>JAQQTO010000040.1:600000-1182500 GCA_029884595.1 Ormosia semicastrata
GCAACCAATCTAGCTTTGTTTCTAGTTATTAACCCATTTTCATCAAGTTTGTTTCTAAAAACCCATTTAGTTCCAATTATAGGGTGATTATTAGGTCTAGCAACTAATTCCCAAACTTGATTTCTTTCAAATTGATTTAATTCCTCATGCATAGCTAAGATCCAATGTTCATCATCAAAAGCTTCAATTAAATCCTTAGGTTCAATTTGAGAAACAAAAGCTAAGTGATTACAAGTATTTCTAAGGGAGTTACGAGTACTTACACCTTTAGATACATCACCGATAATTTGATCAAGGGAGTGATATTTTGAAGTTCGCCATTCTTTGGGAAGTTCCAAAGCTTGTAAATTTTCTTGTCTTTGTTCATTCTCTTTCTCCTTGATTTCCTTTTCTTTATTGTCTAAATGTGTTTCCGTTAAGATTTCTGCAACATCATCAACAACAAGATCCTTTCTCGATCCACTTGGGTCAGTTTCATCAAATGCAATATGTATAGATTCTTCAATAGTCATAGTTCTTTTATTGTAAATGCGAAAAGCTTTACTATGATTTGAATAGCCAAGAAATATACCTTCATCAAACTTAGCATCAAACTTGCCTAAATTATCTTTTCCATTGTTTAAAACAAAACATTTGCAACCAAAAACATAAAAGTGTGAGACATTTGGCTTTCTTCCCTTATACAATTCATATGGAGTTTTCTTTAAAATGGGCCTTATAAGAGCCCGGTTCATTACATAGCAAGCTATACTTACAGCATCCGCCCAAAAGTATTTAGGAAGAGCAGCCTCATTAAGCATAATTCTCGCCATTTCTTCTAAAGAATGGTTTTTCCTTTCTACAACTCTGTTTTGTTGCGGAGTTCTAGGGGCAGAGAAATTATGATTAATGCCATGTTCATCACAGTAATTTTCAAAAACATTGTTTTCAAATTCGCCACCGTGATCACTTCTTATATAAGAGATTTGAAAACCTTTTTCATTTTGAATAACTTTAGCAAGTCTTTTAAAAGCTAGAAATGCATCATTTTTATTTGCAAGAAATAAAGTCCATGTAAACCTAGAAAAATCATCCACAATCACTAAAGCATAGTAATTTTCACCAAAGCTTATAGTTCTAGAAGGTCCAAACAGATCCATGTGCAAAAGTTGTACAGGTCTAGAAGTTGAAACTATATTTTTTTGCTTTAAAAGAGACCTTTATTTGTTTACCCTTTTGACATGCATCATATAATTTATCTTTTATAAAATTAAGCTTGGGTAGTCCAATTACTAGCTCTTTAGAGACCAACTTCTTTAAGTGATCCATGTGAATGTGTGCAATTCTCCTATGCCATAGCCATGAATCATCATTCTTACTTAAAAGGCATTTCGCATCATTTGAAGATATATCATCAAGACTAATCATATAGATGTTGTTTACTCTATGACCAATGAATTTAACATGCTTGTCATTTTTATCTTCAATTATGCAACAATTTGAATCAAATATAACTTTATTTCCCTTATCACATAATTGGCTAATACTAAGCAAGTTATGTTTCAAACCCTCAACAAGCAGCACATTTTCAATAGAGGAGTTGGGGTTCTTACCGACTTTGCCGATTCCAAGAATTTTACCCTTGTTGTTATCGCCATAAGTGACGTGTCCATGATTCTTGGGAATAAGCATGGTGAATTTTGAGTCGTCCCCAGGTCATGTGCTTGGAGTAGCCGCTATCAAGATACCAATTTGAACTCCTGGCTTTCAAGCACACCTACAACACAAGTTTAGTTTTTAACTTTTGGTACCCAAACTTTCTTGGGTCCTTGTGTGTCAGTTTTGGGTATAGTACCCTTGGGAACCCAAACCATTTTTGTTCTAACTTTTGTATTTATATTTTTCCTTGCATTACATATTGAAGCACTATGTCCTTTTCTTCCACAGTAAAAACATTTAATAAAAGGACTACTTGAAACATTAGAATGCACAAAGAAATTTTTATAGAGTTTTTGTTGATTATTCGGGTTATAACCTATCCCGGCTTTTTGAAAAACCACTCTTTGTCTTCCTAATAAAATATTTAAGTTATCCCTTCCAAAGGTGAATTTAGAAAGAGTGTTCTTTAGATCCTCGTTTTCTTTTTCAAGTATATGACATGAAGAATAAGATGGAGAAGTAGAAGCATGTGAAGAATGATTTGTGTATGCATCAATGATTCCTAAAGTTTTGTTTTCAATTTTCAATTCTTCTATTTCTTTATTTAAAACAAGAATTTGATTTTCTAAATAAGAAATTGTTTTCTTAGATGAAGAAATAATTTTTGTGAGTTTTAAAGATTCTTCATGTAGTTCTTCAAAAGCATCTTGTAACTCATCGTAAGAGGGCAATAAAGTAGTATTAGAACTTACCTCGTTTTCGCTTTCTTCTTCATCTCCTTTTGCCATGAGACACAGTTGAGCCTCTTCGTTATCTGAGCTGTCAGTTGAGTCTATGTCGTTTTCATCCCACGCTATATAGGCTTTTCTTCCTTTCCTTTCCTTGAAGGATTTCTTTTCAAATTTCTCCTTCTTCTTTTGGTAAACAGGACACTCCATTTTCATGTGACCAGGTTTGTCACATTCATAGCAAGTTGGGGTTGATGAAGTTCCTTCGCCTTTGAAGTGAGTCCTTTTCGGAGGGAATGGAGGTCTTCTTTGCGTTCCCTTTTTCCTGAGAAATTTACCAAACCTTTTAACCAACAAACTCAGATTTTCTTCACTTACCTCTATGTTTTCTGAACTTTCTTTATTTTCTTCATCATCATTGTCGAATGTTGATGAAGTGGCTTTGAGCGCTATCCCCTTTTTCTTTTTATCGTTCTCTTCACTTTGGCTTAATCTGCTCAACTCCAACTCGTGCTCATGAAGTTTTCCAAAGAGGGTAGCTAAAGTCATTGTGGACAAATCCCTTGATTCGGATATTGCTTGTCACTTTGGGTTGCCAAATCTGCTAAGACATCTCAAAACTTTGTTAATCAAATCTTCATTAGAAAAGCTTTTGCCTAAAGATGCAAGATGATTAACTATGTGGGTGAACCTCTTTTGCATTTCCTGAATGCTTTCTCCTTGGTTCATTCTGAATAATTCATATTCATGAGTTAGAGAATTTATTCTCGATCTCTTAACTTCACTAGTACCCTCATGGGTAACTTGCAAAGTATCCCACATTTCTTTAATAGTTTTACAATTTGAAATTCTAAAAAATTTGTCATATCCCAAAGCAGTAGTAATAATATTTTTGGCTTTTAAATTAAATTGAACTTTTCTTTTGTCTTCATCAGACCATTTATTTCGTGGTGTTTCGGTCCTTACACCATCGACCTCATATGTGGGTATAAAAGCGCCATTTTCGACAGCATCCCAAACATCTAGATCAATAGCTTCGATGAAGATTTTCATTCTTTCCTTCCAATATGCGTAACCATCCCCATTGAAAAAGGGTGGTCGGTTTATGGAAGATCCTTCTGAAAAATCATTTGAAGAAGCCATATGCTCTTGAAGCTGCTAAGCTCTTTATACAATAGTCTAGCTCTGATACCACTTGTTACCAAGGCTTCTGGTACTCAAGAGGGGGGTGAATTGAGTATAAAACTTTTTCGTAAAACCTCTTTTTAATTAATATGAATATCAAAAGCTTAATAAATAAATGCACAGAAAGAATGAGAAGAAGAAAGGAAATAGTAAAGAACAACGAAAAATAAATGTGCAGTAAATTAAATTGCATAAAATAAAGAGATTAGGGAAAAGAGAAGCAGGCACAATATTTATCCTGGTTCGACCACTAACCCACTTGTGGTCTACGTCCAGTCCTCGAAAGCCGAGATTTTTCACTAAGTATACAAGCTTCAATAGGTGCTTGCTACCGTTACAAAATAGAGCACTTTTCACACACAGGGACACTCTACCCTTGTGCTAAAGTCTCAGCCTGCAGGGATACCTCACCCTTATACAAACCTTGAGGGATACCTCACCCTCGATACAGAATATCAGAAAATAGAGATAAAGAGAAACTCTCACTCAGAGTAAGTAATACAAATTGAAGTGCTAATGGAGCTCTCACAGAAATATCTCAAAGTTTCTAAACAAGAAGAGCGTAGAAAGCAGTTTTCACAAAAACAGAGTAATCAAAAAATAGTTCAGAATTATGGGCACTGAAAAACGTGACCCAGACTTGCTATTTATAGGGAAAACCAGATGAATTAGCCGTTGGGTATAATTAATAGCAATTAAGACAAATTGAAAATCTTGTCTGTTTCCATTTACGTAAGCACAAGTTTCGTGTTTATTCGAATAAAGCAAACACTTATTCGAATAACACTGTTTCTGAAAAACTCATCTGAAATGGGTTATTCGAATAACCAAGCCGTTATTCGAATAACTCTATTAAAACCAGAGTTGTGAAAACGAACATTTATTCGAATGATAGCTTATCTATTCGAATAACGTATTTAAAAGAAGTTCAGATAGAAAGGATTTATTCGAATAACGTATGAGTTATTTGAATAACTCACTTAAAGCATAGTTCTGAAAAACCTCATTTATTCGAATAAGGGAAGGTTTATTCGAATAGCCACTTACAAAACAGTTATCTGGAAAGCCTTGGTTATTCGAATAACAGGGTAGTTATTCGAATAACACCTTTTAGAAAACAAACCACGTGAGGATGTTTATTCGAATAAGCAAAGCTTTATTGAATAACTCAGTTCAAAAAGGGTTTTGAAAAAGATGTTTTCAAAGATACTGAGTTTAAAACCAAGTTTTTTTCTTTTCTTTCAAAAACAAAGAGATATCAATGTGAGCTCCGTACAATAGATCCTAAGTCCTAATGCTAATCAAATGTAAACTTGGACTTGGTCTATTTATCATCTTCATTTATACTTCGCGTTTGTTATCATCAAAACAAGTCTTCAAAGGTATGCATCCAAACACAAAATCAAGGGCATCAAAAACCGAACCCTCTCATTTGGCTATTGGAGCCAAAAATTGAATTTCCTTTTCATCACCACATCATGACATACATATATATATATATTTCATCATAAATACTGTAACACCCACCTTAGGGTGCCACACTTCATGTTACTCAATTACCAAATTTCCCTTTTTTTTTGTTAGAGTGGAAAACAAAAACATATTAATATTGTCACAAATTATTTACAATATATATACCCAAGTAATAGTATTATCATATTTTAATATTTACAAACTAAACTCTCAAGGTATTTAAACTTTAATTTAAACTAAAACACTGCCCAAGTATTACTATACAGTAGAACCCTCAGACGGGTCCTTCTCAGACTCCTCAGAAGATAGAAGTCCGAATTGACGCGAAGTCCTATGGACAGATGTCTGCGTAGACGACACTATACTAATCGCACTCGGAGTACGATAGTATACTTCCTAATACCATCTAATTGACAATGGGAACTCTAAGTATTAATATTCACACTAATGTCCAAGATGTAGTCTACTCAATCTCATATACACAAGGAGACGAGGCTCCTCCATCACTTCAAAACTCAGCGTCCTCTATCGGAATCTACTCTTCCTTAGCTTCTTGCTCAAGTTCTCGCTCAACGTCATTAAAATTATAAATACAATATAGAATAGACATAGAAAGAGGTGAGATCACCTATGCCAATACCCGTATGGTAGCAATGAAGATAAACACATACAATATCTCATACCAGCACATCATACATAATCACAATTATGTCACCAATATCATTTATCATCATAATTCATACAATAAGTCATAATTATGATCATGTCCTTATCAATATTCAATTATTCAATAATTCAATTATCATAAACAATAATTACGATAATACTCTCAGTATCTCTGCATATGCACCTAGACTCAATTTCCCACTCCATGGAGCTACAACTCAGATCGGAAAGAGTGATCGTAAAGATCTATCTGCACTACATGCCTCGGACCATGTGCTCAATTTTTGCACATCTAGCATATGCACTAGTCTTTATCAAATCTTGATTATGGATAGTATCTCGGTCCGGATCATTGGTGTGTTGTATCGGTCTAACCCAGGTACAGAAGAGCTACCAACTGCACATTGTAAGCAACCCGCACCCCAATGCCCCCAAAGTCAACGAAAGACCTACACTACGCATATCGCACCCACTCAGGAGGTGTATTCTCTCCTTCCTAGGCAAATAGCCTTATCCAATCCATCAGACCTTTTCAATGCATAAACAAATGCACCTTTCTCAGTTCAATTCATTCTATCATATCCTCAATTAAATTTTCTTTATCTCAAGTTCGGGGTCCTCATATTGGCCCAACAGTGTCATTACTGTAATTTTATCATGAAACCATATTTTTTTCACATTTTCTCAATCGCGCAACGACTCTATCGTATTTTCAAATCTCGTATCAATATTTCAACGTTTCTTAATCATGTAAAATATTTTTCACACGTTTTAAATCAAAAATACTATTTTTCTCATTTAACACCAAAATTCAACTTCATTTCCCATATTTGCATAATAAGCCCTCAAAACATAATATTTACATTTTAGTTCTCACTTAAATAATAGTTTCACAACAGTCCCTCATAAAATTCATATTTACGAAATAATCCCTCGTAAAAATTCATATTTACAAAATCATCCTTCATAAAATTCATATTTATAAAATAATCCCTCCAAAACATAATATTTGCATTATAGCCCCTCTAAAATCATTAATTACAATATGGCCCCATTAAAACAAAAATTACAATATTGCCCCTCTAAAAATTATATTTATATTAATTCATTTTTCCAAAAATCATTTTACTTTGCTATACTCAAATTTGTCCCAAATTTATTTAAATCTCTCAATTCTCATTTTAATTCATCAGTTTGTTTACATCCGATTATTTTCCCACAACTTTTAAACTTGTTCAAACTGATTTCTTTTCCATTTAAATCCTTCATTCTCAATTGAATCTCTCATTTTCAGGACTTTGGTCCTCTTTTTCATGTTAAGGCCGTGAGCCATCAAGCTCTTTGGAGCTCTCATAAATTCGTTTCCACATGTTATTCACATCTTACTTTACTCATACATTTTCATGCATTCAATTTCATACATACAAACATACATCAAGCAATCAACATAATATCACACATGCAAACACAATTATGAAACCATAAACACCAAAATCACAACAAAGAGACATCAACAAATAAGTGAATAAACCCTTATGGGTTTTTCACCATACACAACCATCCCCACACCACCAAAACATGGTTGGTGAGGTAAAATCTCCCTCTTACCTCTTAAAGACAAGCTTTTCAAACTCCTCTCCTTCTCCTTGTTTTCGTACAAGCCACAAACAATTCTTAATAATTCTAAAAAAATTAGCAAAATCACAAACAAAGCTCAATAATAATAAACCATGGAACAAACATGGCTTTGAAAATCATAAACATGAATTTAAACCATAGAAATCAAAGTTTACCTCTAAGGAAATAAGATAGAAATGGGATTTTGAAGCACTTAGAGTGGGATTTTGGGAAACCTTTCTAAATAGAAAGTGTTTAGAATGGTGTTTAGCTTTAGGATATGATGAGAGTGAAAATTATAGGTGAGTGATGGTGTTTGTAGGGTGCTTGGCCGAACTAATGAAGAGAAAAGGAAGAAAAATGATGCTCAGGTTCGTGGGATTTTTGAGAGAAAAAGATGAATACTTTTTGATGTGAGAGAAAATATAATTTATGAGAGTAAAATTATGAGGCGACAGTCGTGGGATAAGCATAGGAAAAATTAGGATTTACTTGAAGTAAAATATCCTATTCTGAGTGCACATGCTATTCCACATGGCTTACGTCATTCACTTGACTTTTAAGGCTTTTGGATTGTTCAAGAATCATGTAGAACCTCCTCTAAGCTGCTGCATGGCGATGAGTTTCAAGGGCAATTTTTGATGAAAAATAACATGATAGAATGATGTAAGATGGGAGAACATTATTTCCCAAGAATGGCTAAAAGTCAAGTTCTGTCGGATGAAAATTCTATCGAATGATGATCAAAAACTGTCGAATATACTAGAAGGTCAGCAGAAATCCTAATTCGATGGACGGGTGTTGACGCTGGAGAAATCTTTCAAGTGTCAAATCGATGAAAGTACTATATGGTCAAAATTTTAATTCAATGAATTTTGACATTAGAGAAGTTTCTCTACTAAATGGTTAGAAATTCTTACTCGACGGACATTGGCATCTCACTCGATGAACATTGACATTCTAACTTGACGGATATGGGCAGAAGTTCAAATTGTTACAATTGTTCACAAAGATTAATTTATTAGTTTTGTTTCCTATCCATTTATTAAATCTATGGCCCATATTCAATGCTTGCTACAGGGTTCGATGATAAATGCTTGTCCAACAATGAGCAACCTTCGACATAGAGTCGTGTTTGACAACGAATAGTAGTACTATTCATCATCAGTTAGGTCGATTACACAGCAGTCATCTTCATTTTGATTTACAGAATCGTCCGACAAGATTGAGGGAGAAAGAGAACCAGATTATTTTTATTGACTGATTCTCTGCTAACAGCAACGTCCATCATTTTGTCGAATCTGAGGACGTCTTCCATGTTTTTGAATAGATAGTCTTTGTCGGAATAGATGGTCTTGGTCGGAATACATAGTCTTGGTTGGAATAGATAGTCTTGGTCGGAAGAGGCAGCAATAACAGCCAAAATCTTTGATTTTTGATTCAAAAATTGAGAATCAGCTTCATCCAATTTTGCGGTATTTTGGGTTCTGTCGAACTACCGGTTGATGTTGTCGGGAAAATGCTCTAGAAGTGTCGAATTCAGCTCACTATTTAACTTATGCTTGTATTCAGTAATTAAATCCGACGGGATAAAAATGTTAGGAACATTTCTTCAAGTGTTTGGATCTTGTCCAAATTTTGTCGGTGTCAAGACCTTCAAAAATCTTGGATTGTCGAATGAGTTATGTGAGATTGGTCCTTTGGGTCCCTGTAAGGCTTGACAGAGACCGAGTCAATATCGACGAGAATGTATTCATAAAATTGTTTTGTTTGTCGAAATAGGCTTGAAATGAAAACCGTTAGGGAAAATCTTGAGGAACTTTGGTCCGGTTGGGATCCCAGAATTTCGGTTGGATTGGATTTCCAGAATTTTGGTCGGTTGAGTATAATGGCAAATTAAACTATACCGGGTCAAATAATTCATAGCAATAACAGCTATGCATAAAGCAACGGATATTTATCAGTAAAATAGATTTATTTTATAGATAAATTCTAACAATTAAGAGATTCTTTTCTATGTTACTCAAATTCGGGTTAAGTAAGATCCCCCGTCTCTAAATAAATCAGATAAGAATTTCCCCATCCTGAAAATTATTATTTTCTTGACCAAGAGCAAATCATACAAACAATCAAAAACAGTATCGGAATAATCAAATTATTTTTATATTGCTGTAAAACACAAATAGTGTAATTCATGGGTTACCAGAACATAGTCTAAAATTTGGGGTGTTACAAATACTATAAGCATGCCATATACTTATCATGCATAATATAAGCATATCATCAAAGTCATAAAATC
This sequence comes from Ormosia semicastrata, assembly GCA_029884595.1. NCBI lineage: Eukaryota > Viridiplantae > Streptophyta > Magnoliopsida > Fabales > Fabaceae > Ormosia > Ormosia semicastrata. The sequence continues at coordinate 609,607 of JAQQTO010000040.1, forward strand.
ATACAAAGCATATCAAGCATAAGTAAATAAATCAAAGCTCATAAATACACATAAATTATTACATGACCATGGATTGGAATCCTCACATGGATTCACCATCCATCAAATATAAGACCATCTCTCACCATCATACTTGGTTGGTGAGATGGATCTCCCTGTTACCTCTTGAAGACAAGTGTTTCAAGCTCCTCTCCTTCTCCTTGATTTCGTACAAGCCACAAACAATTCCTAACAATTCTAAAACAATTAGTAAAATCACATACAAAGCTTAATGATGACAAACCATGAAACAAACATGGTTTAGAAAATCACAAACTAAATTTTAAACCATAAAAACCAAAGTTTAACTTTAGGGAAGTAAACCAAACTTGGATTTTGAAGCACTTAGGGTAGGATTTTGATGAAACTTCCTAAATGAAAAGTGTTTAGGAGGTAGTTTAGCTTTAGGAAATGATGAGAACAAAAATTATAGGAGATGGATAGTGGTTCAAAAGGTGTGGGCTGAATTCTAGAGAGAAAAAGGGAAGGAAAATGTTCTATGTGTTCTTGGGAAATTTGAGAGGAAATAGTGTAAACTTTTTGGTGAGAGAAAAGAAATGAATATTGATAGTAAATTGAATGGTGCAGTCGTGTAGTAGTTTGTAGGTAATATTAGGAGATAAGTTTGAACCCAAAATATCACCAATTATATTCACATTGAAAACACATGGCTTATGTCATCTTTGAATTATTAAATTGCCATGCTAGATAATTCAAGAACCTTGGAGAAGCTCTCCAAGCTGCATGACCGTGTGGCTCTTCATAGGATTAGGGACTTAATTGTTTTCAATTAAAACCTAATTGTATGCTAATTAATTAGTTAATTAATTAGGTCTAGTTTCCTAATTTCACTTAATTAACATTCTAACTATATAACTAATTTATTAAACATATTATGGCATATATCATAGTCTCTAAATAAAATTAGGACATTTAATTAGTAATTAGATTATCACTAATTAATAATTAGATTAGTTCACTTAGCTTGTTAATTAGGCCATTAGATTAACCAAATTAGGATTAATTAGTTACTAATCAAATTCAAGCTACTATTGTTGACTTCATCTTTTTCTTTGGCCTAAAAAGCCTATTCAAAGTTGTCCCCAAAATGAAGGGTCAAGATTACACCTTCAAACTTTACATCCAAGGGTCCAAAATGGTTGGTCATTTTTTATGACCAATTCTCCACTATTGATCTAAATCCAAATCCAATGGTCATTAACAATCCATCTCCACCATTGATTAAATCTACATCCAAGGGTTGATAATGGTCATAGCCATTTATAAGACTAAATCTCTACCCTTGATTTAATTTCCATCCAACGGTTATAATTGATCCTATTCACTTTTAAGATCAAATCTCCACCATTGATTAAATCAAGATTAAATCTCCAATAGTGATTAAATCGATGGTGGATATCCAAACCACCAATGTTGACTTAACAGTATGAAATTTTATTTTTATCTGTTATAACCCCACGAAAGAATATATTTACTGTATTTTTATCATCCGATAATTAAATATGGTACAAAATACAGTAAAGGAAATTTTTTAAAACTGTTTTCAGATTCAGGTTTAGTAAGATCCCCTGTCTCCGTCTAAACAGTACAAATTTTTTATGCGTAGAAAAATTTTTCACTTTGCGGGACCCACCTGGGCCCACGTATGGCCACCTGGGCCCACATAGGACCACCTGAGCCCACATACAGTAAAAAAATTCATAATCATTCACAAAAATCACAAATATTAGAAAACACACAAATATCAAATCAGATCACGTAAAATAATTAAAACCTAACGGTAAAAATTAAATTACGTAAAGTTTTTCCCGGCTCAAAAATTTTTATTTTCCTGACACGGAGTAAATCACTCAAAATGATCAAATATGCTGATGGGATAATCAAAATAATTTTACAGTATCCAAAAATTACTAAACAGTAAAATTCTGTTAACTATCAAAATTACTGTTTACAAGATAGGAAATTTTGGGGTGTTACAAGAGACATGACGCCTTTGAACCCTATCATTGTCATTGAAATTTTTGATTGTTGGGGAATTGATTTCATGGGTCCATTTCCATCATCATTTTGATTTGTATATATTTTGGTTGCAGTTGATTATGTCTCAAAATGAATTGAGACGATTCCATGTCGATACAATGATCACAAAACTATTCTTAGATTTTTAAAAGAAAATATTTTGAGTCGATTTAGAATCCCTCGAGCTATCATCAGTGATGGGGGAAAATATTTTTGTAATAAATCATTTGAAATTTTAATGAAGAAATATGACATTACACACAAAATTGCTACCCCTTATCACCCTCAGACAAGTGGACAAGTAGAATTAGCAAATAGGGAGATTAAAATTTTTTTGGAAAAAATGGTTAACCCAAATCGTAAAGATTGGTCTTTAAGATTAAATGATGTACTTTGGGCTTACCATACTACTTTCAAAACATCTTTAGGCATGTCACTGACGAGCGCCGAACTCAGTCAAAATTATAACCGAAGTTATTACCTAAGCTTGTAGCACAGTGACAACACTGGATCATCTCCACGAGGATTGTAGATGCAATTTAATCAAATCAAGTGAAAATTAGCAAATGGGGGGTTTGACAGTTTAAGATCGCACTTAAAATTAAAGGAAGAAATAACAATTAGAGAGCAGTCAATTTAGAAACCTATCCAAGATTGGGTGGATTCAATCATAGACCCTTCATAGAACACTTGAAGTGCAATTGAATTGTTAATTTGGATCTAACTGAGATCTCTGCATCAAATCCAGAATTCATACTAGACGATCGTCTAGAATTCAATTGACAAGTGATAAACACAAATCTGTAATCACGCCATTCATGAAGATCTATGTTAATTTCAAGTACCAAATTCAATTAACTTAGGCACAAATCAGTAACCTAACCTTTTCAATTCTGTGATTAATTTAGATCAATCAGTTCTAAGTTTCATCAGAAATCTCAATTTTTATTTATATGATTAGTTTAGATCAATCAGTTCTAAGTTTCATCACAAATCTCAATCTTAAACCAAGATCAAATCAGATCAACATAAATAGAATCACCATTCATGCATTCAAGATCAAGAAGAAGAAAGAAGAAGAAGAAAAGAGAAATTCAATTACAAATCAAATACAATACATAACCAATGTCTCAAGAATCCAAACCACAATCTCTTCAAGAGTTCTAAATTGACCGAAAGTAGCTTAGCCCTCCATTACCACGAAGGGGAGCATCAAAATATACAAAAGCTATGAGAAACTATGAAGAAACAAGAAGAAACTATGAGAGAAATGAAGGAGAATACAACTTGTTACTCATGATAACCAATGGTGCCTTTTATAGAAGTCTAGGGTGACAAAGGGGAGTAGGTGGATGAGTGGGTTGGTGGAGTGGATTGGTGAGTAGAGTAGTTGAGAGGGTTGGTGAGTGGAGTAGTTGAGAGGGTTGGTGAGTGAAGTAGTTGAGAGGGTTGGTGAGTGAAGTAGTTGAGTGGGTTGGTGAGTGAAGTAGTTGAGAGGGTTGGTGAGTGAGAAAATTTCTTGTCTGACTTAGAAGCCAAAAACGACTAACTATACTATAGACCCATGAAAAGTACTCTTCATGAAAGTTGTAGATCTTTGTCTTGGCTATAACATGCATATCTGGATCATCCAATTTGGCTTCCTACAGCCCAATATATGACCCAAATACCGTAGGTTACTCAAACCCAACTTCAGCACCTCTGTTCCGACTTGCAAGCTCAAACTGACGCATTAGAATTCATTTTTTCAAAAAGTGTTATTCATGAAAGTTGTTTATTTGTATCTTAACTATCAGATATCCAAATTTCAGCCCATCTCCATTATTGTAGCTTGAGATATGATTTTATGAGTGCACACCGTTCAGATTCTAGTGACAGAACTCGTATTCTAACTTTCATGTAAACTTAGGTCCCTTAGACATCTGTTTAGGACTTCGAGCTCTTCATCAAAGTTGTAGAGCTTCCTCTTAGCTTTCCTACAAGGTAAAATTCATGATTATCAGATATCAGGAACAGTGTCAAATCTTAATAATGCTGAAAATATTCAATTAGGACCAATTTGAGCTCAAACTCACAAAATCATACCAAACTCAATCAATTAAGAATATAGAGAGTGTAAATGACTAAACATAAGGGTTTCTTAATGAATAAAATATGTGATTATCAAATTCTCCCACACTTAACTTTTTGTACTCCTGGGCAAAACTCAAGACCAAAACAAGGACATAAGAGATTAACAAAAATTTAAATTCCAACGATATTCAAGAGCCCAAAATTTTACAATCAAGAAGAACAACCAAAGGTTCAAGGGATCAAAACATTCATGAGTTAACAATTCTCCACATCTCAAACCAACAAGCAAGGTATCTTCAACATGAATCGAGAATGATAGATCTTCACAAGATTCCCTCTCAATCTCTCAAGTGTTAAAAGGTAGGTATTTCACTCAATTCAACCCATGAAAATTGCACTACCATAAGCTTGCTTATCTTCTACTTCTCCACTACTCAAAACACATGCACACACAAATCATGAGGACTTTATTCAAGGTTGTAGTGAGGTCAAGGTAACAGAAGAGGATAAAATGGATATGAGAAGATAAATATCAAAGGGAATAAAAGCAAATGAAGGCTGAGTTCAAATAACAAGCATAAAAGTTCATCCTAACTCTAATGTATATCCCTTTACATATTCATTTCCCAATCCTTTTCTTTCTTTTTTTTTTCTTTTTTTATATATATGAACATAACTATATACATACATTTTTCCTCTTTTTTTTTTAGGCACTCTTTCCTTTTCAACAACCATTTTGTACACACACCCCCACACTTGTTCAAAAACTCATCCATTAACCAAGTTAATGTTCTTTTATTCCCTAAGGTAAAGTAAGAACACGATTTTTCATTTAAGGCGCATAATGAGTTAAAAACAAGGAATGGTCAAATAAGCTCAAAAGGGTTAAGTAAAGGAAAATATACAAGGTTGGCAGGAATTAGAGAATTTTCAAGAAGTCAAAAGAAGTGCTTGATATCATATTGAAAACAAGGTTGGCTATTCGGTTAAACTAGCTAATTAAGAAAGAGGGCCTCAATCATGTTCATGCATGCAAGTGAAATATAGCCTCAAAAAGAATCAAAGCAAGTTCTAGAGTGGTCATTAACATGAGTGAAAATCACACAAGAAAGAAGAGAATGGCATAAATGTTGAATCCATCCATTAGGCTCAAAATCTCACAAGGTATGCATCCATCAAACTCAATTCATCAATTCAATCATCCATCACCAAGTATATCAGTTTAAGAAGGGAGAAAAGTTATTCAATCATGTAATGAACCTTTTCTTTTTCTTTTTTTTTTAAACAAAAACAAAAAAAATGCTAAAATCTCTCCCCCACACTTAATATAACATTGCCCTCAATATGAAAGAGAGATATAGAAAAGAGCAACACAACCTGATAAGAAGTGAATCAACGCTAAGCAGAAAAGAAGCACACTGTCAGTGCCGTATCAGACCCTGAAAAGAAATCAAATAATAAAATTTTAGTACTTCCACAATTTAATACTAATTAATTACTACCTAAAAAAAAATTTCTTACTCTGCCACCAATTAAGATGCGTCTCAAGAGTAAAATTATTCCTTACTCTGCCATCACTAATTGGTTTAATAAGTCCATGACAATCATATCATACTTTCTAAACAAAACAACAATAAATTTTTTTTTTGGTCAACTATCCTTCCCCCCTAACTAGATCACAACATTATCCTCAATGTTAAAATATAGATGAGTAAAGGATAGAAGATATTACCTATTGGAGAAAGCTGACACAAATTTAAATAGAAATAAAATACAATAAAATCAAACCCATTAAAGATGAAGTTCCAGATCTGGCTTTCTTTTCTTGTTACTTCCTTCGCTGCTTCTTGTTGACCAATCTATCTGAGCCAATACCTTATCAGGTACATACTCAAAAGCTTCTAATTTAGCAATGAGCTCATCAATAGTGGAGGCAGAGATAAGAAGTTATCTTGCCGAAGGAGTGATAAATTTCTGTTCCACAGCTTTGTTAAGAAAAGATAACAAAAGATCAAAGAAATTATTAACATTCAACAAACCAATGGGTTTATGGTGGATGTTCAGTTCAGCCCAAGAGACAATTTGAAAAATTTCTTCCAAAGTACCAAAACCACATATTGTTTGTGGATATGGCTCACATCTGCCTCTGGTTTAACGTCCAGTAACGGCTTAAACATCTTCTATGAGTCGAGGATAAGCTTCCCATCTAATTTTCTTATAAATTGGCAAACAGAGTCTTTTAAAGTCAGATTCCCAAGACTGTAGCGTTTTTCTTCATCCTTGAAGAGATTCCACAATTTAAGAATTTCACGATGCACTAATCCACAAGAATGCGTCTCAAGAGTCTATAAGATATCATCTAATGACTCCTTACTCAGTCCATTCTTAATGAAGAAAATTTTATCTTCTCTATTTGCGGAAACCATCCCCAAAGTACGACATCGCTTGTTACAGTTCCATCGTCCATATTTGTGACAGACTTGTAACCTTTTTGCTCTTCTCCTTTTAGAATATGAACTTCTTCCAAGACCGGGCATATATGAGTCAAATGAAATTGAGGACTCACCGCTAATCGGATCTTTGCTTCAATTATCCAACAGTACATCTTCGGCATACCTTTGTGCATTAACGGTCTCAATCTTTCACATCAAACTTTGTAGATTTTTCTCGAGCATTTTGAGGAAGAGAAGGAAAATGTTTGCTCGGGTTTGAAAGAATGACATCCATTTTGAAGGAGAAGAATGGTTCACTTATTTTGGGAACCGAAAAATAAACCGACTTGAGAGTCACGGAGTACCGTATCCGCCACTTAACCGGTAACACAAAGAACTCAAGAACTTGGTTTTCCAGGAATGGTTGAGTCTTTGTCCATTAACTTTAAGCGCATTACCATTCCTAGGATCCTCAATATCTACGGCCCCAGAGGATACACGTGTTTGATAACAAAAGAACCGCGCCACCTAGATCTCAATTGTCCAAAGAGTAGGTGCAGATGATAATCTCAAAGCAGAACTTTGTTGACCAATTTCTGCAGCTTTTGTAAAAGGTATAACAGATCTTACATAAAGTAGGCCAATAAAATCCATACTGCAAGATTTTCGCAGTTGTTGTCGCTGAAAAAAAAAATGACCTCCACATGCTTCTGAGTGACAAAATTTAATGTCACTACCTACCTCATTGTCGGGCACACAACTTTTTTTTTCTTTTTTTTTTTTTTTTTTTTTTTTTTTTATTCATAATGCGGATGGAGAAGGTTCATCACCTCCATTTCGCATTCTCGGAAGTTCATGATCTTGTTTGAGGCGGTGTCCATTTACGATGAAAGCTTTGGCGGTGACCTCACTTTTAATCGAAAAAGCACTGAAGGAAAAACCTTAGTAACAATAAATGGTCCATCCCATCTAGACCTTAATTTGCCAGGCATGAGTCGGAGGCGGGAGTTATAGAGGAGAACTTTTTGACCAATCTCGAATGTTTTCCTCAGAATCAACTTATCATGGACGGCTTTGCTCTTCTCCTTATAAAGTTTAGAACTTTCATAAGGCTCCAAGCGGATCTCCTCCAATTGCTGCAGATGCAGCTTCCTCTCCATACCTGCTTGATCTAGGTCCAAGTTGCACCTTTTCACCGCCCAGAATGCACGATGCTCGATACGGAGACATCCCGATTGGTGTCTTATAAGCAGTCCGGTAAGCCCACAAAGCATCCTCAAGCCTCTTGCTCCAATCCTTTTTGTTAGGTTGAACTGTCTTCTGAAGTATCTGCTTGATCTCTCTGTTGGAAACCTCGGCTTGCCCATTAGTCTGGGGATGGTAAGGTGTAGAAACTCTGTGCAGAACTCTATACTTTTTCATCAAGGCTTCCATGCTTCGATTACAGAAGTGCGAACCCTGATCACTAATGATAGCTTTCAGAACTCCAAACCTGTAGAAAATCTGTGATCTAACAAAATCCACAACAACTTTGAAATCATCAGTTCGAGTAGCTTTCGCTTCCACCCACTTGGATACATAATCAACAGCTAGCAAAATGTAAACAAAACCAAAAGAAACAGGAAAGTGTCCCATAAAATTAATACCCCATACATCAAAAATCTCACAGAACAATATGGATTTTTGGGGCATCTCATTCCTTCGAGAAGTGTTTCCTGTTCTTTGGCATTGATCACAAGATTTACAAAACACATATGCATCATGAAATAGAGTGGGCCAATATAATCCAGATTCTAAAACTTTCCTAGCAGTCCTTTGGGGACCAAAATGACCGCCACATGCAAGTGTATGACAAAAGCTAAGAATAGAATGGAATTCATTATCAGGCACGCATCTCCTAATGATTTGGTCACTACAAAATTTCCACAGATAAGGGTCGTCCCACACATAATATTTTGACTCACTCTTCAATTTATCAATCTGAGCCCTAATAAAATGTGCAGGGAAAACACCAGCAACTAAGAAATTTATCAAATCAGCAAACCAAGGAATGTTACCTTGCAGCTTGAAAAGCTGCTCATCAGGGAAGACATCATGGATAGGAGAAGAATCTGCCTCTCTCTCAATCCGACTCAAGTGATCGCCACAGGTTCTCTGCTCCACTCTTATCTCTCGATATCAATATCAAACTCTGTAAAGAGCAACATCCACCTAATCAACCTAGGCTTTGCATCGGGCTTTTTCGGGAGAAACTTCAAAGTCGCATGATCTGAAAATACAATCACTCTAGAACTAAGTAAATATGATCGAAATTTATCTAAAGCAAAAATAATTGCTAAAAGTTCCTTTTCGGTTGTAGTGTAGTTGGCTTGTGTGCAACATCTAAAGTCCTCGAAGCATAGGAAATGACATGAGGTACTTTGTCGACTCTCGTGCAAGGACGACTCCCAATGCATAATTAAAGGCATCACACATGAGTTCAAATGGGAGTGTCCAATCGGTGTGTTGGATGATAGGTGTATTGGTCAATGCTTGCTTCAAGTGATTGAAGGCATCCTTACATCTCTGGTCAAAGTGAAACTCTACATCCTTTTGCAACAAGTTGGACAGTGGAAGGGCAATTTTGCTAAAATCCTTTATGAACCATCGATAAAAACCTGCATGACCAAGGAAAGAACGAACCTCCCGCATGCATGTGGGGTAAGATAGGCATGAAATGACATCTATTTTTGCAGGATCTACCTCAACACCCTTGCTAGATACTATATGCCCTAAAACTATACCTTGTTCTACCATGAAATGACATTTTTCAAAATTCAAGACAAGGTTAGTTTCAATGAACTTATGCAAAACCCGATCCAAACTATCCAAACATGCATCAAAGGAAGAGCCATAGACGGTAAAATCATCCATAAACACATTCATGCAACTCTCTAAAAATTTAGAGAAAATACTGACCATACACCTTTGAAAGGTTCCCGGAGCGTTGCACAGACCAAAGGGCATTCTCCTGTAGGCAAATGTTCCAAATGGGCAAGTGAAAGTGGTCTTCTCTTGGTCTTCTGGGGCTATATGAATCTGAAAATAGCCCGAATATCCATCCAAGAAACAGTAATGCGACTTGCCAGCCAGTCTCTCCAACATCTGATCAATGAAAGGCAATGGAAAATGATCTTTCCTAGTGGCCTGGTTAAGTCGCCTATAATCAATGCACACCCGCCAACTATTCTGGATTCTTGTGGGTAGGAGCTCATTGTTCTGATTTACAATTACTGTGACTCCAGATTTCTTTGGAACCACTTGCACCGGGCTCACCCATTTACTGTCGAGATATGGGATAAATAATGCCAGCTTGCGCAGCTTGGTCACTTCCTTCTTCACTACATCCAGAATCAGGGGATTTAGTTTCCTTTGGGGCTGCCTCACTGGCTTGGTACCTTTCTCCAATAAAATCCTATGCATACATGTGGAGGGACTAATACTAGGAATGTCTGCAAGTGTCCATCCGATGGCTCGCTTATGCTGCCTCAAAACCTGCAGCAATTTTTCTTCTTGTTCAGGTTGAAGATTCTTAACGACAATCACTGGAAGCTTCTCACCATCTTCCAAATATGCATATTTAAGGTGGTCTGGCAAAGTCTTTAGCTCTAAGGATGGGGGATGCACAATAGAAGGCAGCAAGCTATTTGAAACAAGCAACTCAGCAGCATTAAATTCAACACAATTTTGACTCATATTTTTATATGCTGCATCAGTCAAATAAGCACCTGCATCATCACTCATAACTGCATAAATCTCAGCACATGCAGCACATGGTTCAGTATCACAGCTAACACATATATCACAAGTGACAGAATCCAGAAAATCAGTAATATCAGGAAATTCAGCATAAATATCAGCATAAGCATTGTTAACTAGCATATCAATCACATCAACATGGAAAACAGAAGAATGCTCCTCTAGGGGATGTCTCATGGCCTCAAAAATGTTAAATTGTACCACATCGTCGCCAAATTCCATGGAAAGGGTGCCAGCATGCACATCTATCTTGGTCTTGGCTGTCTTGAGGAAAGGTCTGCCTAGGATCAATGGAGCATGGTTTGTTGAAGACTCATCTTCCATGTTCAGAATATAGAAGTCCGCTGGAAAAATTAGCTCATTCACCCAAACTAACACATCTTCCAGCACTCCTGCAGGATGAGCAGTGGTCCTGTTTGCCAACTGAATCACTATACCAGTGGGTTGTAAGGTGCCAATGTTCAAAGACTTATACACTGACATAGGCATGACATTGATAGAAGCACCCAAATCTAGCATTGCATGGCCAAATCTAGAATTGCCTATAGTGCAAGGGATTGTGAAAGTTCCAGGATCTTTGCATTTCTTTGGCATGCTTGGCTGAATCATCGCAAAAACATTTCTACCCATACTAACCTTCTCAGTACCCTTAAGTCTTCTCTTATGAGTACACAACTCCTTAAGGAATTTGGCATACTTGGGAATTTGCTTGATTGCATCTAGGAAGGGAATATTGATTTCCACATTCCTGAATGTCTCCATGACTTCCTTTTCCATTTCTGCTTGGATTGTGTCACTCTGTTTGGGAAGGGTAGTGGAATGTTCAAGTTTGAATTCTCTGCACATTTCTTCTGGACTAGGGCATCTAGTTCATACAAATTTTGTTGTGTCTGATCAATCGCTGGCTGCTGCAATGGGAGCTCTGGTTGTGGCAAACTAGGACCATCAATTTCTTTGCCACTTCTCAAGGTAATGACACTTACATTACCTCTTGGGTTACTGACTATTTATGAAGGCAATTGGCTTGATCCTTGGCTTTTCAATTCACTCACGGTGGTGGCCAGTTGCCCAATCTGAGTTTGCAGGTTTTGAATAGTGGCATTGACATTTTGTTGGATCTGAACATTATTTGTAGCCATCTGTTTCATCAAATCTTCCAATGATGGCTCGGATGGAGTGGTTGCTGGACTTGGCAACATGAGGGCTCTGCCGCATGTAGGTGGCTGCACGTTTGTTGTTGTCTGAATGCAGGTGGTTGGTATTTGTTGCTAGGACCTACAGCTTGGTATCTAAATTACTGCTGCTGTTGAAGTTGTTGTTACTGACCAGAATTCCCATATCTCAAGTTAGGATGGTCCCTCCAACCAGGGTTATAAGTATTAGAAAATGGATTATATCTTGGCTGCTGGGACTGCTGATATTGAGGTTTACCAGGAAAAATGCCAGCTGCTGCAACTGATTGCTTTGGAAAAACAAAACCACCCTCCTGAAGTGTGGGGCATGCATCAGTAGGATGAGATGAACAAGAGCAAATGCCACACACCCTTGCAAGCTCTTGTACGAAAACTGGTACATCTTGTCCCACTGCTAATTGCCTTACCAAAGAAGTCAATTCATCAAGTCTGTGTTCCATTCTCTGTTGGTCGATTTGAGATGATTGAACTTCATTGACTCCTCTGGTGGACGTAAGGACTCTTGTGCCAAATTGTTGAGCATTGGCTGCCATATTTGCTATCAAATCTCTTGCTACAGTAGGGGTTTTATCCACCAAGGCACCTCTAGATGCGGCATCCACCATACTTCTATCCATTGGCAGCAAGCCCTCATAGAAATATTGAATCAAGAGCTGATCACTAATTTGATGGTGGGGACAGCTTGAACACAGCTTCTTGAATCTCTCTCAATATTCATGCAAGGTCTCACCAGTCATTTGTCTTATGCCACAAATGTCTTTTTTAATGGCAGCTGCTCTGGAAGTAGGGAAGAACCTCTCCAAGAATAACTTCTTCATATCATCCCAACTCGTGACAGAACCTGGTGAAAGGTAGAACAACCAATCTTTGGCTAAATTAGCAAGAGAGAAAGGGAATGCCCTCAACTTGATATGCTTTTCAGAGATTCCATGCGGCTTCATGGTTGAACAGACCACATGGAACTCCTTTAAGTGCTTATGGGGATCCTCACCTGCAAGACCATGAAACTTGGGCAACAAGTGTATCAATCCAGATTTTAACTCAAAGTCAGCATCAAGATCAGGATATTGAATACACAAAGACTGGTAAGTTACATCAGGAGCAGCAAGTTCTTTAAGGGTCCTATTTACTTATGTTATCAGCCATGATTTTAGAATCACTTAAGATCTCAAGTGCACCTTCAGATTCAATGTCACAACTAAATTCAGAACTAATTCTTTCACTTAGCCTATGAGTTCTAATCAACCTATGCAATGTTCTATCAATCTCAGGATCAAATTCAAACAAGATATCAGGATTAGACCTAGTTATGCATCACACAAAAATAAATAAATAAGCAAAATACACTAGACAATGGATAAAAATGTTAGAAAAGTTAATAAAAAGAAAAAGTTAGTAAAAACACTTAAAATGAAAAGATTACACTTACTAATCCCCGGCAACGGCGCCAAAATTTTGACAAGCACCGAACTCAGTCAAAATTATAACTGAAGTTATTACCTAAGCTTGTAGCACAGTGACAACACTGGATCATCTCCATGAAGATTGTAGATGCAATTTAGTCAAATCAAGTGAAAGTTAGCAAAGGGGGGTTTGACAGTTTAAGATCGCACTTAAAATTAAAGGAAGAAATAACAATTAAAGAGCAGTCAATTTAGAAACCTATCCAAGATTGGGTGGATTCAATCATAGACCCTTCATAGAACACTTGAAGTGCAATTGAATTATTAATTTGGATCTAACCGAGATCTCTGCATCAAATCCAGAATTCATACTAGACGATCGTCTAGAATTCAATTAACAAGTGATAAACACAAATCCGCAATCACGCCATTCATGAAGATCTATGTTAATTTCAAGTACCAAATTCAATTAACTTAGGCACAAATCAAGTAACCTAACCTTTTCAATTTGTGATTAATTTAGATCAATCAGTTCTAAGTTTCATCAAATCTCAATCTTCATTTATGTGATTAGTTTAGATCAATCAGTTCTAAGTTTCATCACAAATCTCAATCTTAAACCAAGATCAAATCAGATCAACATAAATAGAATCACCATTCATGCATTCAAGATCAAGAAGAAGAAAGAAGAAGAAGAAAAGAGAAATTCAATTACAAATCAAATACAATACATAACCAAGGTCTCAAGAATCCAAACCACAATCTCTTCAAGAGTTCTAAATTGACCGAAAGTAGCTTAGCCCTCCATTACCATGAAGGGGAGCATCAAAATATACAAAAGCTATGAGAAACTATGAAGAAACAAGAAAAAACTATGAGAAATGAAGGAGAATACAACTTGTTACTCATGATAACCAATGGTGCCTTTTATAGAAGTCTAGGGTTACAAAGGGGAGTAGGTGGATGAGTGGGTTGGTGGAGTGGATTGGTGAGTAGAGTAGTTGAGAGGGTTGGTGAGTGGAGTAATTGAGAGGGTTGGTGAGTGAAGTAATTGAGAGGGTTGGTGAGTGAAGTAGTTGAGTGGGTTGGTGAGTGAAATAGTTGAGAGGGTTGGTGAGTGCAAAAATTTCTTGTTTGACTTAGAAGCCAAAAACGACCAACTATACTACAGACCCATGAAAAGTACTCTTCATGAAAGTTGTAGATCTTTGTCTTGGCTATAACATGCATATCTGGATTGTCCAATTTGGCTTCCTACAGCCCAATATATGACCCAAATACCGCAGGTTACTCAAATCCAACTTTAGCACCTCTGTTCCAACTTGCAAGCTCAAACTGACCCAATAGACTTCATTTTTTCAAAAAGTGTTCTTCATGAAAGTTGTTTATTTGGATCTTAACTATCAGCTATCCAAATTTCAGCCCATCTCCATTATTATAGCTTGAGATATGATTTTATGAGTGCACACCGTTCGGATTCTAGTGACAGAACCCGTATTCTGACTTTCATGTAAACTTAGGTCCCTTAGACATCTGTTTAGAACTTTGAGCTCTTCATCAAAGTTGTAGAGCTTCCTCTTAGCTTTCCTACAAGGTAAAATTCATGATTATCAGATATCAGGATCTCAAGTTATGGTCAAAATACAGAAACGGTGTCAAATCTTAATAATGCTGAAAATTTTCAATTAGGACCAATTTGAGCTCAAACTCACAAAATCATACTAAACTCAATCAATTAAGAATATGGAGAGTGTAAATGGCTAAACATAAAGGTTTCTTAATGAATAAAATATGTGATTATCAGTCACACTATCGGTTAGTCTATGGAAAACCTTGTCACTTGCTTATAGAATTAGAGCATAAAGCATTTTGGGCAATTAAAGCTTTCAATTCAAATCTTGATGATGCTTCCAAGTTACGCAAATTGCAATTAAATGAACTTGAGGAATTGAGAAATAATGCATATGAAAACTCAAAGATTTATAAAACTAGAACAAAAACTTTTCATGACAAATCAATTTTGAGAATTTTTTTTGAAATTAGTCAAAAAGTTCTGCTTTATAATTTTCGTCTTCACCTATTCCTTGGAAAATTGATATCTAAGTGGACTGGTCATTTTATTGTCAAACATGTGTATCCTCATGGGGTCATAAACATTGGGAACCCTTGGAATGTGTATCCTTCTCCTTCAAAATGGATGTCATTCTCTCAAATCTAAGAAATCATTTCCCTTCTGTTCCTAAAAATGATCTAACTAAAATCTACAAAGCTAGGTGTGAAAGACTGAGACTGTTAATGTACAAGGGCTTCCCAGAAGATATACGCTGGATAATCGAAGCAAAGGTTCATTTAGCTGCTGAATCTTCAGATTCATTTGCCCCATACATGCCGGGTCTCGGTAAAAGTTCATATTCAAAAAGGAGAAGAGCAAAAAGAATGAAAGTTTGTTACAAATGTATGCGATGGAATTGTAATACGCAATGTCATTCTTTGGGAATGGTTTCTGTAAACAGAGAAGATAAAATTTTCTTCATTAAGAATGGACTGAGTACGGAGTCATTAGATGATATCTTATTGACTCCTGAGACTCATTCTTATGGATATATGCAGCGTGAACTTCTTAGTTTGTGAAATATTTTTAGGGACGAGCAAGAGTGTTACAGTCTTGGGAATCTGACTCAAAAAGACCCTGTTTGTCAATTTATAAGAAAATTGGATGGGAAGCTGATCCTCGACTCATAGAAGGCATTTAAGCCATTTTTGGACATGAAACCAGAGGAAGATGTGAGCCATAATCACAACAACTTGTATATATTATCTTGTACATTTCTTTAAAAAAAAAAAAAAAAAGGAAAATAAAGAAAAGAAAAAAGAAAAAAAAAAAAAGAAAAAAAAAAAAGAAAAGAAAGAAAAAAAAAAAAAAAAAAAAAATAAAAGAAAGAAAGAATGGCGAACTTTTGTGTACTCTGTTCTTAACTGGATGGAGAGCCCATAACCTTAGGGCTTCAAATCAAATGGAGAGCCCCTAACCTTAAGGCTTCAAATCAAATGGAGAGCATTTAACATTAGGGCCTCAGATCAATTCCCTAAGGGTTAGACCCGTCATTGACTCGGGTAGATCTTCACACGCCAGTCCGTAAATAAGGTTCGTGTGCCATGCTTGTGGAAATAAGTTTATCCCAAATGGTTTAATATGTTAAGTTTTGATGATGACAAATATAAGACAAAAAGAACATTTTGCTTATGCTCTTTGTTGCATCCTATATAGAGTATATCTATTAATAATTGATAAATATCTTATTTGGATGTATCTATGAAAGTCTTATATGCATGTTGAACTAACTAGAGTTATACATTTATGAATCATGCATATGAAGACATTGAATTATGAATTTGGACTAACTATGTTTGTTTAAGTGAGCAATACTTTGTACGATAGGCCAAGTACTAAGAGTGAGCATTGCAACAAGAAAGCAAAAGATCTCAATTAAGCTCAATATAAGGAGAATGTGAATGCCTATTTCATGAAGATATTAATAAACATCAAAGTCATGTCAAAGACTAAGTCCAAAGGAAGATTAAATAGTATAACTTTTAGGACTTAGGGTCTTTATGTAAGAAGCCTTATGGATATCTCAAATATGTTTTTACAAATGGTTTTCCTATGCTAAAATACCCAACAAACAAGTTTTGAAAAGTTATTTATGGTGGTAGTTCAAATTTATGAAAAATAGCCAAGTTTGAGTTTTGCAAAACTAACCTTTGGTCACTCTTTTAATCATATCTTTCAAAATACTTTGAGTTTTGTTTTGAAATCTTTCATTTGAAAATAGACTCAAAGATCTTTCCAATGACTGGTCATTTGCTTTAAACGGATAAGAAATGAAGATGTTATGACCATTTAAAGTCAGTTTTTGAAATCAGAGTGGTTTATTCGAATAACTGATATGTTATTCGAATAACACACCACAGAAATCATACCAGAACGAGTTTTTAAAGGTTTATTCGAATAACCAAAGGGTTATTCGAATAACATGACCCAGAAAACGTTACTGAACGTGTTTTTAACGTTTTATTCGAATAACTAAATGTTTATTCGAATAACTAAAGGTTTATTCAAATAAAAGGTTCCAGAAAACAATTCTTGATGCGTTATAAGTGATTTATTCGAATAGGACTATGTTTATTCGAATAAACTCGACCCAGAATCATGTAACGGCTATTTTCTATGCTTTTAATGTGATATTAAATGATACCCAACGACTATTTTCTCAAGAACACTATAAATACATGTTTCTGGGACATCTTTTAGCAACACCCATTTATCTGAAATAATTCTTTCTTACTTTATTTTGTGATACATATTTTACCAAATTTCTATGCTCTTTTTCGTCAAAATTTGAGATATCCTTAGAGAGCTTCATAGAGCTTCAAATTGTATCATCTACTCTTTGTGAGAGTTTCTCTTCATCTATATTTCTGTTCTTCTATATTGAAGGTGAGGTATCCTTCAAGGTTTGTAAAGGGGGTGAGGTATCCTTCTAAGGTTTGTACAAGGGTGAGGTATCCCTGTAGGCTGAGACTTTAGCACAAGAGTAGAGTTTCCCTATGTGTGAAAAGTACTCTTCTATGTAACGGTTGCAAGCACCTATTGAAACTTGTATACATAGTGAAAAATCTTGAATTATTTTTTGAGGACTGAACGTAGACCACAAGTGGGTTAGTGGTCGAACCAGGATAAATATCGTGCCTGCTTTTCTCTTCTCAATCTCTTTATTTTAAGTAATTTTATATTATTGCACATTTATTTATTTGTTGTTCTTAAAGCTTTTATTCTTCTTCTCGTAATTCTTTCTCTTTTATTTAATAGCTTAAATATTTGTGTTTATTTTAAGAGCATTTGTGAAAAAGTTTTTATACCAAATTCACCCCCCTCTTGGGTAATGGTTGCCATGACTAACAATGCTCTGTGGAGAGCTGCGCAAGCATTTCCAGGTTTTAACCGTAGGCTCTGCTTACTGATGGATAGATAGAAGTGTCCCATGCTTGCTTTCTCGCGTGACAATACCTCTGAGCTGGATCCTGTGATTTAATCCTATGGGTTCTCCAGCGACCTCTCACTGGCTATGGTCGTTGGGGGTGGCTGTCAGATTTACGCACTTTAATTAGTTGCGTCGTAGCTCAATCCAAAATATCCTACAAGCGAGAGGGAGAAGAATTCCTAGATTGGCTGAGCCGTCTTAGTATTACTGCACTCATGACGAGCAGTATTAAGATACGCCATGAAAACTGTAAATAAAATGTATGCCATCATTTGTTGTTTTAATTTTATCTTTGTTTGATTTTGTTGTATTTTGATTTTGGACAGACGTTCCTTTGGACAGGGTCCTTCAGGGGTTTCTAGACTTCTTTACCCTGATGGTTTTCTTGAAGTCTAAAAATAATAATAATAATAATAATAATAATAATAATAATAATAATAATAATAATAATAATAATAATAATACAAATAAAAATAAATTAAAAAATTAAAAAAAGTTTCTTAAATTCAAACTTTTCTAACAACAACCAACCTACCCACATAGGAGCTATTATTACTTTTTCTATTCTCTTCCCTATTTAAACACTTCATTTTCTTCACTTTCCTGCAACTCATAATCATTCAAAGAGAGTGTGAGTGTAAAAATGGAGAGAGCTTCTTCTTCAGTTCGTAGATTTCTCAGTATCTGTGTATTTTGTGGGATAAGTTATGAGAAGGGTTTAGAGTTTGTAAACGCAACAAGCACTGTTGGTAGAACACTTGCTGCGAGGAACATTCGTGTAGTATATAGGGGAGGTAGCATTAGGTTAATGGGGGCTGTATCACTTTCTGCACACATAAGAGGTGGTCAAGTTTTAGGTATTATTCCTGAATTTAACTTGAAGGAACATCATTGGATAGATAATTGGGCTGGAAATTCAAGTATCATCTATGCATAGATGAATGAGGACGATGCTTGAAAACTCTGATACATTCATTGCTTTACCAGGTGGTTTTAGTACTTTGGAAGAAGTTTTTCAAATTATCTCTTAGGCCCAACTAAACATCCACCATAACCCATAGGTTTGTTGAATGTTAATAATTTCTTTGATAATTTGTTATCTTTTGTTGACCATGCTGTGGAACAGAGCTTTATCACACCTTCGGCAAGACAACTCCTTGTATCTGCTTCTACTATTGATGAATTAATTGATAAATTATAAGCTTTTATTTATGAACTTGAACCAGTAATAACTCAGATAGATTGGTCAGAAGGCAACAGCAAGGGAGGCAGCAACAAGGGAGGCAGCAAGGAACAAGAGTGTGATCTGGCACTTCATCTATAACTTTCCTTTATCTTTAGTTTTATTTATCATACTTTGTTTTTGTTTTAATTTGTATAAGGTTTCTCTTTTCAGTAATTGCAACAACAGGTACTATTTTCTATCCTTTACCTATCTATATTTTGACATTGAGGATAATATTGTGATCTAGTTAGGGGAAGGATAGTTGTGTAAAAAGAAATATAAAAAAGTACAAAAAAAATTAGAAAGTATGTTTATTAATATGTTTATTGTGTTTACATGTTTGTCAGTAATTTATTAACAACAAAAGTAATTAGGAATGGCAGAGTAAGAAGTAAATTATTTACTCTTGAGACGCATCAAAATTGGTGACAGAGTAAGGAGTAATTGGGTAGACAACTAGTTTGTGTGGAAGTAGCAATTCAAATTCAGGGAAATTTGCATGATTGAGTAAATTGTCTTCTTTCTTAAAATTCATATGCTTGGTTATGGATGTTGAATTTGTGGACTGAGAATGATAGAATTATGCCTTGTGAGATTTTGAACCTATTGATGAATATATTAAATATTTGTACCATTCTCTTCTTTCTTGTGTGAATTTTACTCATGGAATTGTTACTCTAGAACTTGCTTTGATTCTTTTTGAGACTACATTTTCATATGCATACATAAATATGATTGAGGCATTTTTCTTGAAATAGCTACTTTAATCAAATAGCCAGCCTTACTTAGCAGCATATTGTCTCAATATGATATCAAGCACTCTTATGACTTCTTGGAATTTCTCTGATTCCTGCCAATGTAAAGCATTGGTAATGGCCTATTTTCCATTGATTAACCCCTTTGAGCTTATTTGATCATTCTTTGTTTCGAATTCATTATGTGCCTTAAATGAAAAATCATGTTCTTACCTGGCCTTAGGGAATAAGAGAATATTAGCTTTGTCATTGGATGAGTTCTTGAACAAGTGTGGGGGTGTGTGTATAGAATGGTTGAAAAAAAATTTGTTGAAATGTATATGTTATGTTCATCTTTTAAAATTAAAAATTAAAAAAAACAAAAAAAGGGTTGTGCAAAGAAAGGTCAAGAAGGCTTTAAAGGAAAAAAAAATATGTAAATGGAATTTGTATTAGGTGGAGTTGGGATGAACTTTCATGCTTGTTAACTGAACTCAACTCTTATGCTCTTCTTTTATCTTTGGTATTTAACTTGTCATATATATATTACATTCTCCTTTACCTTGACCCCTTTACAACCTTGAATAAAGTCATCATGATTTGTGTGTGCATGTGTTCTGAGTAATGGAGAAGTAGAAAATAAGCAAGCTTATGGTAGTGCAATTTTCATGGGTTGAATTGAGTGAAATACCTACCTTTTAAATACTTGAGGGATTGAGAGTGAATCTTATGAAGATTTATCATTCTTGACTCATGTTTTTCAATTGAAGTTTCCTTACTTGTTGGTTTGAGATATGAAGAAATGTTATCTTATAAATGTTTTGATTACTTGAATGATTGGTTGCTCTTCATTCTTAAATATTATTAGAAATTAAGTCTTTTAGAGAGTTTAACTTTTGAGTCTGTGTCATTTTTTCCCCTAGTTTTAGTCTTGTGTGTTTCGCTCAAGAGTGCAAAATGCTAAGTGTGGAAGAATTTGATAATCACATATTTGATACATTAATAACCCCTCAATTTTAGTCATTTACACTCTCTATGTACTTAATTGATTGAGTTTGGTTAAGTTTTGTAAGTTTGGACTCAAATTGGACTTAATTACTTTTTTCAGCATGATTTATGTCTTACACTGTTTCTATATTTTGGCCATATCTTAAGTTATAGATGTCTAATAATTATGTATTTTACCTTGTTGGAAATATAAGAGAGAGATCTACAATTTTCATGAAGAGCTCAAGATCAAAGTCGGACATTTAGTAGAACTAATTGGGCTTGGAAGTTAGAATACAAGTTTTGTGATTGGAACCTGAATAGTGTGCAGTAGTTAGAGCATAACTTGGGCTATAAGATTTGTATTGGGCTGAAATTTTGGTATCTGCAAGTTAAGACCCATATAAACAACTTTAATGAAGAATACAAGACTCAAATCGGACTCCTTAGAGGTTGTATTGGGCTTGTAAGTCAGAACAGATGAGCTGTAATTGGGCCTAAATACTGTGCAGTAATTAGGCCATATCTCGGGCTGTAGGTGGTCTTTTGAGGTGATTATAGTGGAATTTGAAAGCTAAGATCCAGGCCTACAACTTTCATGAAGACTACTTGGTGAAAAAATGATGAATGCATTGACTTCAGAACTGAATGATTACAGAGACAAAGAATCTCCATAATTTTTCACTCATCAAAAGTTATTTGACATTTTTCACTCATTTTGCCACTCATCCACTCACTCATAACTCAGCCCCCTTGTCATTTTGTATCCCTAATCCTCTATAAAAGGGCCTTGGCAGATCATTAAAGGTGTTAGGTGTTAGTTACCAAAATGATGTTATTTTGTTACTAGTTTTTCTTATAGTAGTTTTCCTTTGTTTTAAATTGAAGTCATGTTCTTCTTCTTCTTCTTCTCTTTTTCTTTCTTATTGTCTATGAGTAACTAAGTTTTATTTTACTTAGGTGAAAGGGTGAAGCTCTTGGTAATGAAATAAGGTTAGATACATTTCTTTCTTGTACTTTAATGATATATTTTCAAGTGGTTATTATACATATTGTATTTTGTTTTCAATCAATTTAGAAACCCCCTTGTAAAGTGGAGATCTTGATTTGTTGTAGCCAAGATTTTGGCATAATGAATGCTTGTTCCCATTTATGAGTGGTGGTGTTAATAGATGATTAAAGGAATCATAATATAATTACGTATATAATTTTTAATGAACTTTGAACGTTATATTTTCTGATTGGAACCTCTATTATGTGTGGATTCTAATTGAGTTATAAAAAGAATTAATCTTATCCTTATTTTATTTACTAAGAGTGGATCTCCTAACCCAAATAAGTTTTTTTTTTATTTGTGACTAAGTTTTATCAGTTTTATTATTGTGACAAAATATTTACTTTACGTCAAAGAATTTTTCTTCATTAATTCCCTGTGGATCAACCTCAGACTCCTGAGAATTTATTACTTGAAACAACCTGTACTTGGGTTTGCAACTTTTAATCTACATAAACACTATTTTTGAATGATTGTGATTAAGTGAGAGAAAGTGATAAGGAAAAAGTGATGTATTCAATGGTATGAGAGTAGTGTAAAAAGTGGTGTGAGGGAAAAGTAATGTAAGAAAATCAAAGTTGATGTTTGATAACTCTATTGAATGTAATTATTTGTGTCCTATCTCTGTGCTATAAAGAATGATTAATCTTTGTTTACAATGCATATATGGAATGTTTTAAGCTTATATTTATCAAATTCTGATTTTGATATCTTCCTATATGTTATTGAGCAAATTGTGCTTATTTGGTAAGTGATTAAGTGGATTTGTAATTGTAATTGACTTAATGATTTCTCTATTTTAGGAAGGGCTCCAAATAAAGCTGAAATGTGGAGAATTAGACAAAAAAGTGAAAGAGAAATCCAAGTGTGCATTCCAACAGGTCATGCCGCGACACAGGCACATCAATGCCAAGACGTGGTGCATCCCCTGCTTCAGTACATGAGACCCGAGGCTAGAGTGCCACGACGTAAATTGTGAACGCTGCGGCATTGGTGACCTAAATATCAAGCGCGCCGCGGCGTAGGCATGTTAATGTCATGGCGTGCCCTATTTTTCTGAGCCTATAAATATTGTTTTATCAGATTTTGTAAAGATGACTTACTTAGTTTTAGAAAGCTGTGGCTAGGTTTTACTGTTTGGAGGCTGAGGAAGCCAAGGGAAGCAAGGTTGGAGGCCATCTTCTTCATAGAAGGAGATTCAAGCATCAAAGAGTCAAATTCATGAGCTTCCTCCCTTCTCCTTTCTCTTTTCTCTCTTCCACCTATCTTGAACATGAGTTTTATGGTTCTATTTTCGTATTCAATGATTAACTAAGCTGTATTTAGGGTTTACTTTGGATCTACCTATGTATATTAATGATTTTGTAATCTTTTGAGTATATACTAATGTTTGGTTTTGTTCAATCATATGGTTATTAATGCTCTTGATGGTTTGATCAGCTTTTAAGTGATTTGTTGAAATTTGATGAACCTAGACATAGGAATTTGGATTTTTGATCATATGTATGGTTGATACATATTCGATTTCATTCAATTGGCTTGGATAAGTTGATTTGCTAACTGGATAGAAATATACCTTTCAGTCATGCATAGTGTATGATTAAGAATAAATCTTAATGAGTGGATTTTGGTTCTAATTCAGAAGTTAGGTAAATGAAATTATGGTTGATTGATCTAGACATAGGCTTTTAACTAAATCAGATTCTCAAGCTAACTTAACAATTCATTGATGTTGCTTGTTAGGATGGCATATCATTAGTTGAAGTAGGAGGTGAAGAAGGATTCTCTAAAACTCTAAATATTATCTTTATTGCTTTGTAGTTTAGATTTAGTTTATTTGCACTTTTCTATTTTTATGTTCTTGAATAGAATTAATTAAGTTATTGGTTGATACTTAGCTTTGGAAGTCAACATCCTCGTGGGAACAAACTTTACTATTCATTGTATTACTTGAATGACCCGTGCACTTACGGTACAATGTTTAAATTAGGAATTTCAGTCAAAACTCAACAAAAGCAAAGATGTTTCGTGACTTGTGAGTAAGAGCTTGTTTGAGAAGGTTTGTTTCCTTCCCCAACAGCTTTTTTTCCAAAAAAAAAAAATTGTTGTAACAGTAACTTAACATGTTTGGTAAATTCAGATTTAACTTTTACACAAAATTCAATGCATTCTAAAAGCTTTTTTTCATAATGTTGAAATTTCAGCTTATAGTTCTAGATTATAAATTATTTCTTACACTTTGATATGTAAATACTATTTTGTCCTCAAACAAATAATTTTTTTTAATTATTCTATACCTATTTTGGTAATTTAATACATAAAAATAATTTTTTATACCATTCAAATGAAATAATTAGCTTAAAATCACTTTTCAGACTAATATATTTAAACATAAAATTGATTATATTATAATCGATTATAATAAAAAAATTTATACAATAATTAATTATTGAAATAATCAAGTTTTTACAACTATCATAAACACGCACTAAAAGTCTAAAAGTATGTTTGCATGAAGAGTTTTGGAGGGAAAAGAAATGAAATGCTTATTTTTCATTTTTAAATTAAGATAATTATAAAATATTTATAAAAATAAATAAAAGATAACTGAAATTTTATATAATCATTTTTCATTTTATTGCTTCATTTTAGAAAAATATCAAATATAAAGAATGTTTACTCAAAATAAAAAATATGCTCTCCCTTTTATTTCCCTCCAAATTCTTCTATAATTTCAACTCTCAAACATACCCTAAAAGAACACATAGCAATCTCTAAAACCATTATACAAAATGGAATTATTTACGTAAGTCCATATAAAATTGAATATATTCAAAATTAAACTTAGTTTAGTTCAAAATAAGTATCAAACTGGTTTTAAAATTGTTAACTTTTTTTAGGTAACAATGTTATAGTTTAAATTTTGAACCACGAATAAGTATCAATAACTAAACAAGTTTAACAATGAGACCAAAAAATTGCTATACACATATTAGAATCGTAATAAAATAAATACAGCTATTCTTTCACCAAAATAAATAAATAAACTGTTTAATTTTTCAGGAGTACAAAATGATCATTAAAAAACAACAAATGTGCGTCTATTTATTACAAACTACCATTTTAACCTGCACTTCGCACGGACGCTTGTGTAAAAATATTTTTGATTGTTGTTTTAAAAGTAGTTTTTAAAATTTATTTTATAATCACAAATTTGGTAATAAATTTAGAGTGAAAACTAGTATGTGTAAACTCAAGTTATTGATGAATATAGATATTCAACTAATACTTTATAAGTTCATTTAAGTCAGTAAATAACATTATATTCATTCATCTACTTTGTAATTATTAATTATTTTATTGAGATTATTTATTTTTAGAGGGCATGTCAGATATTCAGCTTATATAGCTTAAGAGTCAAGAGTTTTGTACTATTAAATGTGTAACACTTTAGTAATAGGGCCATAATTATATCCCATTTTCATTATATTTTTAATGCGAAAGTAGAAGTGATACACATTCAATGGTATAGAGCAAAAACAAAAATTATTGCTCCTAGAGCTAATGTTTTGAAAATCAGATTGGACTGAACAGTTTAAATGGTCAGATCATGAATTATCTATGTCTTTCGGTTTGATTTACTTTCATTATGTTATCCAATTCAACTATTATTTGACCACCAATTTATCCAGTTAAAACATTTGAGCCATAACCTAGAGGTCTTTTTGATTCAATTTTTAAAATATTATCTGGACTACCAAAGAATTTCTCGTGATGAGATGACATTGCATCCACCAATTTTATTATATTCATCATCTTATTTAAGTTTTTCATTTTGAAATTGTTATTTCTAATTGATTGGTAGAAGATTTAAATAGTTTATGAAATATATAGTAATGTTCATGAAAACATTTTTTTGTTGTTATTATTAGTTTAGGTTTTTAAGAATTTTTTATAAGTTCTTGTAGTTTTTTTTAAGATTTGTGGTTTCAAAATATTTTCTCTAAACTTCATGAATATGTTGCATTAAATAATCTCAAGTAGAGTTAAATAGTTTTAATGTTTTACATTAAATGATCTTAAGTAATATTAAATAGTTCAAAAAATAAACTTTTTCTTTTAAAAAAAATCACATCATCACTTATGATGATTTAACATTAGAGGCTTGTAAAATCTTACTTTAATATATAATATATAGATAGATATAGATATAGTTTCCATTAGTTTGCATGATTTATGTTACTCTTGATAGCCACATATGTTAGAAAGCTCAAGCCTCCTTTTGTATCTATAGCTTTTTGAAAAGGGGGTCAAATGGCCAAAAAAGAGACTACAAGATGAGAAGTTGAAAACGGAAGAATAGGAGATAGCGTGTATACTATATAGAGAGAAGTTCGACTAAAAACAAATAAACAAAGATTGAGTTAAACTTTTTCAACAACAAAATTTGTTGAAAAATTGCTCAAATTACCCAGACATCGTTATCCTAGGCGAATTTAATTTCTAGCAGACATCATAAATTCCAAATCTTAGTGCTTATGGTGGAAGATTCCTTGAATAAAGTCTACTTGATTATGCCTTTTATTAACTTTGGATAGCCAACAATCTTTCCCTAATGAAGTGGATTTTGTTCAAGGAATCTTGCACCAAATCTAGTCCTAAAAGTTGAGCTTCACGAACTTTAAACCATCCAATAGGAGACCTATAACGCTTTCCATACAAAGCTTCAAAAGGTGACATCTGAATTTTAGCTTGGTAGTTATTGCTGTAGGAAAACTCCACCAAAGATAATT
This sequence comes from Ormosia semicastrata, assembly GCA_029884595.1. Classification (NCBI taxonomy): domain Eukaryota; kingdom Viridiplantae; phylum Streptophyta; class Magnoliopsida; order Fabales; family Fabaceae; genus Ormosia; species Ormosia semicastrata. Next base: position 636,420 of record JAQQTO010000040.1, read on the forward strand.
AGTGACTCTAAGTCCTACCAAAGTCTATAACACAAGACCACAACATATCCTCCAAGACTTGAATAGTCCTCTTGGATTGTCCATTTGTTTAGGGATAGAATGCCTTACTAAGGTCCAATTGGGTTCCCAAGGCTTCCTAGAAAGCCTTCCAAAAGTGAAATTTAAATTGTGGCCTATGATCTGAAATGACAGAAATTGGAACTCCATCGAGTGTAACAATCTCATCAATTTAAGGCTGAGCATATTGAGACACATTATAAGTGGTTTTCAAGGGAAGGAAGTATGCTGACTTTGTTAACTTATCAATAATCACCCATATTGAGTCAAACCCCTTGGAGGTATGTGACAATCTCATCACAAAATCCATGGTGATATTTTTCCACTTTCACTCAAGTATCTCAATCTATTAGTGTAACCCTGCAGGTCTTTGATGTTCAGCCTTCACTTGTTGGCAAACTAAGCAATGAGAAATGAAATCAGCTATGTTATGCCTCATGTCTTCCCACCAATACATTTTCTTCAAGTCTTGATAGATCTTAGTAGATCCCGGATGAGTAGTATACTTGGAATTATGAGATTCTTCCAAAATGACCCTCCTTAAGTCATCAACATTTGGCCTACACAAACGATTACTGCACTGTAACACCCCTTTAGGATCTTCTACTAATTTTGCATTCTTACCCTTTTGAACATCTTCTTTGAGTTTGCAAAGTTTTGGATCTTTGTCTTGGCTCACCTTGATACACTCAACTAAGGATGATTGAGCTTTCACATGTGCTAACAATACTATAGACTTTACAATCTCAAATTACACTCCACCTCTTTCTAGCTTGTGAATTTCTTCTACTAAGGGTTTTTTAATAGGAGCAATATGAGCCAAATTCTCCATGGACTTTCTACTTAAGGCATTAGCAACTACATTAGCGTTACCTATGTGATAAAAGATGGTGCACTCATAATATTTATGTTGCTCCATCCACCTTCATTGCTTAAGATTCAAATCCTTTTGTTGGAATATGTATTTCAAACTCTTATGATCCACATAGATCTCATAAATCTCACCATACAAAAAATGTCTTCATATCTTCAATGCAAATATAAATGTGGCCATCTCCAAATCATGAGTGGGATAATTTTGCTCATGTCTCTTAAGTTATCTAGAGGCATAAGCAATAACATGAGCATGATACATTAAGAAACATCTAAGTCTAACTCTAGAAGCATCACAACAAAGTGAAAAACCACCAAACTTTAACAGTAAAACCAAAACAGGGGCTGAAATCAAACTAATTGATAACTCCACAAGATGGAGTTATTACTCTCCTAATTTCATGTTAATTTGATAGCTAAGTCCTCTTTTGCCTATGTTTTACAAGGCTTTAATTTCAATATACTTTATACATCTCCCTAGTTTGTTGTGGCTTTGATATGAACCATTTGAGTATAAACTTGACACACTTTTAACTTCCAACTCCTTATATGAATATTTGATGTTGTTTTGTAGGAATTCAAAGGAATAGAGCTTAAAAAGAGGCTAAGCAAGGAAGATAAGAGTTCAAGAAGGAAATAAGGAAGCATGGTGCAAGATATGAAGAATTCAAGGAAGAAAGGCTTTAGAGACCACATCTAAGCATGGATCAGGCATGCCTAGGCATGCTTGTCTTCAGAGATTGGACCAAGTTCAGCCAATACCACTATGCTTAGGTGCGATTGAACTTCCAATTGTAATTGTATTTTCACACGCCTAGGCATGTTCAACTACCTAGATCTTAATTTTGTGTTTTAACTCTATTTTATGTCATTTTGAGAGGCATTCTAGCTTTAACCCAATTCTAGTAAGAGAAAGTGTGGTTTAGGGCTTTAGAGAGAGAATCCATTAGAGGCTTGAAGATTAAGACTGTGGAGGAGATCAAGATCTAAGATCATCCACCCTAGTTCTTCCTTCTCTTTCCTTTCTTGAATTTTCTTGTTTCTCAATGGGTTTATATCTAGGTTATGTATCTCTATTTTTCATGGATTTCTAGATTTATATATAAGGGATCCTTTTGGGTCCCCTTATGGATCTTGAATAATATGTAATTTTGTATATATTATATGTTAATGTTATAGTTTTGTTCATTTATATATATGCTTAATGCTTGCTTTTGATTAGTCACCAACTACATGATTTAGGTGTTTTCAAATGAACTAGACATAAGGACTTGTAAACATAGATATGGTATGAATGATGCTTGTTCAATTACACTTGAAAGGACTAGGTGTGTTGATTAGCCAATAAGATGGACACATACTCATTGGCCTTCCATAGCATGTGTTCGATACTTGTTCTTAAGAAGTGCATTTATGCTAATTCACATGGACACATAGTAGGTTAGGCAATGGCACAGAGTTAATTAACCTAGACATAGGCATTTAATTAAAAGATGGTATTAACAAATAAAACTTAGGCATTAATATGAATTTCTAGAAATTGCATATATCCAAAGTGTCGTAGAGGGCGAAAAAGGACCATTAGGCTCTTTACCATAGTTTCTTCTAATTCGGATTTGGGTGTTGCTTCATTTTCTAGTTTAATTGTGTTGTCCTTTAATTTCTTCTTAATCATTTGATTAAGCCTGAGTTAGTAATTAATTAATTGCTAGTGCATAATTACTCCAGTTCCTGTGGAGACGATACTTATTTTTCATCATTGTATTACTTGTGTGACCCGTACACTTGCAGATAGCAAACACAAGCCTTAAGCTTCTAAAAGCTCTCCTCATAAGCATCCGACCACTGAAACTTCACATTCTTCTTAGTCAATCTGATTAAGAGAGTTGCTATCTTGGAGAAGTCTTGAACAAAGCGACTATTGTAACATCCTTGTACTGAGAACCTGATATATCTCACATATACAAGGCACTCAGTACCAGTTATGTCACTTCTAACCTAAACAACCAACTAAACCCATACTATTCATTCATATAAATAAATATGGAGAGCCTAAACAACAAGAAGCCATATATATACATCATCAACCTCTCAAGGCAAACTGTAATACATAACTTTTACAAACTCAAGGTAGCAGGAAATAAATATACAACATATTTATTGCAAGAACAAAATAAACTACGCTAGTTCTTCTGCTCCTTCTACTTCCCTTACCTGTACCTAGATTTACATGGAAATAAACACAAACAGGGTGAGAAATCATAATTTCTCAGTATAAGTATTCCGAAACCAGTGCTCATTCATCACAATGAACAAACCATACAACAAACATAAGATTAAGCCTGCAACAGATAAATGAGTCATTGCTTAATACTATCAGAACGTATACATACGCTATGTAACATTCACAAGGCAAGCTAAAATCCTATCTCGCATTAATATTGAATAATCAATGATATCAAACAACTACTCATATAATCATGAGATATCATCGAGTAACTAATCCACAAGCAAGGCAACCGCTCATACAGCAGCTAACAAATGCAATGCTTCATGTTATAATGTATGGTTATGCTCACACAAAGTCCTAATAATATGATAGTATAATGCAAATGCAGATTTTAGTTTTAGAAAACACATGCCACTTACTTGTTCCCCAGGAAACACGTCCCTTGTATATACTAAGTAGGATAGGCCTTCGAGCCCTTACACTACCTGATGGTGTGTGGACTAGTTTCCTTCACAAAAGTAAGAGTACTACTATCAACTCCATACACCGATAACCTTGACCATACAAGCAAACTCGCAAGGAGAATTCAGATCCAACACCTCATTCTCGGGTCATATGGTTGTACACACTATCTAAGGTTACAATACATAAGAAACAAGACATAGCAAGTTTGAAAAGAAGATATGCAATGTATTTTACAAATACATTTAATCATCACTAAGTCTTTACTAACCAAGTGACTAAGGAAAACTAGCAAATCCCATAACCAAGCTCATTTACCGCTTAAGGAGCAAGGTCATGTTTCTAGTACTTCCTACACCTTAACCTCGTCTCACAAGGGAGTAAAATGTCATCCATGCATCTCCAGCTCTACTTTCCACACAAAGAAGCAATCTATGCATGACAACATAACCAACAAGCCAAGCACACTTAGCTTACAATACCTAACACCTCACTTCATCACTTCACAAGTGATTCATAAGGCAATCTCATGTTGCTCAAGATTATAGGTATTGACCTATGACATTCTACTTCTTAAAGGATGCCTAAGGTTTTACAAATCCTATCACAAGATTCACCTTAACCAAGTGAAAAGCTCTAACTAGAATACATAATCCTCTAGCTCAACTCTATCACATAAAGGAGCCTATTCATGTCTCTAGTACTCAAAACCTTTCACCTAAGGTAAGTGGTTATTCTTTCCAAGAACTATCACTAGTTGTGTCTCAACACTAATGGTTTTGTATCTAAAACTCCACTTAGGAAATTCTAAAACATCAAAAATGACATTTTTGGAGATCCTGCATCTCACGATGCGGTGTCACACCCACACGCCGCGGCATGGTGATCTCGGGTTTCAATTACTAGAAGTGGCATACACTTACGCCGCGGCACCAATCACTCACGCCGTGGCATGAGTAATAGAAACCTGGTTCTATAGAACTGTGGTACTGTTCCATTAGTTTTTCTCATGAAATTCCAACACTCCAAGTTGGTTTCTAGGTGATTTTAAGTTCCTAACAAGTTCACAAACATGAGGGAAACATAAAACACTAATTGATTTCATCAAAAATGGATCAAAACACTAAATCACTCATCCAAATTCCTAAAACCCTTACTTTGAGCTTTAAAGGACCAAATGGAGAGTTTTCAATTTCTAATCCAAACTCTTAGCATAAACAAGTCATAAAGTACATTTAAAACTTATCCAAACAAGAAAATCACTTAAAACACTTCAAGAACTCATTTTGGCATCTTAAACCCCAAACAAGCCTAACATGAAAAATGAGAAAAAGATGAAGTTTCAAGCCCAAAAACCCGTACCTCTTGTAGCTGAGATGAAGATCTTGAAGCCTTGCTCTTACTCTTGGATCCTCCTTCAAGCTTGATCCTTGGTCCTCTAGATTTCCCCCCTCCTTCTCCTTCTCCCCCACAATTCCCCTTTCTCCCTTTCTCTTTTCTGTTTTTGTTCCTGGTTGCCGTGAGAGAAATGAAGAGAAGAAGTTAGAATTGGTTTCTTATAGCCAATCATTAAAAGGTACCAAAAATTCTGATCTGTTAAGAACACTCAGATTCTATCAAATCCAGATTCCTAACTTCTAACAGACTTAAAATAAATCCAGAGATTCATTAAAAATCTTGTTGCACCAATATCACATTTTCCCATATCTATGACAAATCAATCCGGTATTAAAATACATACACAATATGCTTAAAATACTAAACTAACTCCGATTATCTTTATATTTTAAGTGGGGCACAGTTCACACATTTGTGACCTAGAAATAAAGTCTCCATATTTATTTTCACCAACTGAGTAGTTTAAGCCATTTCTGGGGTTAATAACAGTTATTTCTCACAAATAATGTACAGTAAAGTGACTAAACATTCTTAGAAAGTTACAAAATTAAATAGATATGTTAAGTAGGTATTAGGCTACCTCTGTATCCATATACAAGCCTAACATGTTTTCTAGGGTGTTACATTTTTCCCCTCCATTTTAAGAATTTTGTCCCCAAAATGCAGATTACCACATATCAAAAATGATATCACACTCGAAAAGATTGCATCTTTTCTTAGTGATACCTTACTGAACTTAAACACAAACTAACAACTCAGTTTGCATCAAACCTATAAGATTATCCTAATGGGTTTCCAACAAATGGAAAACACAAAAGAATACCTTACATAAGGCCGAAAGATGAAGCCTCTGCTGTTCTGACTAGAGTTTACACCCTTCTTGGAGTTCGCAGCCTTGGATCGGGCATAATTCCCTTCCTTTGTGAACACCTCCTACCATAATGCTTTGGTCGATCATTCACAAAGTAAACCACACAAGATCTAACGCCACATGGCCTTCCACACACCGGGCACTTGGGCTCTAAGGTTTCCACTTGAACTCGTTCATCCTCATCGCCTTCTGAAGAACTAGATGTAGAAACACTTTCCTCATCTTCATCTTCGTCTTATGGGCAATTGGGTGTATAAACACATTCCTTATACCCATTATCTATCTGTATCAAACCCTTTAGGATCCCATAAAAGATCTGATCACTTATAACCCTAAGAGTCTCATCTTCCTTTTGAGCTTCTAGGATTTGAGTCCTCAAGTCACCGATCATGTCCAATTGACTCACACTGAGACTAAATGGAAACATAGTTACTAAAAGGCTCATATCCTTAAAACTCTCAAGAAATTTACTCTCTTAGATCATCATCTGGGACACGTGTAGGGATTTCCCACTTAGTGCATCAGCCATCACATTGGCCTTACTCGAATAATACTTTAACTCCATATAAGAAATGTCTCCAAACTTTTAGGGCAAACACTACTACCGCTAACTCCAGATCATGAGTAGGGTCATTCTCCTCAAAAGGCCCCAACTACCTTGATGCATAGGCAATAACTCTCTTATGTTACGTCAGAACACACCTCAGACCCATCCTTGAAGTATCACAACATACCTCAAAGTTCTCCAAAAGATCCGGAATTACCAACACCGGTGTAGTAATTAACCTAAAAAATAACTCTTGGAAACTATTCTTACAAATCGGAGTCCATTCAAAAGTACTACATTTCCTACTCAATTTAAGCAAGGGTATTGCTAACTGAAAAAAATCCTTTATGAACCTTTTATAGTACCCTGCTAGGCCTATGAAACTTCTGATCTCAATCATAATGATGGGTTTCTCCCACTACAACGCTGCATCAACCTTGCTTGGGTACACAAAATCCCACCTTGAGATATCACATGTCCTAAACACCGCACTTATAAAATCCAAAACTCACATTTAGATAGCTTGGCAAACAACCTACTCTCCTTAAGGGTTTCCAACACTATCCTCATATGTGGTCCATACTCCTTCATTAATAAAGAATAGATTTAGAATATCATCAATAAGCACCACAATAAACTAATCCAGATAGGGTCTAAAGATCCTATTCACATATCACATGAACACTACTGGTGCATCTGTCAGCCCAAAGGACATCATAAGACACTCATAATGTCCATCCCCAGTTCTGAAAGCGATTTTAGGGATAACCTCTTTCTTAACCCTTATATGATGATACTCAAACCTAAGATTAATCTTTGAGAAAACATCAGTTCCTCTCAGCTGATCCAATAGATCATCTATCATAGGTAACGAATACTTATTTCTGATAGTCACTATATTTAGCCGTCTGTAATCCACACAGAGCCTCGTGGTACCATCACTTTTTCTTCACTAGAATACAGGTGCTCCCCACAGAGAAATACTCAGCCTAATGAATCATTTATCTAACAAATCCTCAATTTGCTTTTTGAGTTATGCTAACTTTAGTGGTGCCATCTAATAGGGTGCTATACAGATAGGTCCTATTCCAGGCACTAAGTCTATAGAGACTCTATTTCTTGCTTGGTGGCAATTCCACTTCCTCTTTTGAAGGTCCTGTGATCTTCGCTCCTCTTGAGACTTACCATCATGGCCCTCAACGATTTTGCATTCCTTCACCAAGGCTACAAAACCCTGGATTTCAAAAGACTGGATCACTCTCTAAATGTATTCTTTCAATCCTTTCTCAAAATTAACACATTGCCATTGTGCCGTTCTGATATAAGATGAGAACTTCGATAATTCACTGAGCTTGGTCACACGTTGACCAACAGACACCTCGCCTTGCTCCAACCTCTAAAATTCCATTTCCTTGCATTCTGCAGATTTTGTGGAAAACACTTCTCAAAAACGTCTTCTTGAAGATCTCCCATGTAACAATAATCTCTGACACCTCGAAAGATCTCTTGATGCCCAACCACCAATCCTCTGCTTCTTCCTCCAACATGAAAAAAGCAAAAAGCACTCATTGCCCATCCGAGCAAACCATAATAGTGAAGATCTCCTCCATCTCCTTTAGCTAACTCTCAACTCTCACCGGGACTTACTTCCCCATGAACGATGATGGATTAGTTTCCCTAAACTCCGAGAGGTCTTGGAATTTTTGTTTCTCCCCACTAGCACCTCTTGGATTGGTTGCCCCAATTGATGTGGTGGTGGTATAAGCTGTCGACGCTGGGTCACACCCATCATCTCAAACCTCCTTGTAGTTATAGTTGTTTACTCTTAGATAGCCTCAACAGTAGTAGCTGTCTGCTCCATCAAAGCATCCGCAATAGCTATGAAGATGTGGAAATAACATTGCCCTAAATGGTTTAATATGTTAAGTTTTGATGATGACAAATACAAGACCAAAAGAACAATTTGCATATATTCTTTGTTGCATCTTATATAGAGCATATCCATTAGTAATTAATAAATATCTTATTTAGATGTGTCTATAAAAGCCTTATATGCATGTTAAACTAACTAGAGTTATACATTTATGAATCATGCATATGAAGATATTGAATTATGAATTTGGACTAATTATGCTTGTTTAAGTGAGCAATACTTTATAGGATAGTCTAAGTATCAAGAGTGAGCATTAGAATAAGAAAGCAAAAGACCTCAATTAAGCTCAACACAAGGAGAATATGAATGCCTATTTCATGAAGGTATTGATAACATCAAAGTCATGTCAAAGACCAAGTCCAAAGGAAGATTAAATGGTATAGCTTTTAGGACTTAGGGTCTTTATGTAAGAAGTCTTATGGAAATCTCAAATATATTTTTCAAATCTTTAAAAATAATTTTCACATGCTAAAATGTCCAACAAACAAGTTTTGTTAAGCTAGTTATGGTAATAGTTCAAATCTATGAAAAATAGCCAAATTTGAGTTTTGCAAAACTAACCTTTAGTCACTCTTTTGATAATATCTTTCAAAATACTTTGAGTTTTGTTTTGAAACTTATTTCATTTGAAAATATACTCAAAGATCTTTCTAATGACTGGTCATTTGCTTTAAACGGATAAGAAATGAAGAAGTTATGACCATTTAAAGTCAGTTTTCGAAATCAAAGTGGTTTATTCGAATAAAGGATATGTTATTCGAATAACACACCACAGAAATCATACCAAAACGTGTTTTTAAAGGTTTATTCGAATAACAAATGTGTTATTCGAATAACACGACCCAGAAAACGTTGCAGAACATGTTTTTGATGTTTTATTCGAATAACTAAATGTTTATTCGAATAACTAAAGGTTTATTCGAATAAAAGGTTCCAGAAAACACTTCCTGATGTGTTATAAGTGGGTTATTCGAATAGGACTATGTTTATTTGAATAAACACAGTCAAAATCTCGCAATGGCTATTTTCTATGCCTTTAATGCTGAAATAAATTATACCCAACAGCTCTTTTTCTTAGAACACTATAAATACATGTTTTTGGGACATATTTTAGTAACACCCATTTATCTGAAATAATTCTTTCTTGCTTTATTTTTGTGATACATATTTTACCAAATTTCTATATACAATCTATTGATTTGGATTTGTGGGATATTGTGCTAAATAGATTTACTTACAAATCAAAACAAACTTGGAATAGTTTTGCTCTTTTTTTCACTAAAATTTGAGATATCCTTTAGAGAGCTTCATAAAGTTTCAAATTGTATCATCTACTCTTTGTGAGAGTTTTCATATAATGAATTGTATGATAGTTTATTGAATTTAGAAAAGAAAAGCTTAATATGGCATATTTCAAAATGAAATTGAAACTTTGAAAAATGAGTATGTTTGAGGACTCCAAAATGAGAAGCAATGCATTGATTTAGAAAATCAAGTTTCTTCATCTATATTTTCTATTCTTCTTGTATTGAGGGTGAGGTATCCTTCAAGATTTGTATAAGGGTGAGGTATCCCTTCAAGGTTTGTATAAGGGTGAGGTATTCCTGTAGGCTGAGACTTTAGCACAAGGGTAGAGTTTCCCTGTGTGTGAAAAGTGCTCTTTTATGTAACGGTTGCAAGCACCTATTGAAGCTTGTATACATAGTGAAAAATCTTGAATTATTTTCGAGGATTGGACGTAGACCACAAGTGGGTTAGTGGTCGAACCGGGATAAATATCGTAGCACATAATTATGTTCATTCCGCTTTTCTCTTCTCAATCTCTTTATTTTATACAATTTTATATCATTGCATATTTATTTATTTTTTGTTCTTAAAGCTTTTGTTCTTCATCTCGCAATTCTTTCTCTTTTATTTAATAGCTTAATATTTATTTATCTTAAATAATGTTTTTTCAAGAGCATTTGTGAAAAGTTTTTAAAACCCAATTCACCCCCCTCTTGGATAATAGTTGTCATGACTAACAGAAGACTCCAACCACGATCAGACATTCATTAGCTGAATTCCTATTTCCACGGGTTCACGTTACGAGACACCATATTCATTCTATTTGAATAACAGACACAACACATAATAAGGTTAGCAAATCCCAACGCTTCATGTACATTGAATATAGAACAACATGTTAAATTCTTTTTAATTTGACTGAAAATGCAAATGCTTAATCAAATGTAATTGACTATTCTTTTGATAAATATATGTACTTGGCTAAATTGATCAATGGAATGAAATTTCTTTTGCCTTTGTGAACTCATTTGTTGTTATATTATTTTGAATGCTTATTTGCTTATGAGTTTGGCATAATGACTAACCTCTATGGATTCAAAATTGATGGATAGCAATGAAAGTACTTTGAATTGTATTGTAGGGTGATAACTACCTCAAGCAAGCATTTAAATGGAATAAGTTCAACTTGAGGATAGTAAAGTTTAAAAGGATTCAACTCTTAAAAGGGGTGCAAAGAAGCATAAAAGCTTGAAGCTTGGAAGTTGGTGGAAGTGAGAGTCATCTACAAAAATTTAAAAAGTACATTTTTGGTGATATCAAACATTATCCATACTTTAAATTTGATATCATATGCTATTTGGAGAATCACCTGTATCCATGATAATTATTTTTTCCTAAAAAAATGCCTAAATAAGTTTTGTATGAACTTGAATCATGCCTTAAAATGCTTAAACTATTTTTTATTTATTCAAGTTCATATGTACTTTATACAATTGCATGATTGATCTTGTGATACATGCTTTAAAATTATACATGAATTATGCTTATAAATGGGCTTACAATTTGATACTAACTATGTTTTAGAGGACTTTTAAAATTAGCAAGTCATGTAATGGAATGTAATACTCAATGGAAGAAAGCTCAAATTCAAAGGACAAATAAACGAAGAACATTCTACCACACATCTCCCACTAGAGACAAAGAAATGCACAATAACCCTCACACAAACTCCTAAACATACCTCAACATGATTAGTCCATACTGTCTCAATGCTAAAATGCTTTTGAAAATATAATGTGCTCTTGTAAAATTCTTTTGAAATGGAGAGAAGTTTTAAAATGGTTTTTGTTTGAGGATGAATGCGCTCGACATACATAATGTAATATCCTAGTACTGAGAACCTGATATATCTCACATATACAAGGCACACTGTACCAACTATGTCACTTCTAACCTAAACAACCAACTAAACTCATACCATTCATTCATATAAATAAATATGGAGAGCCTGAGCAACAAAAAACCATATATATACATCATCAGTCTCTCAAGGCAAACTGTAATACATAACTTTTACAAACACAAGGTAACAGGAAATAAATATACAACATATTTATTGCAAGAAAGAAAATAAATTATGCTAATTCTTCTGCTCCTTCTGCTTCCCTTACCTGTACCTGGATTTACATGGAAACACAAATGGGGTGAGAAATTACAATTTCTCAGTATAAGTAATCCAAAACTAATGTTCATTCATCATAATGAACAAACCATACAGCAAACATAAGATTAAGCCTGTAACAGATAAAAGATATATTGCTCAATACTATCAGAACGTATACATACGCTATGTAACATTCACAAGGCAAGCTAAAATCCTATCTCGCACTAATACTGAACAATTAATGATATCAAACAACCACCCATACAATCATGAGATATCATCGAGCAACTAATCTACAAGAAAGGTAACTACCTATACAACTACTAACAAATGCAATGCTTCATGTTATAATGTATGGTGATGCTCACACAAAGTCCTAATAATATGATGGTGCAATGCAAATGCAGATTTTAGTTTTAGAAAACACGTGCCACTTACTTGTTCCCCAAGAACCGCATCCCTTTTATATACTAAGTAGGATAGGCCTCCGAGCCCTGACACTACCTGGTGATGTATGGACTAGTTTCCCTCACAAAAGTAAGAGTACTACTACCAACTCTATACACTGGTAACCCTAACCATACAAGCAAACTCGCAAGGAGAATTCATATCCAATACCTCATTCTCAGGTCATATGGTTGTGCACACCATCTATTCGCTTCCACCCGTACGGATTTACATGGAAACACAAACTCGCAAGTGAGAATTACAATTTCTCGGTATAAGTAATCAAAACTAATGTTCATTCATATAATCATCTAAGGTTATAATACATAGGAAACAAGACATAGCAAGTTTGAAAAGAAGATATGCAATGTATTTTATAAATACATTTAATCATCACTAAATCCTTACTAACCAAGTGACAAAGGAAAACTAGCAAATCCCATAACCAAGCTCACTTATTACTTAAGGAACAAGGTCATGTTTCTAGTACTTCTTATACCTCAACCTCGTCTCACAAGGAAGTAAAATGTCATCCATGCATCTTCGACTATACTTTTCATATAAAGAAACAACCTATGCATGACAACATAACTAACAAGCTAAGCACACTTTGCTTACAATACCTAATACCTCACTTCATCACTTCACAAGTGATTCACAAGGCAATCTCATGTTACTCGAGATTATAGGTATTGACCAATGGCATTCTACTTCTCAAAGGATGCCTAAGGTGTCACAAATCCTATCATAAGATTCACCTTAACCAAGTGAAAAGATCTAACTAGAATACATGATCCTCTGGCTCAACTCTATCACATAAAGGAACCTATTCATGTCTCTAGTACTCAAAACCTTTCACATAAGGTAAATGATTATTTTTTCCAAGAACTGCCACTAGTTGTATCTCAACACTAATGGTTTTGTATCTAGAACCGCACATCATCACTTCACAAGCGAATCCAAAGTCAACCTCATGTTGAATAGGTTCTAAACAATTCCTTGTTGCATTTCAACACACTTGGATGCTCAAGGTTCCCAAGACCACCCTATGGCATTCCATCACACAATGTAAGCCTAAGGTTTCCAAAGACATTACTCCTTGACACTCCACCTCACTATGGTTGTCTAGGGTCTCACGAGTCTATCATAGGGCATTTTCCTCACTTTGGATGCCTAAAGGTTCTCCAACCTCATCCTAAGGCAAATCCCCACTCTTTGGGTGCCTAAAGGTTTTTCAAGTTCTCACACTTACAAGGTGGTAATTTCGCTTATGAAATACCCCCATTGGTCCCTCAACATATTTAAAAGGCATATTTAAGTGATCCCATCACTTAGGAAATTCTAAAACATCAAAAATGATATTTTTGGAGATTCCGCATCTCTCGATGCGGCGTCACACCCCTATGCCGTGACATGGTGCTCTTGGGTTTCAATTACTGGAAGTAGCACACACTCACGCTGCGGCGTGAGTAACAGAAACCTGGTTTTGTAGAACCGTGGTACTATTCCGTTGGTTTTTCTTATGAAATTCCAACACTCTAAGTTAGTTTCTAGGTGATTTTAAGTTCCTAACAAGTTCACAAACATAAGGGAAATATAAAACACCAATTGATTTCATCAAAAATAGATCAAAACACTAAATCACTCATCCAAACTCCTAAAGCCCTTACTTTAAGCTTTAAAGGACTAAATGGAGAGTTTTCAGTTTCTAATCCAAACTCTTAACATGAACAAGTTATAAACTACATTTAAAACTTATCCAAGCAAAAAAAATAACTTAAAACGCTTCAAGAACTCATTTTGGCATTTTAAACTCCAAATAAGCCTAACGTGGAAAATGAGAAAAAGATGAAGTTCCAAACTCAAAAACCCATACCTCTTGTAGTTGAGATGAAGATCTTAAAGCCTTGATCTTGCTCTTAGATCCTCCTTCAAGCTTGATCCTTGGTCTTCTATCTTTTCCCCCTCCTTTCTCCTTCTCTCCCACTGTTCCCCTTTCTTCCTTTCTCTTTTCTATTTTTGTTCCTAACTGCCGTGAGAGAAATGAAGAGAAGAAGTCAGAATTGGCTTCTTATAACCAATCACTAAAAGATACCAAAAATCCTGATATGCTAAGAACACTCAGATTCCACCGAATCTAGATTCTTAACTTCCAACAGACTAAAAATAAATCCAGAGATTCATTAAAAATCTTGTTGCACCAATATCACATTTTTTCATATCTGTGACTAGTCAATCTAGTATTAAAACACACACTTAGTATACTTAAAAATATCAAACTAATTCTGATTATCCTCATATTTTAAGTGTAGCTCTGTTCATACATTTGTGACCTAGAAATAAAATCTCCATATTTATTTTCACTAACTGAGCAGTTTAAGCCATTTCTGGTGCTAATAACAGCTATTTCTCATAAATAGTATTATTGCAAAGTAACTAAATATGCTCAGAAAGTCAAAATATTAAATAGACATGTTAAGCAGGTATTAAGCTACCTCTGTATCCATATGCAAGCCTAACATATTTTCTAAGGTGTTACAACTGTAATAACCAGCTAATCCCAAAAAGCTATGAATCTCAGTCACTGAAGTAAGCTTTGGCCATTATTGTACAGTCTCAATCTTCTTTGGATCCACCATGATTCCATCCTTAGAGACAATAGGTCCAAGGAAGGCCACACTATTAAGCCAAAACTCACATTTAGATAACTTTACATATAACCGGTGCTCCCTTAAGGTTTACAAAACCATCCTCAAATGTTGCTTATGTCTCTCCCTACTCTTCAAACACACTATCATCAATGAAGATATTCTGTAGTGGCCTAAGAAAGGATTAAAGACTCGATTAATCAAATCCATGAAAGTAGCTAGGGCATTAGTTAACCCAAAGGACATTGACATTATTAGAAACTTATAATGTCCATAACGAGTCCATAATGGAATTTTAGGAATATCTTCCTTAGTAATCCTTAACTGGAAGTCTCTAGAACGAAGATCAATCATTATGAAGCATATTGCTCCTTAGAGCTAATCAAATAAGTCATCAATCTATGGTAAAAAGTACTTGTTATGCACCATTACTTGATTAAGTCGACTATAGTCTACACACAAACGCATTGATCCATCCTTCTTTTTCACAAAAAAGATAGGAGCATCCTATGGAGAAGTTATCTAGAACGAAGATCAATCATTAAGAAGCATGTTGTCCTTAGAGCTGATCAAACAAGTCATCAATCTAAGGTAAAGGGTACTTGTTACACACCATTACTTGATTAAGCCGACTATAGTCTACACACAAACTCATAGATCCATCCTTCTTTTTCACAAAAAGGACATGAGCACCCCATGGAGATGTGCTTGGGTAGATAAAGCCTGTATCCAACAAATCTTGTAATTGCTTCTTTAACTCTTTCAATTCTACAACCACCATACATTAAGGAGGTATAAATATAAGTTGAGTGTCAGGAACAAGGTTAATGCAAAACTCAATCTCTCTCTAGAGGCATCTCAAGAAACTCATCTTGAAATACATCCTAAAACTCAATAACTATGGGAACTTGTTCTATACTAAACATTTCAACTTGAGTATCTCTAACCATGGCTAAGAACCCCAGACAACCTTTACTCAGCAAGGGCTTAGCACTCAAATATGATATTAAACTAATTGGGGTTGAACCACGATCACCCCAAAAAAGAAATGATGGCTCATCAAGAACAAAAAACTTTACCACCTTCAAGTGTCAATCAAAAGTGGCATGATAGAAAGCTAAACCTAAGACCACATCAAAGTCTATTATATCCAACAGTATTAGGTCTACCAAAATCTCTCTACAATCTATAGTAATTAGACAAGCAAGGACTCCTCAACTAGTGTAGCAACCAAGAATGGGTGATCCAACAATATAGCTTGTTTACCAAACTAAAAATCAAAATATAGAGATACATATGAACACATAGATCCTGCATCAAACAAGACATGGGCATCAAAAGAGCAAACTGAAAGTATATCTATTACAATTGTATTGGATGCCTAGGCTACCTACTAAGTTAAACCATAAACACATGCTTAGCCCCTACCAGACAGACCATGTCCTCTACCCTCAGTACCTCTACTAGATGGACCAAATGCCTCCCTCATAGGCTAAACCATAAAATATGGACAAATGATAACTAGTTGAACTAATCCTTGGCTTGAGCCCTTTAGAACCTGTGGGCAATCTCTCACAATGTGATCTATCCTGCCACACTGAAAGAAAGATCCAGTCTCCTAACGACACTACCCAAAGTGATGCTTATCACAAGCATAACAAAGAGGTGCATCATGGCTAAGCTATCCAGAACTATGGCGACTCGACTATACTTGACACCTTGGGTCATTCCTCGGTGTTAAGACACTCATTGAAGAATGCCCAGAAGATGTTGGTCCTAACTATGGGATTCTTTGCTAACTTTGAAATCCAGACCCTTTGCTAGAATTGACACCACCACTAAAATAACCCACTATTTTGGTCTTCTTGCTTAGTTCCCTAGAGGCACACCTCTTTAACTTTCTTATCTCAGTCCTCCTAGTAACATCAACCACCTCTGCATATGTCAATCTCTCAATTTGGGGTAATAAGACCTTAAACAAAAGATCAACTAACCTTTTAATGAACCTCTTTGTCCTCATGCCCTCAGTAAGAACCAAATGGGGAGCATAACGAGAAAGTTGGGTAAAATGGATATCATACTAAGATATAGTCATACTAGGTATCTACACTAACCTCTCAAACTCTCTATCCAAACCATCACTCTTACTAGCTGAAAGGAATCACCCCGTGAAGGATTTAATGGACTCATCCCATGTTAGTGGAGGTGAATCTGCTGGTCTCCCTAAGAAAAAATACTTATATCATGACTGTACAATGTTCTCAATGTTGTAAGCAGCTAACTCAACTTACCTTCTACTAGAACAACCAAGTCCCCTGAGAACTTTATTCATCCCATTCAAGAACTATTGAAAATCCTGTGTCACTTCTAACCCAGAAAATATAAGGGGCTTAAGCTTAAGGAAATTTGGGAGAGATACATCAATACCCTCATTGAACTCGGGTTTCCCCTGTATATATGGTCTTGCACCTATATTATGCTATGCTCTGAGCTTACCCTAATCTGTCATATAACCTGTAAGGTTCTTTATAGCTCGGTGAACTCCCTATAACTCTGTAATTACCTCAACCATAGTACCACCTTGAGTCCCAGGAGGTGGCGTGACATTCTCCCCTTGAACTAGCTTTCTAATCCGCCTATTAGTCCTACCATGACCTCTACCTCGACTTCTAACATTTTGTCGACCCCTTTCTCACACTCTAAGAAAGGGTGGCCTATCAAATTCCACGTCAAAAGCCATATGGTCTCCAGCTCTATGGACACGAGAATGAGTCTTACATGATGTCTCCATCTAGGATCAAAACCCAAACAGAGCTCTTGACAACAAAGGAATATAGGGAACTAACTGATAGTAGATGAACAAGAATAACATCTTAGCATACCTTTAGTAATGCTTTGATTGTGAAAATGGCTGGCATCATTACCATAATTGTTATTTTACTAAAGGACACTTTCTCCATTAACTATTAGGAAACCTAAAGCTTTTATACAACTTCGTCATGACCCAAACCCAAGGGCCATGGCTGATGTGTAATTGGCATTGACTAAAGCAATGATTTTGATGATAACAAACAAAGAAAGAAATGATGATGCAAAGGACAAGTCTCAAAAAGCTTCAAGTTTAGATTCTAAGTCATAGAGATCTTGTGTAAAGGTATTTGTAGGATTCACACTAAGCTTATCAATTAGTTTTATTACTCAACTTTTTACAAAATCAGGATCTATACTTGTGAAAATGATATTTAAAGTTTAAACAAAATGGTTTTTAGAAAGATTGAAAAATCCTTTAAAATCTTGCTTTCTTGACAAAATCATTAACAAGTTTTTGGACAAGTCATAAGCCATTTAGAAAAGCCCCTAACCAATTAGAGACTCTCTCTAACTAGTTATTGGATAAGGCAGGAGCCATTTTGAAAAGCTCCTAACCGGTCAGTGAAATCCTCTAACTGATTATTGAGAAAGTTAGAGACCAAATTTTAAATCCCCTAACCGGTTAGCAAAATCCCCTAACCGGTTAGCAAATGAATTAGGAGTCAAATTTTAAGACTCCTAACCGGTTAGTAAAATCCTCTAACTGGTTAGCAAAATTCCCTAATTGGTTAGCAAATGAATTAAGAGTCAAATTTTAAGACTCCTAACCGGTTAGCAAAATCTCCTAACCGGTTAGTGAAATCTCCTAACTAGTTATTTGAAAGTTAGAAAACACGCACAACGGCTCTATTAAGTGCATTTAATGATTCCAACCAGTCCCCAACGTCTCTTAATTGCTTTTATCTATAAAACTAAGTTGTTGGGCATTAATGAAAGGTTAGAGAAACTAAGATAAACATCTGAAAATCCTTCTTGAGCAAAAAATTTGTATTTCCTTAATCACATTCATCATACTTTATTTTTTAGCTTAGAAAGTGTGAATCTTCAATACCCATAGAGTTTCAATTTGTATTATCCACTCTTTTGAGAGTTTATCTTTATCTACACTTTGATTTCCTGTAAAGAGTGTGACGTATCCTTCTAGAGAAAAAGGGTGAGGTATCCCTTAGTTGAAAAAAGGGTGAGGTATGTAACACCCACCTTAGGGTGCCACATTTATTGTTACTTAATTTCCAAATTACCCTTCCATTAATAATCGTGCTTGTATTATAAATACGAGTTATAAAATTTCTTGATGATAATAAGATAAACTTAGCAGAAAATAAAAACATAACAACAATGTCACACATAATTTACATCATATATATACATACAAGCCTTTAGTACTGTCGTACTTAAATATTTTACAAACTAGACTTCTAAAATATTTAAACTTTAAACTTTAATTTAAACTATTATACTGCCCAAGTCCTACTAGACAGCAGAACCCTCAGACGGGTCCTCCTCAGATTCCTCAGCAGATAGGAATCCAGCATGATGTGCAATCCTACGGACAGGTGTCCGAGCAGATGAAACATACTAACCGTACTAGGAGTACGATAGTAAGCTCCCCAATACTACCTAATGGATATTGGGAACTCTAGTTGTACATAAATATTGACAGAAAAGTAAGGGTTTCCTAAATGTTGTCTACTCTGTCTAATATTTAGGTCTCCCAAGTAATAGATACTCTCTCTCTCTAAGTCTACAGTCCATGCCTCATCTCCTCCGATGAACGTAAACCTCAGGTAGCTAAGGAAACTAGGTATCTGCATCTCTTCAAAACTCGACGTCCTCAGCAGGAATCTGCTCCTCCTCAATTTCTTACTCTTTTTCTTGCTCGACGTCTTAACAAATATAAATATAATACCAAACATGCATACAAAGAAGTGAGATCACCTACGCCAATACCAGTATGGCAGTAATGAAAATAAACACATACAGTATTTTATACAGTTATCATACCATAATTATAGTTATGCCACTAACATCAATATCATCGCAAAATATGTAATCCACAATAATTACAGTCATGCCATTATCAAAAATCAATGAATCAATAAATCAATTATCATAAATAAAAATTACGATAATACCCTCTATCAATATACGTATGCATACAGACTCAATTTCCTACTCCATGAAGCTACAACTCAAGTCGGAGAGAGTGATCGAAAAGAATTATCGGTACCAACATGCCTTGGACCACGTGCTCAGTTTTGCACATCCAGCATATACACGACAGTCTTTATCAGATCTTGATTAGGGATAGTGTCTCGGTCTGGATCATTGGTGTGTTGCGTCGGTCTAACCCACGGTACAGAAGAGCTACCATCTGCCCATTATAGGCAACTCGCACCCCAATGCCCCTAAGGTCAACGAGTGACTTACACTACGCATATCACACCCACTCAAGAGGTGTAGTCTCTCCTAGGCAACTAGCCTCATACAGTCCATCGGACCTTTCCAATGCATGTACCATGCACTATTCACATTTCTATTTCATATCACATATTCAGGGTCCACACAGTAATATAACAGTATTATTACTGTATTTTAATCGCGTAGTCATATTTTCACTTTTTTTTCAATCGCGACTCAATTCTGCTGCCTTTTCAAAAATCGCGTAGCGATTTTTCAACATTTTCCAATCGCGTAAATATTTTTCTTACGTTTTAAATCCAAAATACTATTTTTCTCATTTTAATACTAAAATTAGCTTTATTTTCCATATTAACGCTTTAGTCCCTTAAAAACTCATATTTACAAAACAACCCTTCATAAAATCCATATTTACAAAATAGTCTCTCAAAATTTAATATTTATAGAAAAGTCCCTCATAAATTAATATTTATGAAAAAGTCCCTCATCAAATTTATATTTGTGAAATCATCCCTCTTTTATAAAATATTTACAGTTTAAACCCTCTAAAAATAATATTTATAATATGACCCCTCTAAAAATAAGTATTTACATAATAGCCCCTCATTTTGATAAAATTTATAATTTAGTCCCTCTTTTATAAAAATTTGCGGTATAACTCCTCTAAAAATCAGTAAATGGTATTTTTTTTTTCAAAAATCGTTATTTCTTTTCTTTACTACTCATAAAATCATTTTATTTTACTATACTCAAAATTTTCCCAAATTCATTTAAATCTCTCAGTTCTCATTTTAATTCATCAGTGTAAGGACTTTGGTCCTTTTTCCATTGTATGGCCGTCAGCCTCAATACTCTTTGGAGTACACATACAATTGATTAATCATGTTATTCACATCCTAATTTACACAGACAATCTCATGCTTTCATAATTACACATACACATAGAATATCAAAGCTTTAAGCATTTAATCACACATGCAAGTATAAAAACTCAATCAAACACATCACAAACATAATCAAATAATCGGTGAAGAACCCTTATGGATTTTTCACCGTACAAAACCATCCTCACACCACCAAAACCTGGTTGGTGAGGTTAAATCTCCCTCTTACCTCTTGAAGACAAACCCTACAAGCTCTCTTCCTTCTCCTTGACTTTCGTATGGCTCACAACAATTCCTAACAATTCTAAAATAATTAGTAAAATCACAAACAATGCTCAATAATAACAAAACATGGAACAAACATGGCTTAGAAAATTATGAACATAAATTTGAACCATAAAAACCAAAGTTTACCTCTAAGAAAGTAAGCTAGAAGTGGGATTTTGAAGTACTCAGGATGTGATTTTGGGAAAACTTTCTACATGGAAAGTGTTTAGAATGCAGTTTAGCTTTAAGAAGTGGTGAGAATAGAAATTATAGGTGATAGATGGTGTCTGTAAGGTGCTTGGCCGAACCAATGAAGAGAAAAGAAAGAAAAACTGATGCTTCGGTTCGTAGGATTTTTGAGAGAAAAGATGGATACTTTTTGATAAGAGAGAAAATGTAATTGCGTGAGAGTGAAATTATGAGTCTTTCTCTTAGTGGGATAAACTTAGATAAAATTTAGGATTTACTTGAAGTAAAATATCTTATTCGAATACACATGGTGATGTCATTCATTTGAGTTTCAAGGTTATTGGATTGTTTAAGAACCTTGTAGAACCCCCTCAATTTCAGCTGCAGTCGTGAGTTTCAAAGGAAATTTTTGATGAAATTAACATACGAGAATACGAGTATGATGAGAGAACATTATTTCCCAAGTATGGCCAAAAATCAAGTGCTGTCGGATAAGCATTCTGTCGAATGCTAATTCTGTCGAACGAATGGTGATTTTGTCAGAAGAATATCAAAAACTATCGGATAAACTAAAAATCAACAGAATTCCCAATTCGTCGAATGGGTGTTAACGTAGAAGAAATTTTTAAATTGTCGAACCGACAAAAATACTATATGATTAGAAATTCAAATTCGATGAATTTTGACATTAGAGAAGTTTCTTTACTGAATGACTAGAAATTCTTACTCGACGGTCATTTGCATCACAACTCGACGAACATTATCATTCTATTTCGACAAACATTGGCATCCATACTCGATGAAAATTGACATTCTTACTTAATGGACATGAGCCTTCTCACTCGACAGATTTTAATATTTTCACTTGACGAATTTTAACATAGTACCAAATAGTCAGAAGATCAAATTCGACAAATTTGAACAGAAGTTCAAATTCGACGGATATCTCAAATTCGATGGATATCTCAAATTCGACAGATTTTAGCATTGTTTCAGAAAGTCTAATTCGACGAATATGAGCATCTCCACTCGACGGATAATACTTAGTGGCTTTGTCAATATTCATTTTTTACCATTGTTCAGATCAACGGTTTAGATCAAAGCTTCTACAACAAGCTTTACAATCTAATGGTTCACAAAGAAGTCAATGCTTCTTTTGTTGACTCATTCTAATTAGTTTAGAAAATCAAGCCATCCATTTTGACCATTTCCTATTGGTTTAGATTTCTATCCAGTCAGCATCGTTGACTGCTACACTAAACGTAGGTCCCACGAACTTTTTCGGGTCCATAAAATAAATTTTCTACTTTTTTTTGAGACGAGTAGAAATCTTGTTGAATAAAATAATATTATAAAAATATAAAATTATTTTATTACAGTTAAATTCTAAAAATTATGATATTAATATATATATCAATCAATTGGGTTTAGTAAGATCCCCTGACTCTAATTAATTAAATAAGATTTTTTCTCGGTCAAAAAATTATTATTTTCTTGACTCGGAGTAAATCACACAAAATGATCAAAAAAAATCTCAGAACAGTCAAACTATTTTTATAACACACAGAAAATGTAAAACAGTGTAATTCTGTTATTACTATTCACATAGTCAGAATTTGGGGTGTGACAACTCTCCCCCTCTAAAATAAAGTTTCGTCCTCGAAACTTGACATACATATTCAAAATAAAAATGGATACTGCTCTCTTATCTTCTCTTCCAACTCCCATGTGGCTTCACCACTTACATCATTCCATACCACTTTAACTAAAGCGATGTTGTAACACCCCAAAATTTCCTATCCTATAAACAGTAATTTTGACAACTAACAGAATTTTACTGTTTAGTAATTTCTGAATACTGTAAAATTATTTTGTTTATTCCATCAACATATTTGATCATTTTGAGTGATTTACTCAGTGTCGGAAAATAATAATTTTTGAAGTAGGGAAAATCTTCTCGTATTTATTTCTCTTGATTTGTTAATTATTTTTAACAATCGACTTGATTTTCATACATTTTCTAATTTTTGTGATTTTATGTGTGATTTTAAATTTTTTTCTGTTTGTGGGTCCCACGAGGTGTTTGTGGACCCAAGTGACCATACGTGGGCCTAGGTGAGTCCCGCAAAGTGGAAAATTTTTTACGCATAGAAAAATTTGTACTATTTAGACGGAGACAGGGGATCTTACTAAACCTGTATTTATTTGGGTCCAAATTTGTGATTTTATTTTGTTTTGTACTGTATTTATTTATTGAAAGATAAAAATACAATAAATATATTCTTTCGTGAGATTTTTAGTAGATAAAAATAGAAATTATATTGCTTAAGTTAATATTGGTGGATTGGATATCCACCATTAATTTAATTAACATTGGAGATTTAATCTTGATTTAATCAATGGTGGAGATTTAATCTTGAAAATAAATAGGATTAATTATAACCGTTGGATGGAAAATTAAATCAAGGGTGGAGATTTAGTCTTGTAAAATAACTTTGACCATTATAAACCCTTGGATGAAGATTAAATCAATGGTTCAGATGGATCATTAATAACCATTGGATTTGAATTAATGGTGTAGATTTAGTCAACAAAAAAATTTACTACAACCATTTTGGACCCTTGGATGTAAAGTTTGAAGGTGTAATCTTGACCCTCCATTTTGAAGACTCATCTAAGGGCTAGGAATTAAAGGAGAAAGATCCAATGGCTCAAAAGAAGTCTTCCATCTACAACCTAAACCTAATGGCTATTTTAATCCAAACCATCCTTTTAATCAAGGGCTAGGATGGCTTAGGAAAGATGACCATACAAATTAATCACATGTTGCATGCAAGGAGAAGGGAGGGACGGTTTTGCATGCATTTTGGAGAGGAGACAAAGCTAGCATAGGCTTTTTAGGCCAAGGAAAAAGATGAAGTCAATAATAGCCATTTGAATTTGATTAGTAACTATTTAAGCCTAATTTGATTAATCTAATGGCCTAATTAACAAGTTAAGTAAACTAAATTAAATGTTAAATTGTTATAATCTAATTCTTAATTAAATATCCTAATTTTATTTAGAGGTTATAATATATGTAATTATATATCTAATTAATTAGTTATTTAATTAGATAATTAATTAAGATTGGTTAGGAAACTAAACCTAATTAATTAGCTACTTAATTAGCAAGTAATTGGACTTGAATTAAAAACAAATTAAGTCCCTAATTCATGAGAGGCCACACGGCCATGCAGCCCAAGGAGGCTTCTCAAGTCTTCTTGAATGGACTTTTATGATTATTAGAGGACATATAGGGACATAGGCCATGTGCTACTCCATATGCATCCAATTGGTGATATTGTGAGTCAAGCATATCACTTAATCTCTCCAAGACTCCCACGGCAGCTGCTCACTTTCATTCACCCTCCTAATTTCATTTTCTCTCACATCAAAAAGCTTACAACACTTTCTTTCAAAAACTCCAAGAACCCAAGCACACATTTCTTTCCATTTTCTCTCTCAAATTCGGTCAGGCACCTTAGAACCATCATCCAAATTTCTATAATTTCATCCAACTTGATTTTCTAAACCTAAACACCATTCTAAGAACATCTCTAGTTATGAGTTTTTCCAAAATCATTCATCTTGAGCTTCAAATCCAAGCTTCAAGTTTCTATCAAAAATCAAAAATTCCATCTTTGTGCTTCAAGAGAAACCATTCGGTCAAGACACTCAACCACCATCCAATCTCTTTTAATTTCATCCAACCATAGATCTTGAATCTACATGATATTCTAAGCAACTTTCATGTTGGAGATTTTCTCTAAATCATTCATCTTCATGGACTTTCTTCAAGAGCCAAGTTATTGAGTTGTTAAGGTGAAGTGTAAGAAGACTTCAATTCTTATCTCTTTTTCATAATCTAAACCATGTTTGATCCGTGGTTCCTCTTAATCAAGCTTAGTATACTAATTTCTATGTATTTTGTTTTGAATTTGAGAAGCCCTTGGTGTTGAAGGACTTGGAAAGAGAAGCAAAATCAAGAAGATTTGAGGATCTTCAAGAGGTAAGAGGGAGATCCATCTCACCAACCAATTATGGTGGTGGGAGATGGTCTTATATTTGATGGATTATGAATTCATGTGAGAATTCCAATCCATGGTCATGTAATAATTAATTGTGTTTATGAGCTTTGCTTTATTTTCTTGTGCTTTGATTATGCTTTGATTATTTTGTCTATACTTAATATGCTTTGCATGATTTTATGGCTTTGATAGTATACTTATAATATGCATGATGAGTATATGGCATGTTTGTGATATTTATAATGAAATATATATATGTATGCCATGATGTGTGGATGAAAAGAAAATTGATCTTGGTTCCAATGGCCAAGGAAGAACTACGATTTTGATGCCCTTGATTTAGGTAAATATTGAAATTTTTGAAGAACAAGGAAATTAAATTTTGATCCCTAGAACAATGAGAATTTCGGCCAAGACACCTCAAAATAGGTGTTTACAAATTAATATGTTTATGGAAGAATAAAATTGAATTGATTTGAGGAGTACGAAAAATGAACTAAAGGTTTGTTTTTTTTAAGAAAACATGAACACAAATTTTAGAATGAAATTTTATTAATTTATTTTGTGTAGAAACAAGAATGGAACTTATTTAAGTTAGAAGAAAAATATTTCATGGTTCCAATGGCCATCTATAAGGTTTTGATAATTTAGAAAAAATGTTTTGATGCTATGAAATACAAGAATTTTCAAATAAGGATTTTTGAAAAGGAAATTAAGTGTTATAAATTAAGTGAAATGGAATTTTCATAAATAAAAGAAAAAGAAGATTGAAAGTATTGAACTTCAAATTAATCAATTTTTTTAGAAGTGATTTAGAAATATAAAGGAAAACGTTTATAACTTAAAATTTCTAACAGAGAATTTATTTATTGGATTTTGAAAAACGTTAGGAAATTTAAAGTTAAGAAACAATAATTAAATCAACTCAATATGATTTTGTAGGACTAGGTTAATAAAAAGTGATTTTAAAAAATATATATTAAGGAAAAGATTTTTGACTAAGAATGAAAAAGGATTTACAAAGAAAGTGAAAATGAATTTGAACAAATGGGTTTGTGTTATGACCAATCAGTACTTTGGTTTTGAAAATAAAACTTTAATGATTTTGTTTATGTAAAATCATATCAATTTAGAAGGAAAAATATTTGATGGTTTCAATAGTCATGTCCACGTTTTCGAAGGCTTGCAATGCATTGATTTTGATGAAACAAAGTGATTCTCCAAGTGAAAATATAATTAATTTAATACAAGAAAATTGAAAAGGGAATCAGAGTATTTTAGCACTTGAGAAATGAATTTTTATGTAAATGAAAAAGAGAGGTTGCAAGTGAGCCTCAATTTGTTTTAAAAAGAATTTATTAAAATCTCGTTGGATTTTGGAAAGCATTGGTAATTTTTAAAGTTAGAAACATTGATTTAATTCAATGGAATTGTGAATTTGTGAAATATACTACGAAAAAGGATTTTCTTGAATAAGAAGATATATTAAATGAAGTAGAAAGTTATATTATTTTAAGGAAGGTTGATTTGGAAATGATTTGGGAAAAATGGAGAATATAATGGTATTTTGAAAATTTACTAACATTATAACTTATTTTTGAGTTTTGAAATACGTTAGAAAATGCTAAGTTTTGAAACGTTGATTTATATCAATGGAAAAGTGATTTTGTGAATTATATTTTGGAAAAGGATTTCTTGAAATTAAGATTGATTTATTTATGTCCAAAATAATGTTTGGAATATTCGGGAATATTTTACGTAATTGTAAAATGGTGAAAAATGATGTACGTATCTTAAAAATGATACTTCTACGCAATTTGAAATATGTTAAAATATTTTTACGTGATTTGAATTACGTTTAAATATTTTATGTAAGTTTAAATATTTTATGTGATTTGAAATACAGTTGAAAAAAATCACTATGTGATTAAATAATGATAGAATATTTTTACGTAATTATGAAAAATGGTAGAAAATTGTTATGAGATTTGGGAAGCGTTTAAATATTTTACACTATTGAAAATATTATTGAAAAATATACTCAATTTTGAAACAGTGGAAAAATATGCGATTTGAGAAACGTATATTTTTACGCGATTGAGAAAGACATTGAAAAATTAATACGTGATTTAAAAGTGCAACAGAAGAGCTGCGGCATTTTAAAAATGTAACAAAAGTGTTACAGTATTGGGAAAATATAACAGAAACGTTTCAGAATTTTGAAAATGTAACAGAAACATTTTGGAATTGTGAAAAACATAATGGAAATATTATGCAATTTTGTGAAAACACAGCGAAAGTGTTTTTGTGTTGAAAATATAGTATAATTACTGTTGAACCAGTGTATGGACCTTTGTATGAGAAAATGACATGTTTTGCCTATGATTAGCATTTGGTGCATTATACATGCATTGGAAAGATATGTCTGTGATTGGATTTGGTGCATTATACGTGCATTGAAAAAAAAAATATGTGTTGAAGCATATGATTACATTGAACAAATGAAATTGAAAAGATTTGGCCCTTTGGGGTTGGACTTGCACTGATATATTCGTACATTGTATAAAATATAACTAATAGCTATTATGCCCCTTGTGGTTGAAGAGGGAATGAGAATTGATAGTGAGGTCTATGATGGATCTTGGGGGCGTCGAGGCGCGGTGGTCGACGGTGGGACGGTGGCGAGTACCTGTGCCACTTGGCGATGCAATCCGTTACAACGCATTTACGATACCCGACAAGAACACGATTCTTTTCAACGACTGGGAGATTGTCTTTGGGCTAAGGCTGACAATTAACCAGAGCATTCTTCTCGAAATTGTGAAAACCTCCATGGAGTCGTTTTTGATAAAATGAGTCTTTGTACATATGCATAATCTGAACATTTATATCTGTGTGATATATTAATTGAGGAATATTGGATATAACGATTGTTATGAATACTTGGATGATGATGATGATGATAATACTGATAACATGATTATGGTATAATCTATTTGTATGATATTGTTGGCTGTGTGTTATCTCTGTGCTGCCATGTTGGTATTGGTGTAGGTGATCTCACCTCTTTGTTATGTTGTTTTTTTGTGTTTGTATTGTTAAAATCAAACAATAGAAGATCGAGTTGTCTTAGACATAACGGGCGATAAATACTCTGAGATTGGTGACAACAATAAGGAGTGGACATTCAGGACTCGAAGGTGTGCAGTGTTGACAAAGGAACAGATGTCTGATGCATCAAGATGAACAGAAAAAGGAATAAGTATGTTAAAGTTTCTTGTTAGTGTTGTACCATGCTATTAAGTAGGACCTGTCATGGGGTTTGCTACTGTCAAAAAAACATAAGTCTGTTAATTTTATATTTCTCTTTAAATTGTGTTATTAATTGGTGTCAATATTGCATAATGAATAGTTGAAATATGATTTTCAATATTACCTAATATTTTCAATAAATTTACGTTTCAGTAAAGAAGAAATTTTGAAACCCATCTTTTATAACTCAAACTTTGTGCGAACTTATTTTCAGATTATGAGTTGGAAGTCAGAAATGTGATGCCCTAGCTAGGGTGTTACATTAGTTGATGTCAGAGCTAGGGTGTTACATTAGTTGGTATCAGAGCACGGTTTGAGTCTTTTGGGGTTTGTGGTTAGGTCTATTTTGCTTGTGTTGTGTTTTCTGTGTTTGTTTTCCAAAAAGAAATGATGTTGTATATAATGGATATTAGATCCATTGTATTTCGATCCGCATGCCTCAAAAAGAAAAAAAAAAGGGAATGGCTCGGGATAGTTATACTTGTGTGGAAGTGGAACATGTTACTAGTAATGCAATTGCAGCTACGGGAGCAATGTGGAAAGACGACTGCACGAACAAATGACCGCTGTTCAGTGGAAACAGGAAGTTGAAGTTTGGGATCTGATGGAAGAGAATCAGTCTTAGAATATAAGATTTCGTAATTTTGGAACCTGGTATTTTTTAGGATATTGAGAAAGTAATTGATTTCGATGGAAGATGTATTTACAACCATTGAGGAAACCAAAAACAGTAAAAGATGTGAAAGAAGGTACTTAATGAAGGAATGTACGTCAAGAAAACAATTTACGAAAAAGTTGGACACATTTTCAAAGAGTATAATCTCTGATGTGTTCTTTGAAAATAGAGTTTTCTATTAGTAAAAATTTTAGATAGTAAGGGAAGTTGTTACTATGAATGGAGCAGGGAGTGTTATGAGCGGAAGATTTAATCAATGGAGATTGTGTCATTGGAGCTAATCTTATAAACTATACTGAATATTTCTGTGAATAACCTATTCCTTATGACATATGATTGAGTAGATCAATTATATGTTAGAGTTATTCGTTATCCTCTGATTTGTTTACTTCTCTTTCTATTCTTAGCTAATCGAGCTATTCAAGTTATTCAAATTGTTGTTATAGATCAAATCTTTATATTAGTTTGATCTGTTGTTCAAAATTTTTGTGTTAGTTTGATCTGTTTCATAAACAGACGCGATCTTTGAAAATGGATTGGTTATTTTCCAACCATATCCAATGAGATTATTTCAACAAACTGTGAGTAATCCAGAAAAAATTCATTTTTGAAAATCGGGTTACATCCAATTCTTTGCTGGATATGTTCGATAACAGGTTCGAATTCATTTTGTTATCTTCCATGATGTTTTCTTTCATCTCTTGCAACTGAAGGAATATCTTGCAAGAAAGGATATTCTATATTTGTATCCGTGTTAACGTATCTGAGTAACGCAGCAGAAGCGTGGTGAATTCTTCAAAAGATTGGAACAATTCTTCTTTGGGAAAATTTAAGACGATAATGGAAAATCGTAGAAAAAAATGTATGGAAGTATCTGGTATCGTGCTGAGAAAAGGAGAACTCGGTTAGTGAGACATTTCTTGTTAAAAGCAAAAATCTCGAATATGTAGTGATATGAAGATAAGGAAATTTTAAGTAATACATTACATTAGCTGAACATTACATTACATTAGTTGGAAGTTATCTGAGAAAAACTATTCTAGGCATGAATGAAGATTGGTTGCTGTTATGTTGGTACTAGAGATATGGAGATTCTTTCTTTCTAGAGTAACATTCAACATCTTCAGTAATAACCAACAAAATCTCTATGATAGGAGTCTGAGATATCTGTTTAATCAGGAGAAGTTGAACATCAGCAAAAAAGGATTTTACTGGTTAGAATAGTATAGCAAGATGTAAGAGAGGAAGCTTCATAAGAATTGGAAAATAAGATGAAAGCATCATATTCGTATTTATTCTGAGGGTGTGAAATCATGTTTCTCAAATTTCGAGGACAAAATTTCTTTTTAGAGGGGGAGAATTGTAACACCCCAAAATTTCCTATCCTATAAACAGTAATTTTGACAACTAACAGAATTTTACTGTTTAGTAATTTTTGGATACTGTAAAATTATTTTATTTATTAAAATCGTATTTGATCATTTTGAGTGATTTACTCGTGTCGGAAAATAATAATTTAAGTAGGAAAAATCTTTCTGTATTTATTTCTCTTGACTGTTAATTATTTTTAACAATCTGACTTGATTTTCATACATTTTCTAATTTTTATGATTTTATGTGTGATTTTGAATTTTTTTCTGTTTGTGGGTCCCACGAGGTGTTTATGGGCCCAAGTGACCATACGTGGGCCTAGGTGGGTTCCGCAAAGTGGAAAATTTTTCTACGCATCGAAAAATTTGTACTGTTTAGACGGAGACAGGGGATCTTACTAAACCTGAATCCAGAAATAGTTTTAGAAAATTTGTTTTGTATTGTATTTATTTATCAGAAGATAAAAATACAGTAAATATATTCTTTCATGGGATTTTTAGTAGATAAAAATAGAAATTATATTGCTTAAGTTAATATTGGTGGATTGGATATCCACCATTAATTTAATTAACATTGGAGATTTAATCTTGATTTAATCAATGGTGGAGATTTAATCTTGAAAATAAATAGGATTAATTATAACCGTTGGATGGAAAATTAAATCAAGGGTGGAGATTTAGTCTTGTAAAATAACTTTGACCATTATGAACCCTTGGATGAAGATTAAATCAATGGTTGAGATGGACCATTAATAACCATTGGATTTGAATTAATGGTGTAGATTTAGTCAACAAAAAAATTTATTACAACCATTTTGGACCCTTGGATGTAAAGTTTGAAGGTGTAATCTTGACCCTCCATTTTGAAGACTCATCTAAGGGCTAGGAATTAAAGGAGAAAGATTCAATGGCTCAAAAGAAGTCTTCCATCTACAACCTAAACCTAATGGCTATTTTAATCCAAACCATCCTTTTAATCAAGGGCTAGGATGGCTTAGGAAAGATGACCATGCAAATTAATCACATGTTGCATGCAAGGAGAAGGGAGGGACGGTTTTGTATGCATTTTGGAGAGGAGACAAAGCTAGCATAGGCTTTTTAGGTCAAGGAAAAAGATGAAGTCAATAATAGCCATTTGAATTTGATTAGTAACTATTTAAGCCTAATTTGATTAATCTAATGGCCTAATTAACAAGTTAAGTAAACTAAATTAAATGTTAAATTGTTATAATCTAATTCTTAATTAAATATCCTAATTTTATTTAGAGGTTATAATATATGTAATTATATATCTAATTAATTAGTTATTTAATTAGATAATTAATTAAGATTGGTTAGGAAACTAAACCTAATTAATTAGCTACTTAATTAGCAAGTAATTGGACTTGAATTAAAAACAAATTAAGTCCCTAATTCATGAGAGGCCACACGGCCATGCAGCCCAAGGAGGCTTCTCAAGTCTTCTTGAATGGACTTTATGATTATTGGAGGACATATAGGGACATAGGCCATGTGCTACTCCATATGCATCCAATTGGTGATATTGTGAGTCAAGCATATCACTTAATCTCTCCAAGACTCCCACGGCAGCTGCTCACTTTCATTCACCCTCCTAATTTCATTTTCTCTCACATCAAAAGCTTACAACACTTTCTCTCAAAAACTCCAAGAACCCAAGCACACATTTCTTTCCATTTTCTCTCTCAAATTCGGTCAGGCACCTTAGAACCATCATCCAAATTTCTATAATTTCATCCAACTTGATTTTCTAAACCTAAACACCATTCTAAGAACATCTCTAGTTATGAGTTTTTCCAAAATCATTCATCTTGAGCTTCAAATCCAAGCTTCAAGTTTCTATCAAAAATCAAAAATTCCATCTTTGTGCTTCAAGAGAAACCATTCGGTCAAAACACTCAAAACCACCATCCAATCTCTTTTAATTTCATCCAACCATAGATCTTGAATCTACATTATATTCTAAGTAACTTTCATGTTGGAGATTTTCTCTAAATCATTCATCTTCATGGACTTTCTTCAAGAGCCAAGTTATTAAGTTGTTAAGGTGAAGTGTAAGAAGACTTCAATTCTTATCTCTTTTTCATAATCTAAACCATGTTTGATCCATGGTTCCTCTTAATCAAGCTTAGTATACTAATTTTTATATATTTTGTTTTGAATTTGAGAAGCCCTTGGTGTTGAAGGACTTGGAAAGAGAAGCAAAATCAAGAAGCTTTGAGGATCTTCAAGAGGTAAGAGGGAGATCCATCTCACCAACCAATTATGGTAGTGGGAGATGGTCTTATATTTGATGGATTGTGAATTCATGTGAGAATTCCAATCCATGGTCATGTAATAATTAATTGTGTGTTTATGAGCTTTGCTTTATTTTCTTGTGCTTTGATTATGCTTTGATTATTTTGTCTATACTTAATATGCTTTGCATGATTTTATGGCTTTGATAATATACTTATAATATGCATGATGAGTATATGGCATGTTTGTGATATTTATAATGAAATATATATATGTATGCCATGATGTGTGGATGAAAAAAAAATTGATCTTGGTTCCAATGGCCAAGGAAGAACTACGGTTTTGATGCCCTTGATTTGGGTAAATGTTGAAATTTTTCAAGAACAAGGAAATTAAATTTTGATCCCTAGAACAATGAGAATTTCGGCCAAGACACCTCAAAATAGGTGTTTACAAATTAATATGTTTATGGAAGAATAAAATTGAATTGATTTGAGGAGTACGGAAAATGAACTAAAGGTTTATTTTTTTTAAGAAAACATGAACACAAATTTTAGAATGAAATTTTATTGATTTATTTTGTGTAGAAACAAGAATGAAACTTATTTAAGTTAGAAGAAAAATATTTCATGGTTCCAATGGCCATCTATAAGGTTTTGATAATTTAAAAAAAAATGTTTTGATGCTATGAAATACAAGAATTTTCAAATAAGGATTTTTGAAAAGGGAATTAAGTGTTATAAATTAAGTGAAGTGGAATTTTCATAAATAAAAGAAAAAGAAGATTGAAAGTATTGAACTTCAAATTAATCAATTTTTTTAGAAGTGATTTAGAAATATAAAGGAAAACGTTTGTAACTTAAAATTTTTAACAGAGAATTTATTTATTGGGTTTTGAAAAACGTTAGGAAATTTAAAGTTAAGAAACAATAATTAAATCAACTCAATATGATTTTGTAGGACTAGGTTAATAAAAAGTGATTTTAAAAAAATATATATTAAGGAAAAGATTTTTAACTAAGAATGAAAAAGGATTTGCAAAGAAAGTGAAAATGAATTTGAACAAATGGGTTTGTGTTATGACCAATCGGTACTTTGGTTTTGAAAATAAAACTTTAATGATTTTGTTTGTGTAAAACCATATCAATTTAGAAGGAAAAATATTTGATGGTTTCAATAGTCATGTCCACGTTTTCGAAGGCTTGTAATGCATTAATTTTGATGAAACAAAGTGATTCTCCAAGTGGAAATATAATTAATTTAATACAAGGAAATTGAAAAGGGAATCAGAGTATTTTAGCACTTGAGAAATGAATTTTTATGTAAATGAAAAAGAGAGGTTGCAAGTGAGCCTCAATTTGTTTTAAAAAGAATTTATTAAAATCCCGTTGGATTTTGGAAAGCATTGGTAATTTTTAAAGTTAGAAACATTGATTTAATTCAATGGAATTGTGAATTTGTGAAATATACTATAAAAAAAGATTTTCTTGAATAAGAAGATATATTAAATGAAGTAGAAAGTTATATTATTTTGAGGAAGGTTGATTTGGAAATGATTTGGGAAAAATGGAGAATATAATGGTATTTTAAAAATTTACTAACGTATAACTTATTTTTGAGTTTTGAAGTATGTTAGAAAATGCTAAGTTTTGAAACGTTGATTTATATCAATAGAAAAGTGATTTTGTGAATTATATTTTGGAAAAGGATTTCTTGAAATTAAGATTGATTTATTTAAGTCCAAAATAATGTTTGGAATATTGAGGAATATTTTACGTAATTGTAAAATGGTGAAAAATGATTTACGTATCTTAAAAATGATACTTCTACGCAATTTGAAATATGTTAAAATATTTCTACGTGATTTGAATTATGTTTAAATATTTTATGTAAGTTTAAATATTTTACGTGATTTGAAATCTGAGTTGAAAAAATCACTATGTGATTAAATAATGATAGAATATTTTTACGTAATTATGAAAAATGGTAGAACATTGTTATGAGATTTGGGAAGCGTTTAAATATTTTACACTATTGAAAATATTATTGAAAAATATACTCAATTTTGAAAGCAGTGGAAAAATATGCGATTTGAGAAAGCGTATATTTTTACGCGATTGAGAAAGACATTGAAAAATTAATACGTGATTTAAAAGTGCAACAGAAGAGCTGCGGCATTTTAAAAATGTAACAAAAGTGTTACAGTATTGGAAAAATATAACAGAAACGTTTCAGAATTTTGAAAATGTAACAGAAACATTTTGGAATTGTGAAAAACATAATGAAAATATTATGCAATTTTGTGAAAACACAGCGAAAGTGTTTTTGTGTTGAAAATATAGTATAATTACTGTTGAACCGGTGTATGGACCTTTGTATGAGAAAATGACATGTTTTGCCTATGATTGACATTTGGTGCATTATACATGCATTGGAAAGATATGTCTGTGATTGGATTTGGTGCATTATACGTGCATTGAAAAAAAAATATGTGTTGAAGCATATGATTACATTAAACAAATGAAATTGAAAAGATTTGGCCCTTTGGGGTTGGACTTGCACTGATATATTCGTGCATTGTATAAAATATAGCTAATAACTATTATGGCCCTTGTGGTTGAAGAGGGAATGAGAATTGATAGTGAGGTCTATGATGGATCTTGGGGCATCGAGGCGCGGCGGTCGACCGAGTGGACGGTGGCGAATACCACTGTGCCAGCAGCGTGCTGATCCGTTGCAACGCTTTGACGATACCCGACAAGAACACGATTCTTTTCAACGACTGGGAGATTGTCTTTGGGCTAAGGCTGATAATTAACCAGAGCATTCTTCTCGAAATTGTGAAAACCTCTATGGAGTCGTTTTTGATAAGATGAGTCTTTGTACATATGCATAATCTGAACATTTATATCTGTGTGATATATTAATTGAGGAATATTGGATATAACGATTGTTATGAATACTTGGATGATGGTGATGATAATACTGATAACATGATTATGGTATGATCTATCTATATGATATTGTTGGCTGTGTGTTATCTCTGTGCTACCATGTTGGTATTGGTGTAGGTGATCTCACCTCTTTGTTCTGTTGTTTTGCTGTGTTTGTATTGTTAAAATCAAACAATAGAAGGATCGAGTTGTCTTAGACATAACGGGCGATAAATACTCTGAGATTGGTGACAACAATAAGGAGTGGACATTCAGGACTCGAAGGTGTGCAGTATTGACAAAGGAACAGATGTCTGATGCATCAAGATGAACAAAAAAAGAAATAAGTATGTTAAAGTTTCTTGTTAGTGTTGTACCGTGCTATTAAGTAGGACCCGTCATGGGATTTGCTACTGTCAAAAAAAAAATAAGTTTGTTAATTTTATATTTCTCTTTAAATTGTGTTATTAATTGGTGTTAATATTGCATAATGAATAGTTGAAATATGATTTTCAATATTACCTAATATTTTCAGTAAATTTACGTTTCAGTAAAGAAGAAATTTTGAAACCCATCTTTTATAACTCACGCTTTGTGCGAACTTATTTTCAGATTATGAGTCGAAAGTCAGAAATGTGATGCCCTAGCTAGGGTGTTACATTAGTTGGTGTCAGAGCTAGGGTGTTACAGATGTCCTTTCCTCGAAGTTGCTTTACCCTTCGATCTTCAATTTTGATCGGAAACGTCTCATAGGTCAAGTTTTCCTTTAGTTGTACAGTGTCTGGCTCAATAACATGAGTCGGATCAGAAATATATTTCCGTAGTTGTGATACGTGAAATACATTATGAAGATTTGACAAGAACGGTGGTAGTGCAATCTGATAAGCTACCGAACCTACCCGACGAAGTATCTGATATGGTCCAATAAACTTCGGAGTAAGCTTTCTCGACTTGATTACTCGTCCAACTCCAGTCATAGGCGTCATACGTAGAAATACATGGTCACCTTCTTCAAATTCTAGCGGTCTTCTTCTTTTATCTGCATAACTCTTTTGCCGCGTCTGAGTTGTCCTCATCTTATCTTGGATCATCTTCACTTTCTCAGTTGTCTGTTGCACAAACTTGGGTCCTACCACAGTACTTTCACCATCATGGTACTAACACAATGGCGTTCTACATCTTTTCCCATATAATGCCTCATAGGGTGCCATCCCTATGCTCGAATGGAAACTATTGTTGTAGGTGAACTCTATCAATGGTAGAAATTCATCCCAACAACCAGTTTGCTCTAGAACACAAGCCCTCAACAAGTCCTCTAATGACTGAATCGTCCTTTCTGACTGACCATCAGTTTGTGGATGGTAAGCAGAACTCAAACGTAGCTTTGTTCCCATCGCTTCTTGCAAACTGTTCCAGAATCTCGATGTAAATCGCGGATCTCGATCGAAAATTATACTGGATGGTACACCATGAAGTCTAACAATTTCATTGATGTACACTTGAGCCAACTTCTCCATTGAGTACTTAATATTAATCGGTAAAAAGTGCGCCGACTTTGTAAGTCGATCAATAATTACCCATATAGAATCGTGACCCTTCCGAGTCTTCGGCAGTGCAGTTACGAAATCCATTGCTATGTCATCCCATTTCCACTCAGGAATAGGCAAAGGTTGCAACATTCCTGATGGTCTCTGGTGTTCCACTTTGGCCTTCTGACAAATTAAACAGGATGATACATATTCTGCAACATCCCTCTTCATTCCTTGCCACCAATACAGTTGTTTCAAATCTGGTACATCTTCGTGGCTCCCTGGATGCATACTCAACTTGCTTGATGAGCTTCATCCAAAATTGATCTCTTCGGATTCTGGATCGTTTGGTACACAAACTCTCCCCTTGAACTTCAACATTCCATCAACACCCTCGCTGAATTCCAATTCTGCTCCTTGACTTCTTGCTTCCTTCGCTTCTTGTAAGTACTGATCACTGTTTTGCCCTTCTCGTATTTTATTCATCATATTATTCGAAATAACGATCAGATTCAAACATATCTTTCCCGATGTCAACTTCACAGATAATCGCATATCCCGAAACTCTTCTATCAGTTCCTTCTCCTTTATCATCATAACAGAAGCATTAAGCGCTTTCCTACTTAAGGCATCTGCTACGACATTCGCCTTCCCGGGATGATACTGTAACTGAAAGTCATAATCCTTCAGAAACTCAAGCCAACGCCTTTGTCTCATGTTCAACTCTTTCTGGTTAAACAGATACTTCAAACTTTTATGGTCACTAAAAACAGTGAACGTTGCCCCATAGAGAAAATGTCTCCATACCTTCAATGCAAACACCACTGCTGCTAACTCTAAGTCATGAGTCGAATAATTCCTCTCATGCACTTTTAACTGCCTCGACGCATATGCCACAACCTTACGGTTTTGCATAAGTACACAACCCAATCCTTGATACGAAGCATCACAATACACCTCGAAAGGTTCGTTTGGATCAGGTAGAATCAAAACCAGTGAAGTAGTCAGTCGTCGTTTCAACTCCTGAAAACTTTCCTCACACGCTTCAGTCCATGTAAACGGTTGATTCTTTCGTGTAAGTTGGGTAAGAGGTCCTGCAATCTTTGAAAACCCTTCTATGAATCGTCAATAGTAACCGGCCAATTCGATGAAACTACGGATCTCCGATACTGTCTTCGGTCTCTCCCATTGAACAACTGTTTCCACCTTCGAAGCGTCAACTTCAATTCCATCTGCCGATATGACATGCCCTAAAAATTACACTTCGCTCAACCAAAACTCACATTTGGACAACTTGGCATACAACTTATTTTCCCTCAAAATCTAGAGAACCACCCTAAGATGTTCAGCATGCTCCTCCTGACTTCGAGAATAAATCAAGATGTCATCAATAAAGACAACAATAAACTTATCCAAGTATGAACGGAAAATCCGGTTCATGAAGTCCATAAATATCGCAGGTGCATTAGTCACACCAAAAGGCATCACTTGATACTCGTAATGTTCGTAACGCGTTCGAAATGCAGTCTTTGGAATATCCTCCACCTTCACACGTATCTAGTGATAACCAGAACGCAAATCAATCTTAGAAAATATTGCGGCTCCTCGTAATTGGTCCATCAAATCATCAATTCTTGGTAGTGGATATTTATTCTTGATCGTAATCTTGTTCAATTGTCGGTAGTCTACACATAGACGAGAAGTCCCATCCTTCTTCTTTACCAACAATACTGGAGCTCCCCAAGGTGATACACTTGGTCTCCTGTGCTTCTCCAACAAATCCTCCAACTGCTTCTTAAGCTCTGCCAACTCTACTGGCGACATCCGATAAGGTGCCATAGATATAGGTCCAGCTCCAGGTACCAAATCAATAGAGAATTCAATCTCTCTTTTCGGCGGTATTCCAGGTATATCTTCAGGAAACACTTCAGGAAACTCATTCACTACGAAAATATCTTTTAAAACATCCTCACAGTGAACCTCCATAGAAGACATCAACAAGTACCCTTGATCTCCTTCCTTCAAACAAGCTTTCACTTGCGTAGCCGTTAAGAATCTAGGATCCTTAATCTTAG
Organism: Ormosia semicastrata; assembly: GCA_029884595.1. Taxonomy (NCBI): domain Eukaryota; kingdom Viridiplantae; phylum Streptophyta; class Magnoliopsida; order Fabales; family Fabaceae; genus Ormosia; species Ormosia semicastrata. Next base: position 676,190 of record JAQQTO010000040.1, read on the forward strand.
GAAAAACTAATGTCTTATTCGAACAATCTATCAAGATATGGTTGGAAGACAACCAATCCATTCCTAAGATTACATTAATCTTGGAAAGAGGCAAACAAATCAAATCCACATGAAAGATTCTATCTCTAACAGATACAGGGCAATTCAAGCATACTTTTGTAGTTATCACAGGCTTATCAGTAGGAGTACTAACACTCAAATCATACGGTAATGTAGTCACCATTAATCCCAAACGTTCCACACAATCACATGCAATGAAAGAATGTGTTGCTCTCGAATCATATAATACTGTTAAAGGATTACCTTTAATAGCACACTCCTCCATTATCAAGTCCTCAGATTTAGCGGCTTCCTCCCCGCTCATAGTATACACTCGACCACACTTTGTGGCCTTGCAAGACGAACACGCCCACCGATGGCTCCGCCTTTTGCTTGATCACACTCCCTAGAGAAATGTCCGGGCTTCCCACATCTATAACAAATCACTCCCTTGTCTTTGTGAGTCCCTAGTGAGATGCCCTTTCCCACACTTAAAACATTTAAGTGCGAAGTTCATTGAAGCGCTTCTACTACCACTAGAGTTTCCCCCAAATGATTGTTGTCGATTCTGACTTACTACTGGTTTAGTATATGGTTTCTGCTGGTAACGGTTGCCACTGCTACTCTTCCCCCTTTGGAACCGTGCTGGTCCAAAATTCTTATTTCTAGCCTCTCTCAGATGATCAATCTCCTCGACCTTTCGGCACTTATCTAGTAATACCGGAAACTGATCAATGTCCACAGTTGCTAAAGCTCGCTTGATGTCAAGCCTCGGCCCCTCTTCAAACTTCCTACACTTCCATTCCTCATCTGGGTGCATCTGGAAGTACCTCAAAAACTTAGACAAGCTTTCGAACCTTGCTGCATACTCACTCACAGTCATCGCCCCTTGCCTCATACTAAGGAACTCCATCTCCTTAGCATGTCGAACACTGGCTGGGAAATACTTTCCCAGAAACTTCTGCCTAAAGAGCTGCCATGTCACAACTCTCTCTTCAACTTGGATTAACCTCCGGGCTCCTGCCCACCAAGCCTCTCCATCACCGACTAGCACGAATGTGGCGAAAGTAAGTTTCCGCTCATCATTACAACCCATGCCTTCAAATATCTTTTCCAGCTCCTTTATCCACATATCAGCCTTCTCTGGGTCGAACTCTCCATGAAATTTCAGTGGATTGTTCCTCCGAAATTCTGACAAGCTATGAGCATCATCATGTGCCCTCAGCCATTCGTTGCATTGCTGCTACAGCTGCAGCCATATTCTGATTATCATCGCTGGCATTTCCAGCTGCTGCCCTAGCATTCATGCGTCCCCTTCCGCGTCCAGCCATTTTGTCCTATTCAATCAGACTGAACAACACAAAGAAAAGTGAAGGTCAATCTTCAAACAATATTGTTTTTCTTTCAGAAAATAATTACAGAGAATCACACAACTTAGACAAGACAGACCTAACCACAAACCCAAAAGACTCTAACTTGGGCTCTGATACCAACTAATGTAACACCCACCTTAGGGTGCCACATTTATTGTTACTTAATTTCCAAATTACCCTTCCATTAATAATCGTGCTTGTATTATAAATATGAGTTATAAAATTTCTTGATGATAATAAGATAAACTTAGCAGAAAATAAAAACATAACAACAATGTCACACATAATTTACATCATATATATACATACAAGCCTTTAGTACTGTCGTACTTAAATATTTTACAAACTAGACTTCCAAAATATTTAAACTTTAAACTTTAATTTAAACTATTATACTGCCCAAGTCCTACTAGACAGCAGAACCCTCAGACGGGTCCTCCTCAGATTCCTCAGCAGATAGGAATCCAGCATGATGTGCAGTCCTACGGACAGGTGTCCAAGCAGATGACACAATACTAACCGTACTGGGAGTACGATAGTAAGCTTCCCAATACTACCTAATGGATATTGGGAACTCTAATTGTACATAAATATTGATAGAAAAGTAAGGGTTTCCTAAATGTTGTCTACTCAGTCTAATATTTAGGTCTCCCAAGTAATAGATACTCTCTCTCTCTCTAAGTCTACAGTCCATGCCTCAACTCCTCCGATGAACGTAAACCTCAGGTAGCCAAGGAAACTAGGTATCTGCATCTCTTCAAAACTCGACGTCCTCAGCAGGAATCTGCTCCTCCTCAGTTTCTTGCTCTTTTTCTTGCTCGACGTCTTAACAAATATAAATATAATACCAAACATGCATACAAAGAGGTGAGATCACCTACGCCAATACCAGTATGGCAGTAATGAAAATAAACACATACAGTATTTCATACAGTTATCATACCATAATTATAGTTATGCCACTAACATCAATATCATCGCAAAACATGTAATCCACAATAATTACAGTCATGCCATTATCAAAAATTAATGAATCAATAAATCAATTATCATAAACAAAAATTACGATAATACCCTCTATCAATATACGTATGCATACAGACTCAATTTCCTACTCCATGGAGCTACAACTCAAGTCGGAGAGAGTGATCGAAAAGAATTGTCGGTACCAATATGCCTTGGACCACGTGCTCAGTTTTGCACATCCAGCATATACACGACAATCTTTATCAGATCTTGATTAGCAATAGTGTCTCGGTCTGGATCATTGGTGTGTTGCGTCGGTCTAAACCACGATACAGAAGAGCTACCATCTGCCTATTGTAGGCAACCCGCACCCCAATGCCCCCAAGGTCAACGAGTGACTTACACTACGCATATCACACCCACTCAAGAGGTGTAGTCTCTCCTAGGCAACTAGCCTCATACAGTCCATCGGACCTTTCCAATGCATGTACCATGCACTATTCACATTTCTATTTCATATCACATATTCAGGGTCCACACAATAATATAACAGTATTATTACTGTATTTTAATCGCGTAGTCATATTTTCACATTTTTTTTCAATCGTGACTCAATTCTACCGCCTTTTCAAAAATCGCGTAGCGATTTTTCAACATTTTCCAATCGCGTAAATATTTTTCTTACGTTTTAAATCCAAAATACTATTTTTCTCATTTTAATACTAAAATTAGCTTTATTTTCCATATTAACGCTTTAGTCCCTTAAAAACTCATATTTACGAAACAACCCTTCATAAAATCCATATTTATAAAATAGTCCCTCAAAATTTAATATTTACAGAAAAGTCCCTCATAAATTAATATTTATGAAAAGGTCCTCATCAAATTTATATTTACAAAATCATCCCTCTTTTATAAAATATTTACAGTTAAACCCCTCTAAAAATAATATTTATAATATGACCCCTCTAAAAATAAGTATTTACACAATGGCCCCTCATTTTGATAAAATTTACAATTTAGTTCCTTTTTTATAAAAATTTGCAGTATAACTCCTCTAAAAATCAGTAAATGGTATTGTTTTTTTTTTTTCAAAAATCATTATTTCTTTTCTTTACTACTCAAAATCATTTTATTTTACTATACTCAAAATTTTCCCAAATTCATTTAAATCTCTCATTCTCATTTTAATTCATCGAGTGTAAGGACTTTGGTCCTTTTTCCATTGTATGGCCGTCAGCCTCAATACTCTTTGGAGTACACATACAATTGATTAATCATGTTATTCACATCCTAATTTACACAGACAATCTCATGCTTTCATAATTACACATACACACAGAATATCAAAGCTTTAAGCATTTAATCACACATGCAAGTATAAAAACTCAATCAAACACATCACAAACATAATCAAATAATCGGTGAAGAACCCTTATGGATTTTTCACCGTACAAAACCATCCTCACACCACCAAAACCTGGTTGGTGAGGTTAAATCTCCCTCTTACCTCTTGAAGACAAACCCTACAAGCTCTCCTCCTTCTCCTTGACTTTCGTATGGCTCACAACAATTCCTAATAATTCTAAAATAATTAGTAAAATCACAAACAATGCTCAATAATAACAAACCATGGAACAAACATGGCTTAGAAAATTATGAACATAAATTTGAACCATAAAAACCAAAGTTTACATCCAAGAAAGTAAGCTAGAAGTGGGATTTTGAAGTACTTAGGATGTGATTTTGGGAAAACTTTCTACATGGAAAGTGTTTAGAATGTAGTTTAGCTCTAAGAAGTGGTGAGAATAGAAATTATAGGTGATAGATGGTGTCTGTAAGGTGCTTGGCCGAACCAATGAAGAGAAAAGAAAGAAAAACTGATGCTTCGATTCGTAGGATTTTTGAGAGAAAAGATGGATACTTTTTGATGAGAGAGAAAATGTAATTCTGTGAGAGTGAAATTATGAGTGCTGCTGCCGTGGGATAAACTTAGATAAAATTTAGGATTTACTTGAAGTAAAATATCCTATTCTAAATGCACATGGCTGATGTCATTCATTTGACTTTCAAGGTTATTGGATTGTTCAAGAACCTTGTAGAACCCCCTCCAAGCTGCTGCAGGGTCGTGAGTTTCAAAGGAAATTTTTGACGAAATTAACATAACAGAATACAGTATGATGAGAGAACATTATTTCCCAAGTATGGCCAAAAATCAAGTGCTATCGGATAAGCATTCTGTCGAATGCTAATTCTGTCGAACGAATGGTGATTTTGTCAGAAGAATATCAAAAACTGTCGGATAAACTAAAAATCAACAGAATTCCCAATTCGTCGGATGGGTGTTAACGTAAAAGAAATTTTTAAATTGTCGAACCGACAAAAATACTATATGATTAGAAATTCAAATTCGACGAATTTTGACATTAGAGAAGTTTCTTTACTGAATGACTAGAAATTCTTACTCGACGGTCATTAGCATCACAACTCGACGAACATTATCATTCTATTTCGACGAACATTGGCATCCATACTCGACGAAAATTGACATTCTTACTTAATGGACATGAGCCTTCTCACTCGACAGATTTTAATATTTTCACTCGATGAATTTTAATATAGTACCAAATAGTCAGAAGATCAAATTCGACAAATTTGAACAGAAGTTCAAATTCAACGGATATCTCAAATTCGACAGATATCTCAAATTCGACGGATATCTCAAATTCGACAGATTTTAGCATTGTTTCAGAAAGTCTAATTCGACGAATATGAGCATCTCCACTCGACGGATAATACTTAGTGGCTTTGTCAAGATTCATTTTTCACCATTGTTCAGATCAACGGTTTAGATCAAAGCTTCTACAACAAACTTTACAATCTAATGGTTCACAAAGAAGTCAATGCTTCTTTTGTTGACTCATTCTAAATGGTTTAGAAAATCAAGCCATCCATTTTGACCATTTCCTATTAGTTTAGATTTCTATCCAGTCAGCATCGTTGACTGCTACACTAAATGTGGGTCCCACGAACTTTTTCGGGTCCACAAAATAATTTTTCTACTATTTTTGAGACAGTAAGTACTGTTGAATAAAATAATATTATAAAAATATAAAATTATTTTATTACACAGATAAATTTAAAAATTACGAGATTAATATATATATCAATCAAAATTGGGTTTAGTAAGATCTCCCAGCTCTAATTAATTAAATAAGATTTTTTTTCGGTCAAAAAATTATTATTTTCTTGACTCAGAGCAAATCACACAAAATGATCAAAAATGATCTCAGAACAGTCAAACTATTTTTATAACACACAGAAAATGTAAAACAGTGTAATTCTGTTATTACTATTCACATAGTCAGAATTTGGGGTGTGACAAGGTATCCCTCTAGAGAAAAGGGTGAAGTATCCTTTGGTTGAAAAGAGGGTGAGGCATTCCTCAAAAGTTGTAAGGGGTAAGGTATCCATGTTTGAGGTTCAAGCACAAGGGTGAGGTATCTCAAGGTGTATTAAGTGCTCTTAATTGTAAAGGTTATCAAGCACCTATGAAGCTTAAAGATATAATGAAAAATCTCATATTATTGCTTGAGGACTGGACGTGGGCCACAAGTGGTTTGGTGGCTGAACCAGGATAAATCTTGTGTTTGATCTTCTCAACTCTATCTATTTACTTTGTGCTTTAAATTTATTTGCTTACTTGAATACTCTCTACTTTGGTTTATTTATTTATTTATGAGTGAAGTAATCAATCTTATTTCTCTATTCACTTCAATTAATCAGTAGTTTCAATGAAAATTAGTAATTAAGTGTTTTGCAAAATATTTACAAAAATATTTTATATACTCAATTCACGCCCCCTCTTGAGTATTGAGGTCACTTGGTAACAAGTGGTATCAGAGTTAGGCTCTTGTGTAAAGAACTTAGCAGCTTCAAGAGAAAGTGATGGCCTTTTTAAATAGTTTTTCAGAAAGCTCTTCTCTCTATAGACCTCCATTTTTTAATGGGGATGGGTATGCTTATTGAAAAGAAAGAATAAATTTTTTTTATTGAAACTATTAACTTAGATGTGTGGGATGCTGTTGAAAATTATCCTTTTGTCTCCACACAAGTTGTAAGTGGTGTAAGAGTTAATACACTAAGAAGTGAATGGACTAATGATGATAAGAAGAAGGTCCAATATAATTTAATAGCCAAAAATATCATTATTACAGCTTTGGGATATGATGAATTCTTTAGAGTCTCAAATTATAAATTTGCCCAAGAAATGTGGGACACTTTACAAGTAACCCATGAAGGTACTAGTGAAGTGAAAAAATCAAGGATTAATACTCTTACTCACGAGTATGAGCTTTTTAGAATGAACCAATGTGAAAGCATTCAAGAAATACAAAAATGATTCATACATATTACAAATCATATTGCTTCATTAGGAAAGACTTTTCCTAATGAATATCTTATTAACAAAGTATTGAGATGTTTGAGTTAGTATTGACAACCTAAAGTGACGGTATTACGGAGTGAAGAAATCTCCCAACCATGACCCTAGCCACACTTTTTGGCAAGCTCCAAGAACATGAATTGGAGTTGAATAGACTCAACCAAAATGAGGAGCTGGACAAGAAAAAGAAAGGAATAACTCTCAAGGCCACTTCCTCCATAGTCAATGAAAATGATGAAGATAATGGGGATGGCTTGGAAATAAATGAGGAGAATCTTGGTCTTCTAGTAAAGAAATTTGAAACTTTCTTCAAGAAGAATGAAGCTCAAAGAAGACTTCCCTTTCCCCAAAAGAATGTCTATCACAAAGGGGAAGGAACATCATCCACTCCTAAATGCTATGAATGTGGAGAATTAGGTCACGTGAAGATGGAGTGCTCAATTTATCAAAATAAAGTGAAAAAATATGACAAAAGATCCTCAAAGGAAAAGAAAGAAAGAAGAGCCTACATAACTTGGGATGATAATGATATGAATTCAACTGATAGCTCAGACAATGAGAAAGCCAATCTATGTTTCATGGCTAGAGGAGAAGAGGAAGATGAATATAACATGGAGGTAACATCCTCAAATTTTGAATCAAACACTTCCCCTTCCTATGATGAATTATAAGATGCATTTGAAGGATTGCATAATGAATCTACGAGACTAGCAAAAATGATTTCTTGTTTAAAGAAAACAATTTTCTCATTTGAAAATTAAATTTCTACTTTAAACAAAAATTGATGAATTGAAATTAGAAAATAAAACTCTTAGGTTGATTAATGGAAATTCTTCATGCATAACATGCTCTTCACATGATAATGCACCCACACCCTCATCTTGCTCATCATGTAAAGCATTTGAAATTGAGATTGAGGATTTGAAAAACACTCTTTCAAAATTTACCTATAGAAGAGATAACTTGAATGTATTGTTAGGGAAACAACGACATGTTTTTCAAAAGGTCAGTTTAGGGTATAATCCCAATAACTAACAAAAGTTTCTCAAGAATCTCTTTGTTTCCTCAAGTACATCAAGTATCCCCTTCATTAAATGCTTTCATTGTGGGAGGAAAGGATATAATGCCTCTACATGCAATGTTAGAAAGAACTTAAACACTAAGGTTAGGACTAAAATGATTTGGGTCCCCAAAGTCACCTTGCCTAAAACTAACACACAAGGACCCAAGAAAATTTGGGTACCAAAAGTCAAAAATTGAAGTGTGTTGTAGGTGTGCTTGAAAGGCCAAGAATTGACCGTGGATTTGTTAAAAAGTGGCTGCTCCAAGCACAAAACCAAAAAATACTTTAAGCTCTCTTCATTGTCTCTAAGAAGCTTGGACTTGCAACCATTAGTAAAATGGAGACTTGGTTTATACTTCTCTAGCTTAATTTCTTGAAAATATCTTTACATGTCTCGAATATGCTAGATTAGTTTACTTCTTGTTTGAAATAGCATATTTCATGAAAATATCTTTGAACTTGGCATATTGGATTAATCATGCATCTAATTTGCTGCATAATTCATCATTTTACTGCATAATATGTAATTTTTTGCATAATGAGCAATTTTGCTGCATAACTTGTCAAAATGTGATACTTTGTTGCACAATATGTAATGCTGCTGCATAATATGATACTTTGCTGCATAATTTGTCATGTTATTGCATAATGTGATATTTAATTGCATAATATATCATTTACTGCATGATTTATCATTTTGATGGATAACTTATCACTCTGTAGCATAATTTGATAGTTTGTTGCATTATTGAACTCCGTGCATAATTATCTTGCTTTAGTAATGCTTGAAATCCAATACTAACTTGAGCGTCGGAGTTTCCCCCAAGTTTGTTTTTACAGGTGCTTGATTCATGCTTAAGTCTCCCAAATTACCAATCTCAAGTTCTTGATGAAGAAAATTGACTCTTGGTACTTTTAAAGAAGAGAAGTAAGCTTATGAGTTGCATTTATGGTAGTTTGAGAGAATGAAAAATAAGGCAAAGCCATGATGATCCTCAAAGATGGAATAAATTTATGTTTTAAAGGGTAAAGTCTTTAAGAGTTTCTATTTTTGGAGACCTTGCTAATCAGTTATTGGAAGAAAGTAACTAATTATTGACTCCTGGGGTGTGTGATTCTATCTTTTGTCAAGGCAAATAACTAGTTAGGAGAAGTACCTAACCTGTTATTCACAAAGTCAGAGGCTGCTGGTCTTTCATTCCATGAAGATAACTAATTACAAGACCTCTCTAACCAATTATGGAGGTATTTTGAGGCTCATGGAGACCACAAATAACCTGTTAGGAGCAATTTCTTAATATGTTATTGAAGCAAATAGAGGCCTAATCTATTGTGGATCATGAAAATAATCTGTTAGAAGCCTTGCCTAACTAGTTATTCAAGCAAACAGTGGCAAAACTTTGATGTGGATCACAAAAACAACCAATTGGGCACAATTCCTAATCGGTTATTGTGGCTGACAGAAAGCTATTCATCTATTTTTTTCCCCTAACTGATTACCACCTTCCCCCTAATCGATTATTCCAGCTCACAAAGGCCTCCCATTTTTGTTCTAAAACGAAAATAACCAGTTAGCCTCACCTCCTAACCGATTATTCCAGCTCACAGAGGCCTCCCATTTTTGCTCCAAAACAAAAATAACCGATTAGCCTCACCCCATAATCGGTTATTCACTCAACCCATGGCCACCCATGTGAATTCTTCTCACAATAATCGGTTAACCAATGGACCTAACCGATTATTGCACTCCATAAAACACCAAAACTGTGACTTTCCCCTCACCATTCATGAACCATACCTCCATGGTCATCTTCTTCCTCTCACACCCACTTACACTCACTCCCTCAAACTCCTCATCCACTCCAAATCCAACCAAAATCCATTATTAAAACACATTTTCCATCATTTTCCATCACTTTCCACAACTTTTCACTAATTAAAACCCACAAATTCTTCCAAAAATATCACACCTCTCATCTCCTTGGTCTCTAAACAAAACCATTACCTAACTTCCATTACCACCAAGACAACAAATTTGCATAGGCTTCCATAAATCGCATGAAAATCAAGATGGTTAATGGTGTTTGGGTTTATGGTGTTGGGTATGATGCAACCCCACAAGAAGAAGAACTTCCTGCTACCCCTGCTGATGTAGTTATGGAAGTGGCTCCAAACACTAATGAAGACCGCATCCTAGCTACCCTAGCAAGCATTCAAGCCCATATTGCAGATCTTCGAGCTTATCAAAAGCATAGCATTGGAGTCATCTATGATCGCTTGGACAACATTGAGCATCGCCTTCCACCACCACCAAATGATGGGGCTTAGGCATGAATCTCTTTTATTTAGCTAATTTTTTCTGTTTTAGCTATGTTATTGTGATTAAAGCTCATCTAACCACAATAGGTTATTTTGTGATATACTGCTCATTGTCTTAACTTATGACCTTGCTCAACCATAGTATGACTTTGATATGTTGTTTTAGTATGACTTGGATATTTTGCAATGGATGGTTTGTTGACATGAATATACTGCTGATTTGATTATATTGTTGATCGATTATCACTAAATATTTGTTGAATGGCAATGGTTTTGTATTTAAGGTTATATTGCATAACTTTATTGCATAACTTTATATATTGTTACTTCTCTCTTTGTCAAAATCTCTTTATTGCATAACTTTTTGATCATGACAAAAGGGGGAGAAGTTTGAGTCATTGAGAAAAGGTAAATAGAAAAAAGTGCATATTCAATGATCTTGGAATTCCAAAATTAAGGGGGAGCTATGCATCTCTGATCTAATCACCTCTTGAAAAATAGAGGGGGAGTAAGTCACTAACACCTTTTGTGAGTTCCAATTTATTTGAACTAACCCTTTTCTCAATAGTTGTTTGTCATCACCAAAAAGGAGGAGAATGTAATTGGCATTGACTAAAGCAATGGTTTTGATGATAACAAACAAAGAAAGAAATGATGATGCAAAGGACAAGTCACAAAAAGCTTCAAGTTTAGATTATAAGTCATAGAGATCTTGTGTAAAGGTATATGTAGGATTCACACTAAGCTCATTAATTGGTTTTATTACTCAACTTAAACAAGTTTACAAAATCAGGATCTATACTTGTGAAAATGATATTTAAAGTTTGAACAAAATGGTTTTTAGAAAGATTGAAAAATCCTTTGAAAATCTTGCTTTCTTGACAAAATCATTAACAGGTTTTTGGACAAGTCATAAGCCATTTAGAAAAGCCCTTAACCGATTAGAGACCCTCTCTAACCGATTATTGGACAAGTCAGAAGCCATTTTGAAAAGCTCCTAACCAGTTAGTGAAATCCTCTAACTAGTTATTGAGAAAGTCAGAGACCAAATTTTAAGTCTCCTAATCGGTTAGCAAAATCCCTAACCGGTTAGCAAATGAATTAGAAGTCAAATTTTAAGACTCTTAGTCGGTTAGCAAAATCCCCTAACCGGTTAGCAAATGAATTAGAAGTCAAATTTTAAGACTCCTAACCGGTTAATAAAATCTCCTAACCGATTAGTGAAATCTCCTAACTAGTTATTTGAAAATCAGAAAACACGCACAACGACTCTATTAAGAGCATTTAATGATTCCAACCACTTCCCAACGTCTCTTAATTGCTTTTATTTATAAAACTAAGTTGTTGGTATTAATAAAGGGTTAGAGAAACTAAGACAAACATCTTAAAATCCTTCTTGAGAAAAAATTTGTATTTCCTTAATCACATTCATCATACTCTGTTTTTGAGCTTAGAAAGTGTGAATCTTCAATACCTATAGAACTTCAATTTGTATTATATACTCTTTTGAGAGTTTATCTTTATCTACACTTTGATTTCCTATAAAGAGGGTGAGGTATCTCTCTAGAGAAAAAAGGGTGAGGCATCCCTTAGTTGTAAAGAGGGTGAGGTATCCCTCAAGAGAAAAGGGTGAGGTATCCCTTGGTTGGAAAGAGGGTGAGACATCCCTCAAAAGTTGTAAAGGGTGAGGTATCCCTGTTTGAGGCTCAAGCACAAGGGTGAGGTATCCTAAGGTGTGTTGAGTGCTCTCAATTATAAAGGTTGTCAACCACCTATGAAGCTTGGAGATATAGTGGAAAATCTCAGGTGATTTCTTAAAGACTGGACGTAGGCCACAAATGGTTTGGTGGCTGAACCAAGATAAATCTTGTGTTTGATCTTCTCAACTCTATCTCTTTACTTTGTGCTTTAAATTTATTTGCTTACTTGAATACTCTCTGCTTTGGTTTATTTATTTATTTGTGAGTGAAGTAATTAATCAAATTTGTCTATTCACTTCAATCAATCAATAGCTTCAACGAAAATTGGTAATTAAGTGTTTTGCAAAAGATTTACGAAAATATTTTATATACTCAATTCACCCTCCCTCTTGAGTATTGAGGCCACTTGGTAACACGACACATAAGCTGTATTAGCTAACTTCGAAAGTCTAATAGAACCATCAAATATAACAGATCAAGTTACCAAATCTACAGTAAATTTGATAGAGTTTCCCCTTAAAGTTGAACATTCTAAGATATATAATATCCTATATAATTCATTATATCCATATATATGTGTATATTCAGATTTGCAAAATAACCAAGCATCTACACAATACATAACAAAAACATATACATATAATCTTCCCAAACTAAGCATACACAATGGAAGCTATATCATTCCCGTAGATAATGAAGCACATTTAAAGTTTAATACAAGGTCAAAATATACCAAAATAACAAAGACAGGTAGCAAAGAAGTTGCCCAGACAAACAAGTATTGGGCTCACCAAAATGGACAACATCTCCTATCAAGCTGAAGAGTTTAGACCCTTCTTAGCATTGGAATTTGAAAAACATAGAGATAATGGAGTGAGTCATAAGATCTAATGAGAGATAGCAAAAACCATAGTGGAATTTGGATAAGTATAGGCACGTATTTTTCTTATTAACCATGCTCTCATTTACAAAACATAAGTAATAGTATCAAGTGACATAAGTCTCAACATGTCAAAATAGTCACAAAGCAAAGTATGATGTACAAATCAGATATAAAGTCTCATGTCAGAATAATCATATATCAAATATAGATATGGGAGGTCCTTAATCCATAATCAAATAGATTGCCCATTTATTCAAGACTTTATCAGAATGGTTAGTGTGTACCAACATATCAGACTAACACTACCCTTGTTAGCTAGAGAATCAAAATCGACCATGTTTGCCAAATACGCCGAGCTAGCACCATCCTTGCTAGCTCAAGTATCCAAATATGGAGTGTAACACCTACGCTTATTTGTCCTATAAGCATTTATATGTGACTTTAGAACAACTATAAACTCCTAATATGGAAATGTATCAAAATTCAAAATTTAACTCTTCAACCAAAAATATAGCACCTTAAACTAAAGTGAAACACATATACTTGGAAAAGGAACTAGTAGACTGCATCTCATTTTATAGCCCTTCTTGATCTTTGAACTTATACAAGAGTCATCCCATTTCTTTGTAAAGTAGGAGGTTCATTATCATTTAAGGAAAATTGAGAAGACTACTATGTTTATATCTTTGATATATCAATGATAGAATCCCTAACTTCTTATCTTAAAATAATTCCAAAACATTATGGATCAACTAATTGGTGTTAAAAATCATTCACCTTATACTAGCTCATTAAAGTTCCTTTTTTTAATTGTTTATAAATCTAAATTAACTCATCCATTTTCATTTACGACCAAAGATAACATTTTTGAAAGTTGGCATCTAACATCATTTTTTCCTTAGGAATTAAACTTACTATCCCATTTCCAGATCATAAACTCTTGCTAAATAGTAGTTACCCTGTACAATTCATGTAACTAATGGAAAGAGGCTAACAAATTATTTATAATGAGTACTATCCAACTAATAACTAGCAGTCCATTTGTTACCCCATTTTAACTTATAATTGGATGTTGTAGTGCAAGATTTTATACCTAACTTCCCTCGATAAGTTATTATAATTTGAGACTTTCGAAATTATTGACATGTTACAGACTTAATCCTAAGCTATTCAACTCCTTATCAACAAGTTTTTAGGGGAAAATGAGATAATTTGATCCCTTAATCATACCCATGCAATAAGGTGATTTTCGATCATAACACCCTTCTATTGAAAATGCCCTATCTTTGCGCTGCTACTGGGAGTAAATGAAGAGTGTAAATATTCTGAAAATTTTATTACTATAAGCCCTACCTCCTATCTTTAAAATACAAAAAGTAGCATGTAACATCTCAAAAAATTATGTTAGGCTTATATAAGGTTACATAGGTAATTTGATACTTGCTTAATATACTTGTGAAGTTTTGTGACAAACTGAGTTAGTTTTGACACTTTGCTACAACATAAAATGTGGTAAATAGCCTAAAATGGCTCATAAAATAGCATAAACTGCTATTCAAAGGGAAACAGATGTTGATAATTTGTTTCTAGGCTACAAATGTGTTAAGTAAGGTGTAGTTAAAGTTTTAGGACAATCAGAGTTAATTTGATATTTTTAGGCATACTGGTTGTGCTTTTAATGCCGGATTGACCCCCAGCAGATATGAAAAAATAGAGAAGTTGTGCAACATAATTTTTAATGAATTTTAGGGTTTATTTTAAGTCTGTTGGAAGTTGAAAAATTGGATTTGGAGGAATCTAAGTGTTCATAGCAGATTGGGAATTCCAGTAACACATTAGTGGTTATCTTACAAGAAGCAAAGTTAGATTTTGCTTCTAATATTCTTTTCCTTCCCAAGCAAGGAGCCAAAAATAGAAAATAGAGAAAGAGAGAAAGAAGGGGCAGCAGCCGTAAGAGAGAAAGAAGAGAAGAAAAAGAAGGAAATCAAGGGGGAAGATCCAAGAGCAAGAGCAAGGCTACAATACTTTCATCCAAGCAAGAGGTAGAGGTGTTTGTTTTCATCCTTTCCCTTCTATCTTCATCTTATTTCTTAGTTTAGCTTGATGAGAAAAAATGGGATTGGGTGAGTATAGTGAGAATAGATATTAGATCTTTTCTCCCAAGGTTAAAATGAGTTAGATACTAGATAATTTGAAGCTTGGATGATGGATTGGAGTCCATGGAATCCATAGTTTTTGATAAAGTTTAAAGTTAAGAAATAGGGTTTTAATTTAAAGTTTGAGTTTTGATCCATGCTTGGTTGAATCAAAAGTTAGTTTGAAGTTTACAACATGATTAGAGACTCTTAGTGATCATAGAAATTAAGTAGAAATTTAGTTTGAAGGAGAAACCTTGATTTGGAATCAAGGTTCTGCATAAAGGAATCAAGGTTCTGCAGAAATGAGTTCTGTAGAACCCTTTCTGATCCACGGGTGCTCAAGACCCAGCACTTGGGTGCCTAGGTGCCCAGTGACCCAAGAGAAATTACTGGGCACTGCCTAGTGAGTGCCCAGGCGCTAAAGAATGGGCGCCTAGGGGCTTAGAACAGAAGTGTCTGACAGCGTGTAGTATTTTGTAGCGTAACTTGAGTTGTAGTTATCGGATTTACCTAATTCTTATGGCATTTGAAAGTTAAGATACAAGGCTATTTTCCTGTAAAATTTTATAATTTTTGAAGCTATGATGGGCATTTGGTGCATTTTAGAAAATCAGCCTTTCTAGGCGCCCAAAGCTGAATTCACTAGAATCATTATTTTGATGATTTGAGATCCCTAGTTGTTAGGATCCTTTGTTATGTCTAGTAAAGGGTGTTGAGGCACTAGTGAGGGTATTCCTTAGAGAGAAAAATCAAGTGGCATACAAGGGGAAAATAAAGTGACTTTGTGCATCCATTGACTATGGATTGCCATGGTTAGGTATCTAACTCCATAGGCAACATGGTGTTGTGCTAGATATCACTTGTCGAGTGATGAGTATATGGGATACTAGATACAAGAGGATTAAGTTTAGTTGGCAAGAGTGGAGTGCCATAGACCCTAGTTGATAATGGTGAATGTCATAGTGCGTGAAAGCTCTTTAAGAGTGTAACAGAGTTAGTAATGCAAGGATGGTAGTGTACTAAGTCTAGTTGGCATTGATTAAGTGTCGTAGTACATGAACTGCTCTTATAGAGAAGAGGTAGTCTTAGTAGTGCAAGATGTACTTAGTATAGAATTATGTGGAGAAGTATGAAGACTAGGATAGTTTTTATGCGTAGTTGTAAACTTTATATGTATTTACTTTAGTTTTAGTTTGTAGAGAAGTTTATGTATATAATGAGCCCTTTTGTGGCAATATGTATGTATATAACTTTTAGTTTTCCGCAAAGCTCTCCATTATTATTTGCTAAAATGATATGGATTAGTATGATGTTAAGTTAGAAGTAGCATAACTAATACTGTTTATCCTAGAGTATGCATGATATACTAGGTTATCGGTATTAGGGTGTTACATAACATACCAATCATACCACTACAACTCAAGTTATGCAGCTAAAATTGTATGTTGTCAGGAACATGTTTTCTACAGAATTTATTTCAGTTTCAAATAGAAGCTGGTATCACATGAGAACTCCTAAAATTCTAAAAATTTTACCACATAAAATCTTGTGTCTAAGCTTTAAAATGCAGTAAACAACATATAATTTGGATTCTTTTAGTAGAAGTTATGCTACAAAGTCTATAGGATGTCCATATTTACTTACATTATAAAAAATAGTCTATCTTAGTTACATAAGTTATCCACATACATACCAAAACTATGCATGTTATTTACAATTTATAAGGCTTCTTGCTGCCAACATCATGCAAAAAAATGACATTTTCATGTAAATAAAATAGAACTTCAAAGGCATATAAAAAAAAGAAAGCAAGTCTTATTCTTCTTCCATTGACTTGGAGCCTCAAGTCTGGTGGTTATGCGAAAAACCACACACAAATAAATGAGTTTATGCAATTTCGTAGATAGCTACATGCATGGCATAACATAAGAGAAAAAACAACGTACAACCAACAATACATACATCAATTTACAACACCTATAGAGTAAGGTTTTAGTAGTTACACAAGCCAATTTCTTACAGGGATTTTCAAGAAATTAGAACATAGCAACATGTATAAGGTTGGTAGCTATCTACCTTATAATCTAAGAACAGATATGATGAATCATTTGGTTTCTGGAAGTGTGAATTGAGTTTCCTAGCCACACCATAAGAAATATTTTAAGAAAAAGGAGAATAAGCCTCAGGATAGGAATGGGTATGACAATAGGCCCGGTCCGTCTCACAAACCCCTTAGGCCAAACCTAATATTCATAAGAATGGGTTAAAGTGTTAGTTTTGCAAGTTTGTATGTCACAAGAAATCAAATTGGCAAGCCTTCAAATCTTTTATTAAAGAGAAAACTCAAGGTGAGTCACTAGTTTTCGTTTACTATGAATCTAGTTTGGTAGATGTTCCTTTGAATTCATGGTGGCTTGATTCTAGAGCATCTATTCATGTTACTAATTCCTTGCAGGGGTTTAAGAGCAAGTGAAAACTAAGTGATGATGAAGTCAATTTGTTTGTAGGGAATGGAAATAAAGTCAATGTTTAGTTTATAGGACAAGTTGAATTAAAGTTAGAGTAAAGATTTGTTTTACATTTGAAAGATAGCTTATATGTACCGTCTATGAGGCAGAATTTAATTTCTTTGTCCAAACTTGACAATTATGGTTTTTCCTTTTAATTTCAATAATGGATCTTGTCTTCTATCTTATGAGTCCCAAGTTGTAGGCAAGACTATTAAATCTAATGGTTTATATTGTTTAAATCTTGATTCCAATGTTTTCAATTCCCTACATGTTCAAACTATAGGAAACAAAAGGACACTAATCAAAGATACCTCCTTATATTTTGGTGAAGTTCTGCTGAAAAAATCCCCTTCCCATCCATGTTTATCACACCCTAAAGTTTGCTAGGTTAGCTTATCTCAAAGCTCACACAACCAACTACCACTTTCTCATCATACACAAGACCAGCCAATGCCTAAAACTTGGACATGCAAAGCTTTCTTCCTCTTCCTCTCACTCGGTCTTCCATGGCAGCCCTCTCTCCATAACACCTCTCTCTCTCTCTCTTTCATGTAGAAAAATGAGAAATGAAGTGGTTAAGAGTCTTTTTAAAGATGTTAATGGGAGGGGTCTTTGCCTTATTGAGTAGGAGAAGTGTTTGAGTAGTTCTTTAGGTTAGTGGAGGGAGAATAATGATTTTTATCTTGTTGGACTCACTTGTAGCTAAACTTACTATCCCTCATTCTTGATTAATTTATCACAATTATTATTAACTTGATATATAACTCAAATTGTTTTTTTTAATTTAATAATGGTCGAGTGATTTTTAACTAAATTGAAATAAGTCTGTCATGGTTCCATTAATTTATATCACAAATTTTCTTTCCTTTTTAATTAATCCTATTTTTTTAGGTAGATAACTAATCCTCTTTAACTTAATTATTCTTATTTAATTATCTTTTTTCCTTCCAAAACCCTCATTAAAAGGGCAAATCCTAAGTTAATTTTCTAAATATTATTTTATCTTCTAATATAAAAGAAATTATCAAATATATTTTTATTATTATTAAGGACCCCAAATTCGCTAGCACTATAATTATACAGTAGTATAAAATATAGCTATTAGGACGTTGCATGGTGCACCAAGATTAGCGCCAACTGCCTCTAACTATAATGTTTTGTCAAAGCTTCATCCTATAAAATCATATTGTCATACAGCCAGAGTATAGACCATGTCTCACCTTCTTATTCAAAGATATATGAACATAATTAACCATCAAAATTATATTTCCAAATATTCCAATATCAAAATCATCAATAAAATTATATCAAAATCATTAACTCTGAAATGTCCATAAGAAATTCCAAGCTCTAAACATCATTGTAATGTGTTAGATATTATCATTGTATTTAGACTTCATCATTTGTATCATTAGAGTGTAGTAAGCAAAATCTTTGAGCTAACAAAAAGTTTCAAAAGGCTTATCCCAAGAATGTAAAGTCTTTAAAATATCAAAAGACTAAATATGTTCACAGAATACCCCAAATAAACAATATAAAGCTATACATGAAGAAATAAATGCTTGAAAAATATGAAAAGTTAATGAAAAACATATTATAGCTAAAGTGATCCTCACACTCTAGAAGCCAAATCATATAGGTCCAAAGGCTATGGTGTTACACAACTAATGAAATGATCCTTTGGCATATCTAAGGCCACAAACATCATAACCAAGGATATAATCAACCTTTAGAACCAATAATTAACCAAAAAAAAATTCTATGCATAAAGCCCCATTTCAAACCCTAGGCCAAATCCCTCAAATTCTACCCATGTACCAAAATAGTGCAATACCCACTATAATATGACTTTTGAAGATATGATTGAACTTAAAGATTACCTATGTGAGTCATAAGAGTGAAAGGAAGGAGTGTGTAGCTTGGCTTCTACCTAAACACGAATAACCCATCCTCCAAAAAAGTGACACGAACTCCCAACTACTAAGAACGTTAAAAGGCACAAGCAGTAGCTTAGATGGAGAGGTAAATGACAAGTAGTGCGTGATTTAGGGTGAGAAGTCTGATTAGAGAATAAGGAAGGCGAAGGCAAAGAGGAGGGGGTAGAAAATGAAAGTGTTGGACTGACACAGGAGTGGATCGTCGATATATGTGGGGTGTTTAGCTTGCTCAACATACTACTCATACTTATTTACATTTATTTATTTTTAAGTTTTTAAAACCATAACTTAAAACATTAATATGAATAAAGAAATATCTCTCATTTGGATTCAATAAAAATATTTAAAAAAATCATTATCCTTAATATTAAAAAGTCAAAACTTGAGTTTTAGTTTATAATTTCCAAATTTGAGACCTTTAAAGCTTTCCCCTTTCAAAACAAATAAGTTAAATGGTTTTAAAAATCATTTTGAAACTCACTAACATCTAAGGATCAATTACCGCCAATTCTAGTTCTAAGAAAATGCCTATTTTATATACCTCTCCATATAGGTGCTACGTTCTAGATATAAGATTTCAGGACTCGTAGTGATAGATATTCATTATTTATGTTCAAATGGCTTCAAGTGTATTTTAGAAATGAAAGTTTGACTCAAAGAAGTCTATAATTAAGATAAATTGACTCACAAGGTCAATTCTAAAAGATCTACATGTTGCTCAAAAATCATATACAAGGTCAGGGTATTACAGTCATCTTTGTTAATATTATTTAATTTGGAATATCACTATATACCAGTTTGGGACATGGGAATGGATGGCATGGACATGGGTGTCATAAGTTGCATTGGCATTGTATAGGATGAAACCCTCTTCTCATGGGGTGCTCCATATCCATTAGCATGCCCATAGGTGCTTGCATCCCCATAGGCACCTACATCCCCTACATTCCAATAGGCACTTGCATCCCCATGAGCACCTTGTATTTCGATCTGAGTGAAGAAAATCTGTATAGTCTGTATCATATGCATTTGCATGGTTTGAAGAATGTCATCCTTCAATTTTGTTACTCCTCGCTCCTTTTGCATCAATCATCGTCCACCCTCTAATTCACCAAACTAAACTCACTTATTAGTCGATCTATTTCTTGCTATGAAAAGACGTGTGATGATCCTATGCTAGAAGATGGCTCTTCTATGTATGCGAATGCCTGAGATCCAAGGTCATAAATGCATCCTTCATTCTTCCATCGACAGCCTTTATACTCATATCCTAAGTATACATCTATGCTTCAAAACCATTCATTGAGTTTTGAGAAGATTGTTTCTCAGCTGAAAAAAACTAAAAAAAAAAAGATGTCAATGTTAAAGTTGCACTAAATAGAAGTTATTTATAAAAACAATTTATAAAAAAAGAACACATGCAACTATCTTCTTGGCCTTTGCTTCCACCCAAGAACTACCTACTTTCATTGTATGCAATTTCATGAAAATATCAACATCCATTAGTTTTTTGCCCATGGCTAGAGCCTATAATAATTAAACAATAAATCAAGAGTAAGAATCAATAATATTGAAAAAAAGTAATATTAACAATTCTCTCTACATGGTCTTCAATGTTGGTTGATCCACAAGTGCAGAGGCCTCTGCTAGTCTCTAAAGTGCTATTCTTCTTTTCCAATTCAGACTTATCCTTTAACTTAGCATTAGTCCAATAATTAGTTAGTTATTTGTATGAATGCTCAGCAACCCAAAATGGCCTTAGGTCCTTTCTTCAGGCTTCCCCTAACCTATTAGACAATCAGCATGATCCTTGATGATTAAATGTGGCCCACATCTTATCTTTATGTTCAAGAAGTCACTAAACATATCCTTACAAAACAATATTCATTTAATAAAAAATGACATTAAATTTTATTAGACTAACAAACTTAATATTTAACAAACTTTACAATTACTTTTAATTCTCTAAACCACACCTTCTTCGTAGCAAGAATGATAAGTTGTATTATACCTTGCTCTTACTATCATTAATCATCATCATCTACAGAGCATTCATTGATATTTGTTTCATCTTCATTTGTCTGATCATCTTCTTCATCTTGAATATTTGAATTATGCTCCTCAACTACTTCATCATTTACATTATTAAGTGTGGCAAGGATACTATCAACTTCAATATCTTCAAAAACACCATCCTTGTCTTTTTAGTTTTAAATGGGCTCTACATCATGTGTTGAATTCACTGAAGAAATAATATTATTTTGAAACACAATTTCCAATAAACTCTCCATCTTTACTTGATTTCTTGATTTAATCTTTATTTAAACCAAATAGTTGATCTTATCTTTAACCTTTCTGGGATATAGAACGAAATACATTTGTTTCACTTGCTGAGCAATGTTAAAAGGATAAAATCTTTCATATCTCCTTATCTCTTGAACCTTAATTGTTTTGTAATCTTTGTATACTATTATGCCTTTATTTCTCTTTGGGTAAAATCATTCACACTGAAAAGGAATAACTTTCTTCATTGGTTCCCCAACATATTGTAACTACGATATTTGTCAAGATTCCACAATAATCATCTTCTTCACCATCATTTGATCCTTCAACACATATACCACTATTGATTGTTCTTTTACCCTCTGACCATGCATCAGTGTGAAATCTATATCCATTGACTAATATTTTACATATCTATTTAGGTCCTACACAAGATCATGTAGATATTGATTATTTACCATATTTTGAGAATTGTGAACCTAAGAATAGAAACTCAAGTGTGATCAAAATATCATCAAAGTAAATGCCTCATTTGGATGAACTAAGTTTAAATAAATACTTATATAATATTGGAAGCATTATACAAAATCAGCGTTAATTCTTGCATAGGATTATTCTTGTAGAATATTGTAATATTGTAAGAACATACTGAAACTAAAAACAACAATTATCACAAACTAATTTAGAAAAATTTAGTTTGTTTATTTAAGATTAGTTGTCAATTGATTACATATTTAAAATATGATTGAACTTCATCATGATTAAGTACGATATATAGTGTTGCAGACTTTGATTCCGCATCATTTAGCCACTTTTGGGTGAATCTTCTTGTGAGTGGCCCAAGTTGATTGAAAACTGACAAAGTTAGTTCTATAATTGCACTTTTTACAATTGTTTTCATTGTGTCCCGTTCTCATTTTCATTACATGAGTCTCAAATTAAAATGAATAGAAGTATAAGCTTCATGTATATAACCTTCCCAACTGCAACTTGTTATTAATTTTTTTTAAATCTCATTTATATGTCTCTCAAACAGATGCATCCATCAATAAAACAATCGTATTAAATCAATGTAAGTCTAAGTTTAGCAACCAATTTTTTCATCTATATAAGTTTTTTGGTATAAGTAACCCATAAACAGTGCAGAAAGAACTATGTACAAATGTTGAAGTAAAAATATTATATCAAGAAAGAATATCTATAATATCTTAAAACAAATTTAAATTTAGCCTTGGTCCAATCTTTGCTCAAAAGTATTGACCAGGCTAGATTTTTGGGCATGGTCTCAGCTCGAAGTGACCATGGACCTTAGCATGCTCACATTTGAGATAAGTTGGGCTAGGACTGAGTAGACCTAAGTTCTTAGTCATTTTGTCTTTGAGCAATTCTTTTGGTATTCCTCTAGACTTTATTCAAGACTAAAGCATTGACTCCAAATTTAAAATTCACTTTTCTATAATTCATACAAACCATCCATAGTAAAATCAAATACAAAAGCAAAACAAACCTATGAACACTCCTTGTATCTAGTTTGATTAGTTTTGAGTTGTTTGTTATTCCCTCAACAGTGACAATGCTGCTTTTGGTTTCCTTATAGATTCGCTTAATTAAGCCCCTTGTAGAGCCATCACAATTTGAGCCACAATGTTATGATTGTACCCAAAATTTATATACTTGAGAATAGTGGAGCCTGTATACGTAGGCAAGGAACTCAGTAAAGAAGAAATCATTGAGAAAGAAATTGCTAATAGAGATCAAGATTTTAAACTGATTAATTATAAAAGTTTTGGGACTTGACTGGAGCGGAAAGAGAGGTGGTATGGGAGATGGAAGCTTAGAGGCAACGTTGGAAAAGGAAAGTTGATCTCTAATTAAAGGTAGGGGACTTGGCATTTAGACAACCAAACCTAAGGCAAATGGGATGTGGTATGAGACACTGTGCAATGTAACTCCTCTTGCTTAAAGGAAAATAAATATATTATATACTATCAGGTTGGATTATGTCTATTCAAAATATGACTTGATTTTTTATTGAAAATTACTACAAGCCTAAATATGCGCCTAGTTCCAATTAAATATTTGACAAAACCATGACTCAAGTAACCCAAATAACTTAGAGTGGGGTAGATCAAGTTTTAATATTTTAACTCTTTAGGAAATGTATATATGTATCAATGCATATTAATTATCATGCTTACACATAATAAGGTATAAAGAAGAGGGGAAAAAAAGAGTTACCATAGTTATGTTTTTTTTTTTTTTGTACAACTTTTATGTATCCTTTTTACTTGAAGATTCAAATTGTAGTGGATGGTTTTTCTTTTCTTTTTTTTTTTAACTGTCAAACATGGAAATTTTATTCATGAGAAAATGGCAGTACATTCAGAATTGGAGGAGCTTTCTTAATCCATAATATGTTAGGATGACTACAAGCTAGCTTTACAAGGACATGGACAGCCTAGTTTCTCTCCTTTTGTTTTTGTATATGAATGAGCAAGTATAAAGACTCTTGCAGATGATGGAGCAGTTCTCAACCATAAGGTCAAAGTATGAGCTTTTCTTGAGGTATGTTGAAGAGCCTGAATGAGCTCAAGGCAATCTGATTCTAATTCAAAGTGAAAATAGTAGAGGTCCAAAGCCAAGTATATGCCCAGTTGTAATCCTAAAGCTTCTACCAACTTTGTATCAAAGGGGTTGGGATCTTCCACCTTGCCAACATTATTATGTTGTTAGAACAATCTTTGAAAGTTACTCCAATGACTAAGATTAAGTCATCGGCTATGACAACATTCATATTCAACTTGTAGCAAACCTTAGAGGGGGAATCAATTGAGAAATTTAGTAGTGTTGGATAAGAGTAGGTAGGGACGAGTGCACCCTTAAATACCCATTCTCGGCCTTATAGTTGTTTAGCATGGAAAGGGCTTTGGCAAGAACTGAATCGAGGCCAATGTATTTACTCTAAAAGCACAACTTATTTCTAGCCAACCAAATTCCCAACATTATAACTGCTAGGAGCACGAGAATATAGGGTGGAGAGTTCTAGATGAGGCTTGTTAGCCATTATGAAAATTGGGGAGTAATTTTCTCTTGTAAGCAAATGCCTAGATGGGATTTAAACCACATTTCTTGTGCCTAGGAAAATTCACAAGGGGCGTGATCTGTGATTTTCTCATGTTGCAAACACTACAAGCATAAGGTTAGGCAATTGATCCCTTTCCTGACTCCTCTCTAGGCTCTTCTGAATAAGTAAAGTATCTTTAAGCATTCTCCACATAAAATTGCATGAGCCTAAGGGATCCTTAAGAGCTTATATTTTCTTCCAAACTCCTTCATTGATGGGCTAAAACTCCAACAAGACTTAAGAGCCCCAAAATGACAACTTCTTACAAAGTGGTAAGGCAAATTTACCTTATACTTCCCATCTTTGGTATGGCCCCAAATAAAATTGTTAGGTCTTAGGATGTTAACCAGATGAATTGCTTTGATTTTCAAAGCTTCAAAGGGGACAAAAACATTTTCAATGATTGTACAATCCCACCTCCTTGAATTGTGGTCAATAATGTCACCTACCACGCCATTTTTGTCTAGACCTGCACATAGCCTCCATACATGCTGCCCATTTTGTTGTGCAGAAATAAGTTTACTCCAATAGTTTAATATGTTAAGTTTTGATGATGGCATATACAAGATAAAAAGAATGATATTTATGCTACATAAATGTACTTAATGGATTACATTGGATCATGCGTGATCATGTACTCCATCTTGTTATATTTCATATAAGAATCATGCATATTCTTTATAGCATCTTTTATAGGATATATCCAATAATATGTTATATGAGTGGTATTAAATTAATATTGGATTTGACTCTTTTGAAATAAAAATATGTAAAGTGTTCTTTGTTGCATCCTATATAGAGCATATTTGTTAGTAATTGATAAATGTCTCATTAGATGTGTCTATGAAAGTCTTATGTGCATGTTAGACAAATCAGAGTTATACATTTATGAATCATGCATATGAAGATATTAAATTATGAATTTAGACTAACTATGTTTGTTTAAATGAGCAATAGTTTGTAGCATAGTCCAAGTACCAAGAGTGAGTATTGTAAAAAGAAAGTAAAAGATCGCAATTATACTCAACTCAAGAAGAATGAGAATGATAAGATGTTATAAGCATTTGTAAGATTTGAAGAGAAGAAATTTTTGGAAGTTAGGATTACATCAAGAAGCCTAAGGACTAGAATTGATATATTTTCTTTTTAAGTTTTCTCCTATGTAAAGATAGAGGTTTTACAAGAAAAGTGCTTAAATATGTTTTTAAATCTTTACAAATGGTTCTTACATGCTAAAATGCCCAAAAAAAAATTTTTGAAAAACTATGAAAAATAGTCAAGTTTGAGTTTTGAAAAGTTAGCCTTTGGTTACTCTTTTGATCATAACTTTCAAATGCTTTGAGTTTTGTTTTGAAACTTCTTTCATATGAAAATAGACTCAAATATCTTTCCAATGAGTAGGCATTTGCTTAAAACGGATGAGAAATGAAGAAGTTATAACTATTTAAAGTCAGTTTTTGAAATAGAGTTCAATAATCAATGATTCACTTGGGTTATCCGAATAAGCACGTGATTATTTGAATAAAACACATCAAAATACGCTCGCAACAGCTATGAATGGCTAGTTTCATAAGAAATCATTTCTTAATGCTCACAATGACTATTTTATCACTTGGGCTCTATATATAAGTGTATGTTGAAGTTTTTACAACTCTAGAACACTTGATTTGATCCTTGAATCATCATAATCATATTTTGAGCTCTTTATTACAAAATTATTCTATTTATTTGTTATTCAAGTTCTATATCTACTCTTGTGAGAGTTTCTAATCTTTCTCTTCATCTTAAAATTATTGTAAGAGAGTAAGGTATCCCTCAAGAGAGAAAAAGGTGAGGTATCCATTGTAGTGAGGGTCAAACACAAAGGATGAGGTATCCCAAAGGTGTTGTTTGTGCTCTTGATTGTAAAGAATTTTTAAGCACCTATGAAGCTTCAAGAGTTGGAGGCTCTAGCACAATGGTGAGGTATTCCAAGGTGTGAGGAGTGTTCTTGCTTATACAAAGGTTTTTCAAACACTCGTGAAGTCTAGGAGATAGTAAAGAAAATCTCAAGTTAAGCTTAGGGACTGGATGTGGGCCACAAGTGATTGGTGGCTAAACCAGGATAAATTCTTGAGTTTAATTTTCTTTTCTTTATACTCTTTAATTTCAATATTTGGTGTAACATATTTATTTATTGTATATCTTGTCATCTTGATGTTTTGATTTTAAGAACTTGATATCTAGCTTATTTGCTTGATTTATCTTATAACCCAAGTTATATTTGAGTAATCTACAATAGATGTATCTTTGTTAGACTTATTCTGGTGCATATATTGATTGAGTATATCAAAATGTATAATTTCTCAAAGTTGCTTTAAAATTTTGTGATCACCTAATTTACCCCCCTCTTAGGTGATAGTTGTCATGACTAACATGTTGTACTTGCCAATTATCATGCTATATTTTAATTGAACCATTAGATCCTACTCTCCAATACCTACTCTCTTAAGAATCCAAGAAGCATTTTGATAGTCCTCCATGTGTAACTGGGTGAAGGGCCTGTGCTTGTGTCACAGCATACTCAAACAGTGCCAAGACAAGAGTTAATTAAGATTTTTGAAAAAAAAAATTAAGATCGCCACAAATTTTTATTTAAGAAAAATAATTGAAAAAGCCTTTTATTTTTAAAACTGGTCTTCTGTAAAGAGATAAGGCTCATGATTCTAATAATATACAGTGAAGGGTGGAGACTTAGCCCTACAATACTCTTGATACATTGGTCCTAAAAAGATACCTTAAAGCTAATTGTACAAATTTAATAACTTTAAAAGATATTCATTTTAACCCTCAAATTAAACAAACAAAGGCAAAGAACAAACAAAAACATTTAAATCAAAATATGTAAGAAGTATGAATAAGCACAAGTCATATAATCGACAAATCATATCATTAAACAAATAAACTAAAAATAAAATCAATGAAAAAATTCAAAGTATTTTATTTTTTTATTTTTATTTTAATCTTACAAATTAAAAAAAATGAAACCCAAAAAGAAACCTTAAACCAACAAAGAGAAAAGAAATAATTCTTATTCCAAACTAATCTAAGACTTAACCAACAACAAAGGCCTAGTCCTAAAAAAGATTCGAGCCCACTATCAGAGTTTAATATTTCAGCCCCAAACAGAAAAAGACTAGTAATCTTATCCCAAAACTTAATAATAAGATCTAACTTAAACTACAAATAAAAATTATAGTAAAATAAAATTAAGACCCATGGTATAGACCTGAAGTCCACTATTCCTTTGTCAAAAATAGAGAATGGAATTGGCTGCTTGACTCTCAAACACAGGCCTTCCATTTGCTTGGTGAGACTTGAAGTGGCTCACATGGGTGTAGTGCATCATCATGGTGTGTATGTTGCAAAGAGTGTGGTGGCTAGTCTGTATGTGATTTTGGTAAGATTGTTGATGGTATTGTGTATAGGTGATGCTAGTGTGTGTAAGGGAAATAAATAGATGGATGGAAAAAATTAAATTATGTAGTAAGAATAAAATGACTTATTAAATAGATTGACTGGGATGTGCAAGCATTAAGCACAAGAGTATTTCACTACCATAAGTAGATTATTCATTGCAGATGGTCTTGTAGCTAATACTCTCTAAGATACAATAATCACTTCTTGCTAACACTCTATTTGAAATAACAAGGGCACAAGGACAACTTTCTAGACTACTAAAGGAAATTCAAAGTAAAATTATATAAAAGAATGTTATGAATAATATTCAAGAGTGGATGTCCAAAAGTCACTAGAGTTACATAGTTACGAGAATGTTACAAGATACTCATTATGTGAATATTAATATATATTGTTCTTCTTTATATCTTATTATAGTGATACTTGTAATTCCATGTTATTGTGGCCCTATAAATAGAGGGTGTAAGGCATTTGAGTAGGATACACAATAATATAGAAAAATTCTTCTTTCTCTCTAGTTTCTTCTCTATCTCTTGAATTCATATTTTGCTCTCTTCCCTATTTCTTGAGTTCTTTATGCTTAATTTACAACAAGTTATCAACACGAGACTCTGCCATATAAGTGATGGTAAAGCAGGTTAGAGATTCTACTGAAAGAGTTTGTCTTCTTATCTCTCTCTAGATTAATCTAATTCATTGCTTATAGCTTCCTTCATTTTAGTCTTATTATGAAATAATTTCATGTTTCTTCTATAAAAAATTTATTGTCAATATTGTTTGACTAACACAATTATCATATTTTGTTTATATTGAATTTGTTACTATTGATAAATTCTGAAAGAAATTACTATTTAAGCATTCCTAAAGGATTATAGAAAATCAATGATTTTTCATGGTAATCTTTTATATGAAAATTTATGGTTTAGTTCCTGGAGATCTACACTTTTAGACTGTGATTGAATCTAAAAAGATCTATTTGATCTTAGTATAATTTGAAACAAAGAAATGTGATAGAGAACATCATCAACCTTTTATGCTTCTCGAATATGCTCCTGCAGTAGTAAAAAATGATAAAATTGTTTCAAGAAATATTTTGAATCAAGTTTATGTATTCTTGTGATCAAACATAAAAATGAGTTATTGAAGAAAAATCATAAAAGTCACCCATTGGGTTGAACTACATTCCTTGAAGTGAATGTTCCGTATTATAATTTTGGGTACGACAGAGGTCATGGTTAAGGTCATTGTTGTGGCAAAGATTAAAAAAATAATTATTATAATGGTGATTCCAACTCTTCTAAAAATACATATTATATGAACCAAGGAGAAAATAATAAGAATATTAAATGAAGTAAAATAACCTTAATGTTGTAATGTACAAAAGAACATTGTTCATACTTGTCGTATGTCAAAGTTTTGCTTGTGAAAATCATTCATTTAACAATGGTCCTACAAATAATATGCATTTGGATGTGTCTATTTTCGTTAAATATTTTGGAAAAAAGTTATCACTTGATTGATGATTTGAGTAGTTGAATTATTTTCTTAGAATTCATATTTGTCATTTCATATGTATTTATTTATTTTTATGTGATTTAAAATCATCACGTACACATTTTCCTTTACTTTGTTAGTTTGCAATATTTTAAATAAAATATGTATGGTATGATTTCTTAGAATTTTTATTGATTGAAGAAAAAATTTGTGTTCCT
This sequence comes from Ormosia semicastrata, assembly GCA_029884595.1. NCBI lineage: Eukaryota > Viridiplantae > Streptophyta > Magnoliopsida > Fabales > Fabaceae > Ormosia > Ormosia semicastrata. Next base: position 706,140 of record JAQQTO010000040.1, read on the forward strand.
AACTCTTTATATATATATATATATATATATCAATGGTAAATTTTGATATCTAATAGTATAAAAAAATTCAAGTCTCTAAAATAGCTACTATATTTTGTTACCTCAATGAACAAAATTTTATACATTATGCTTTATTTATTATCAAGTCAAATAGATATGATCAGCGCAATTAAAACACATATTATTGTGAACCAGAAGTTTACAATGCTCTTGTAAACTAGAAGTTTATTATATTGTTGTAAATTAGAAGTTTACTAGTCCAAATAATTTTGTTATTTGGCATATGGCTGGTAAGGCTATCCTGGGTCAATATTAATATTTCATATGGATATCATTGAAGGACCAGAAGATTCTTCAATATAATGAGGTTTTATGTGCAAGGTGTTCTCAATGCAAATTGATTATAAGGCTATCAATAGCTAAAATTAGAGTTGAATTTGTTGAATTTTTGGAGTGAATTTAAGATGATATTTGTAGATTATGTCATAAATCATGAGTAACATTTAGATATTTTATGGCCAGAAGTCAATTGGTCATATGTATACTTATTATCAACTCGCAACCTGGTGTTTTTGAGATTATGTAAGTTATTTGATTAAGAGCACAAATTTTTAAATTAAGATAATTTGTCTTGATAATGCAAGTGAATTTACTTCTCAGTCTTTTAGTGATTATTATATGACCATTAGTAAAATGTTGAACATCATGTTGCTTATGTTCAAATGCCTCTAATTGATAGCTAAATAACATATTGTGAGAACAATATCCTAACTTTTTGCTTGGGACATGCCTTTTGCATATTACAGCATTTGTTAGCATAAGACTAACAAATAATTATAAGTTCTCTCTTATGCAGTTGGATTTTGGCCTGAAACTAAATATTTCTCATATAAAAAATTTTCTTGTGTGCAATATAATTACTCATGCTCTATCACATCACACTAAAATGAGCTTTGAAAGCAAGTTAGGAATATATGTTGGAAATAAAATAATGTTTCCAACATTAGGGAGAGAGAATAATGAGGTAAGGCTATCCTGGGTCAATATTAATATTTCATATGGATATCATTGAAGGACCAGAAGATTCTTCAATATAATGAGGTTTTATGTGCAAGGTGTTCTCAATGCAAATTGATTATAAGGCTATCAATAGCTAAAATTAGAGTTGAATTTGTTGAATTTTTGGAGTGAATTTAAGATGATATTTGTAGATTATGTCATAAATCATGAGTAACATTTAGATATTTTATGGCCAGAAGTCAATTGGTCATATGTATACTTATTATCAACTCGCAACCTGGTGTTTCTGAGATTATGCAAGTTATTTGATTAAGAGCACAAATTTTTAAATTAAGATAATTTGTCTTGATAATGCAAGTGAATTTACTTCTCAGTCTTTTAGTGATTATTATATGACCATTAGTAAAATGTTGAACATCATGTTGCTTATGTTCAAATGCCTCTAATTGATAGCTAAATAACATATTGTGAGAACAATATCCTAACTTTTTGCTTGGGACATGCCATTTGCATATTACAGCATTTGTTAGTATAAGACTAACAAATAATTATAAGTTCTATCTTATGCAGTTGGATTTTGGCTTGAAACTAAATATTTCTCATTTAAAAAATTTTCTTGTGTGCAATATAATTACTCATGCTCTATCACATCACACTAAAATTAGCTTTGAAAGCAAGTTGGGAATATATGTTGGAAATAAAATAATGTTTCCAACATTAGGGAGAGAGAATAAGTAGTTAGAAAAGAAAATTACTTGAAATACATTATCTTTATATCATTTAGATCCTCAAACAAAGCAATTTGAATTGGAAATTTAAATAATAATACATTTGCAAATAAAAGCAAATGAATTGCTAGATGCATTTTCTATTACTAAAGGATAAATAAATCCTATACCAATTATAAATTCTCCATTTAGAATTGATATCAAATGAGTCAGAAAACATGTCAGAAGCATGGTAGACTAATCGATTCCAAGACAAAGCCCAAAAAAGAGAATGAGCAAATAATATTGTTAAGGAGGCACATAATCCTAAAAATGATACTCTTGAAAAAGATATTAGAGACATAAGTAGGACTCTTGAAGTAGTTTGAACTCCAAAAGTAGTTTAAACTTCAAAAGAAGTTAAAATACTTGAAAATGGTGAAAATAATGAGATTTCAATAAATTATGTCTCTACGGGCAAAATGAAGGAATAAAAAAGAAATAATTATCAACAACGTATTTGCGTAGCACAATATTATGAATAATAATGAGGATCGTGAAATTATAATCATCAAGGAATATCGAAGAAGAAATTATTGACCAAAATAGAAGAATGTTTTGTAGGCAGAATTGAGCTCACTTGTAAAATATGAGGTTATTGAATTTGTAGTTCAAACTCTAGGAGAGGTTTTAATAGACATGAAGTCTAAACCCCAAAAGGTGCAAAATCTGTGGATACAAATGAATGCAATTATATTTTGATATCTATTAAGGATGTTTGCACACAAACAATTGAGTACTTCTAATGGATGTTGTTGCATCTTGTTGTTATGGATCTCTTGATACATACTATCTACATAAAAAAATTCTCGAATGATTTAAAATATCAATAGTATCCAATGAACTTAATTTACATATGCTAATGATTTATGCTCTTTTTCTCATCGTATTGAGAATTTCTTATTGAACATTAGTGGTTGTTGATAGGCATTGTATATATTTCAAAATTTCTTAAAATATTTTATTTGCTTATGTGTCTAGTTAAGAAACTTGCAATTGGCTTTGCATAATTACTATGTATGTTGGTTATTAAAATTACTTGAAGTTTTTCTAAGGTTGTAGAAGATCTAAAGAAAAAATTTGAAATGAAAGATCTTTAAATGATAAAACTTTGTCTTGGCCTGCAGATCGACATTTAGAAAATTGAAGTTTATCTATCAAGTAATAAAAAACAAGTTCTTAAGTCATTTATACATATAATTATACCACTAAGTACACTAATGGTTGTTAGATCTAAATCATATAACAAAGATTTTGATCCTGAAGTATCATACCTTAGTGCTATAGAAATATACATGCATATTGGTAAATACTATGTATTTATATATCTTCGAGGCACAATTAATGATATTATGTTATTTGTATGAATCTATGTTTAGCTAATTGATTATATAGATGCAGGGTATTTATTTGATCCAAATAAAGTCAGATCTCAAATAGGGTCTTTATTTACATGTGGTGGTATTGCTATATCATATGACAATCTACAAAATAATCTATAGTTGCCACTTTTCCATATCATTTAAAAATAATGTCAATTCATGAAGGAAGTCACGAATATTTCTTGTTAAGAGTTATGATTCATCATGTTCAAGAATCTTGTGGATTGTCTTATGAAAAGGAAATTTCAACTGAAGATAATACTACTTGCAAAGCTCAACAAAAGGATATATCAAAGGTGACTGAATAAAGTATATTTCTCCAAATTTCTTCAGGGGGAGAAAATTGAAATGCTGCAATTCATATATTGTAAGTGATGCTTCTAACAGGGGGAGAAAAGTTGTACTCTTTTCCTATAATCAAGGTTTTGTCCTACATGATTTTCCTTAATAATATTTTTAATGAAGCAGTGCCCATATAAATGATATTGTACTCTTTTTCCTTCACTAGGATTTTTTCCCACTGGATTTTTCCTAGTAAGACTTTAATGAGGCATATCCCTGATGGACATCCAAGGGGGAGTGTTATGAATAATATTCAAGAGTAGATATCCAAAAGTCACTAGAGTTACATAGTTACAAGAATGTTACAATATACTCATTATGTAGATGTTAATATACATTATTCTTCTTTATATCTCATTATAATAATGTTCGTAATTTCATGTAATTGTGGCCCTAAATAGAGGGTGTAAGGATTTGAGTAGGATACACAAGAATCTTGAGTTCATGTTTTGCTATCTAATTTTATCTCTATTCCTTGAGTTCTTTATGCTTAATTTTATAACAAAGAAATGATATTTTGTGTGTGTACTTAAAAGCACCCTGCCTTGGTATTTATAAAGGTGGTAAACAAAATGGCTTTCCTAAGCAAAAGGTTCTAGTAGAAAAGTTACTATCCAGTAAAATAGTTGGATAAAGATATGCAAAAGTGTTCCAACATTTTGCAACCAACCACAAAAGAAGGAATTACCACTAGACTCCAACGTGCAACTAAAGATAAGAACAACCACTATATGGACTGATTGCAATTAGTTGGAGGAGAGAGAGAAAAAAGATAAGGTTAAAAGAAAAAAATTGATTTAGAAATAATTAAAATAATAATAATAAATATAACAGTGTGTAGTGGTGCATGATGTTGATGATGCAATGGGTTGTTGTGTGATGCTCAAATGTACATTTCTATGAGTGACACTATGGTGAGGTATGATGCCTACAACGCTATGTACAGGGTGAGGTGCTATGCAGATAGAGGCATGATGGGTGTTTGTTGTCATCAATGTGTGTGGAGTGGGTGTTGTGTGGTGGTGGTTATGAATGGGTATTTACATGTGTGACACTATGGTGGCATGGTGGCATATGTTGTGTAATGGTTTAGGTGAGACGTTGTTAGGGTGCTATTGGCATATTGTGGTGTGAGAGTGGTGGTTTGGTGCTTGATGTGGTGTTTGTGTATTGTGATTGTGTGTAAGTGCAAGTCGATGTGAATGAAAGTGAACAAAGATGATAGGTGAAGAGTGAGTGATATAGCTGTCAAAACAGGTTGGCAAGGCTCGAACGGTTGGGTCATTTTCGAGCCGAGTCAGATTAGGCTATATGAGTTTCAGGCCAATATTTTGTTAGCCTAGTCCACCCTTATGTAATGTTATCGGCCAGGCTCATTCGAGCTCAGCTCATTCGGACTAAGCTAAATCGGGCTATTTTTAGTTTTGAACTGATATTTTGCTAGCACAGCCCGCCCATTTTGTCTAGCTATTCAGGTTAGCCCATTGGGCTTGACCCATTTTGACGACTCTAGTACTACCATGGTAATAAGGTTTGATACATGATATGGAATTTGAGTAAAAGAGGTACAATGCAACTGTAATATAAATAGAGGCAATAAAAGCCAAACCTACAATGTTCTCAACCCTTACTAGTGCAACTAGATATAGCTACAAATAATACATACTACTCAGAGCCAAGACTATTGCAATGACAAAGAAACACTTCAAAATAAGAACATCAAAGAAGCACCATCCAATAAATATCATAAGAGAACAACATCTCATGGATATTAGAGGGATATGAGAGTAAACATTTTACCTTATGTAGCAAACAATAACAATCCAAAAAAGACTGCTAGTATTCCTAACAATAGTAGCCAAAAAGTGTCCATGAATACTAATGAGACCCTCGAACATAGTGACTCTTTATGATATCAAAATGGATGTCAAAGCTCTCTTATATACTAGGTTGTAAACCTTCAAAATTGTTTATCCCTTGTTGCTGCCTCTCCTTTTTCCTTTTTTTTCTGCCTTTAGTGTGATACTTCTATGAATGTAGATTGTGACTGCACTCCTCAAAATCTCTTGGCCTCTCTCCCTTAAAGAACCTAGGTTGCATTATTTCACTCTTTTTATAAGCCAGCCAAATATGCCATGTTCTCCTTAACTCCCTTTATTTGTCTTAATAGTCAACCTCTTAATTTGATTTATTTGTTATTTTTTTGGCATATGTTGAAATTGCTCATTAACTCTTGACTTGCATGATCATGTTAATTTTCCCCAAATTTTATCAATTTATTTATCTAAATATTGTATTTTGAGAATCAATTTGCACAATTAATTTTATTTCCTAATTTTCACAATCAAATCATCTTTCAAATTTATTTCCAAGTTTTATATTTTATATTTTTACTTTTTTTCTTCTATTTTTATTTTTTGAAGAAATAGGCCAGGACTTGGTATATGATTGGATCTAATTTTATTGCTTAAAAGCCCAAAAAGAAAGAAAAAATGATAATGAAAATAAAAGAATGACAAAAAAAATTAGGATAAAACACATTATTTACAACTTGCATGAAGGAAATCTCTTCGGGTGAAATATTTAGCTTTGAGTAAAATAAAAGAATGCCAAAAAGAAAAAGAAAATTAGGACAAAAGACATTGTTTACAACTTACATGAAGGAAATCTCTTCGGGAGAAATATTTAGCTTTGAGTACATGACTCATAAGAGATTTCGAGTGTTGCATCAAGCTCCATCCTTGTTTTTGCAAGAAAGGCTAAATTATAAAGGCTTAGAAACTATGAAAGCTGTTAACTTGCAAGCATATGTGTTGAACAAGTAGTATAGAAAATGAATGAATAGTATTTCCCTACAAAGATTGGTCTAAAAGCATGTTAAGCATTAATCAATTACTACTTATTACTTTATCCAAGTAATCATTAAAGTAAGAATTTAAAGAAGGCACCACCTCATCTTCAGAGAAAGTAATCATGTTGACATGTCTTATAAGGTCTACCATGCTCACCAAGCTTTTTGGAGTAACCTCTAGCTTCACATAAGCTTCACTAAGTACCTTTTGTAAAGCTTTGTGATAAGGCTTAGAACTTAAAATGAGTTATAAAAGTGAAATTCTAGCCGGAGTTTTCCAAAGGTATTCAACAACGTCATACTTGCTTTGCTTCATGAATCTTAGAAACTCTTCCTTTTCATCCTTTTCCTTTATTTCTACGAGATCTTCTTTTTCCTTGCTAGTTTTCTCTTCTCCCTGTCCATAGCATCTACCACTTCTTATGATTCCTCCTATGCCCACAACATTTGACATTGCTTGAGCTAGCTCAACTGCATTATCAATCTATGTTGTAAATGTCTCTCTTTCCTTTTGTTGAGTTTCTGTCTTTACATCATACGTGCATAGGACTGCATGAGTGTTTGTGTAAGCAAAAGGTGTTGGCTTTTTCACCTTTAATATTTCATTTCCTGAACTTAAGGCATCATTGGTACATGGGACCTTAAGAACAAAAGGCTCCAAAGTATCTAATTCTCTTGTGAATCTTCCCATTTGAGTAACATTCACTATTCCCAAAGTCATGAGTTTCTACACCTGAGCTTTAAATTCTTGATAGTTCTCAATATTGTGTTCTTTCTCCATACAATGGTATTCACAACGATCTTCCTCACTACCTTCCTTTTCCTCCCTATTAAAGGATATGGGAGTGTAGTACCCTGCTTGGACTAGGCCTTGGAATATCAACTTCATAGGAGTTTTGACATTTGCTACCTTTTTCACTCCCTCGTTCCAATGCATTCACAACTCCTCACCTATGATTTGGGATGGGGTTGTTGGTAATGTTTAACCCTTTCTCTTCTTGAATTTTAAACTTCCCACAAGCAATCAATTTTCTCACCATGGTCTTAAAAGTTTCACAACCTTCAATTAAGTGTCTCGGTTTATCCATATGAAATTTACAAGTTACATTGGGGTTGTACTAGGTTGGAAATAGAGGTACCATAGGACGAGCACGAAATGGTGCAATTAGGTGTGCTTTGAGAAGCTGTTAAAATATATCAGCATTAGAGATAGGTAACTTTGGAAAAGGGGTAAATTTAAAAGAGGTCTAGTACGCCCTTGGTATGCTAGATTTTGAGGTGCTAAAGGACAGTTGGTATAGGCAGGGTGAGTTGGAACATATGGACGGGGTGGAAGGACGTTATTGATTTGGTAAGGAAAACCTAGATCGGGTACATTTGGTGGGGTGTTGTTGTAATGTGGAGTAGCTTGGTCCGGTGGGTGAGGAGTGGGTTGTACTCGGTAGAATGGGTATGGATGTGAAAAACCTAGGTTTTGTTGCTGTGTATAGCTGACTTCTGGTTCCTTATTTTTCGTCTATGTTACCTTCTTAAGAGAAATATTCTTTGTGGTGCTAATTGGTAACTTCCTGACTTTTGCAAAATTCTCGATCCTTTCTCTAGCTAAAATCAAATCAGAAAAATCTCAATAGGCAGCTCTTACCATCAACCCAACAAAGGGTGCTCCTAAGGTCCCCATGAAGTATGAACTCATCTTCGTTAGAGTCGGTGATGGTTGAACTTGAGCTGCTAACATTCTCCATCTCTAAGAATATTGCTTGAAAGTTTTATCGCTCTTCTTTTGCATTGCTCCTAATTGTTCTTTGGTAGGTGTAATGTCAATGTTGAACTGTTATTGCCCCAAAAACAGATTCGTCAGATCATCCCAACAAGAAATCTTAGAGTGATCAAGCTATATATACCACTCCAAGGCTAGTCCAGTCAAGCTCTCATGAAAGAAATTAATCAGAAACTTTTGATCTTGCGACCAAATAACTATCTTGGTGATGTAAATCTTCAAATGAAATTTTGGATTAGTGCTTCCATCCTACTTCAAAAAATCTAGAATTTTGAAATCTTTTGAAATAATGACATCAATCTCAGGGCACAACTCGTCAATTCCCACAAAACTGTACAGATTAGGACCCTAAATGGCCCTAATTTCTTCTTGCATCTATCTAATCAACTCATCTCTCAATTTCTCCTTTTCCAAATTGCTACTCAACTGTATTTTCAGAGGTGGTCCATGGGTGGTTACATCACGCTATTCTCATTAAGATCCACATGATCAGTATCACATTTTTGAGTGTTGTCAATTGCCTTGATTCCCTTTATGTCTTCTTTGGTACCCTTATAGCTCCTTCAAGACTCCCCTGTGATGTGTTTGTAGACGGTGATGTTCCATGGGTAATTATCCATGTGCCACTTGAAGTTTTTTTCATTTTTAATATCCATGACCTTAGTTACTCGCTTCAGCAAATTCTCTACCCTTGTTTGTCCTTTCGTCACGCCATCCATTCTTTCTTTCATCTCATCAACCTCTAACCCCAAATTTCTACTTGGACCTAATTCTCAGGATCCTATTTCCCTGAGCCTAGTTTGCAACATAGTTTCGTAAGTCTGGGTTTGTGGAATGCTTGTTTTTCAAGGATGAGCAATTGTTATAGAAATTTTCCTGAAAACAAGAATGAATAAAAACAAAAAGTGTTAAAAGAAGCCTTTATTTATTACCACTTGGTGAGATTGTTTCGCCTTTGCGAAAGAAGTCAGTGCGCATTCTTCATAGCAAGAAATAAAGCTCCCCACACATTTCACAAAAGTGCACACGACCCAATGAGTGGTAGGTGTAGTTGACCATAAATCCAAGGGGAAACTCTTCCCACGATAGATTGTCATCGGGTGAAAACAAGAGGTAGAATATTATAAGCACTTAAGCATCTAAATAACATTAACATCCATTATCATTACAAAGTATTGATTATAGAGGCCATCATCACAAACTGTTCATTACAAAGCAAGTCGAAGTCACCATTACAAAAAAAAGGTGACAAAAATGGCTCTACCCTAGCCATGAGATCGTGACAATATAATTCCAAAAATCACCATTACCAAGCCTATACAAGGTGGCAGCAAGTTCATTACAAAACACTTCAAAATAATGTCCATTTCATCCTACTTTCTACACAGAAAACTTAGCGATGGTCTTCAACTCCCTGACAAGCTCCCTACACACTTCCATAAACTCCTTTATTTCAACAGGTGTCTTGCATGTACCAGCAAATGTATCAGCCTTGTTGAAGTGATAGATGAAGTCCGAGAACTTTCAATTTACCTCAAAGATTATCTGCATGAACCCTGCCCTCTAGTATTGATTCTCATCTTGCATTTGTTGTGCCTATATCCTATTATTGACTTCACTTATCGTCAGTTCGTCCAATTGGGCCATTAATGCCCCAGCTATCATCTGACATTGATCATTTTCCTAAACTAAATGTCCCACTGTCATCTTCAATTGATCAACTTCCTCCCTAAGCTGATTGCAAGTTTGGTCGCGAATTTCTGCTCTTGTTTTAAATGCAGCTTTTTCTCTTATCATGCTTGCGAGCCTTTTCCTTGATTTTGTAGCTTGGACTCCAAAGTGTGGACCCTTTTCTGAGTGGCTTCTAGCCTTGCCTCCAATTTTTCATGATCCCTTTTTAACCATTTTCCCCTATCCTCTCTTCATTTCAGAGCTTCAGGTTCCTCTCCTAGTGCGTGATATTTCACTTGCAAATCTTCTAACTTACCCTCAACTACATTCTTCTCTTTATCCAATATCTCCATGCTCGCCTTCATAGCATTTATTTGTACCATGAATTGAGTCCTCACTTAGTATTCCTTGCTAACCTTCAAAACAGGGGTTGGGATTAGATTTTTTTTTCCCCTTCTTTCATCTCTCCAAGCAAAGTACCCCTCGGCGGCAATCACAACTCTTTTTCTCATTTCATTCTTTCCGTAACATTGATATCTTCCCAAGAAAACCTAACGTCTCTTTGTAATTTCTTATTCATTTCATCATTCTGGTAGAAAAAGCAAATTCCTCCAAGCTGTTCAGTTCGAGGAATAATTTTGAGCTGCTGTAGCTGGCTAAGCACCAAAGTAGGCATGTAGGCAATACAACCTCTTGGGCCTATCAACGGGACATTGGGAAACTGCCCACAGCTATAAACCACCTCTTCACCATCATACCAAGGACAAACCCATTTGATCATTCCATTTTTCAAATCCTTGAATTTCTCCAACCATTCATAGACCCTTAGTTTCTGCACAAGTATAAGCTTGAAATCCCACAATGGATCACGTGCTAGTGTCCCGGGTGCACGATTCAGATATTGATGGTCGTACATGTGAGTGATAATCCATCCATATAGTAATTGAACACAACACAATAGTCTGACACCTTTTCCTTCACAGCAATAACCTAAAGATAAAAATGTCCCTATCATGATGGCTGGGATTAGATTTGCTTTGTACGTCTCAAACATGAAGAACACATCCATGGCAATGTAGTCCACCAAATCAAAAGTCGATGGGAATAATACCAACCCATAGATTGTTAGTGCCAAAACTTCACTGAACGCCCTCCATTTCTTCTTAGGAGCCAATTCCCTTAGTCGAGCTTCTATGTAAGTCCTTAATAACCCATAAGTCGTTCCTTTCTTTGTGAGATCTGACCTAAGCTGGTCCACCTCTACTCTCATTAGTTTTTCCACTCTTGCGTCTGAAACATAGTGCCCCATGTATTGGTGGATTGAATACCCCTTTTGACAGACAAACTTTGAATATGACCATATTCCTCAATAGTTGGCATCAGATCCATATTTGGGAATTTAAAGCACCTCAGGGACGAATTCCAGTACTATGTTAGAGCACTGAGAGTAAGTGCCTCAACAAAAATGCATAACAAGTCCAAGATACTCCCATAATTTTCTCTAAAAATATTCTTGGATCTCGCAGGCATCTGTTGACTCAGTTCCCTCAAATTTTCCAGCAGATTGATAATTGTTGTCACCCTGACATTCTTCCTTGAGTTAGTTTTACTCGTACTCTCCTTCTTGTGAGCTTCCATTTCTTGCTATAGAGTAATCTTTGCACTAACCTTCATCCTGTTACTAGCGAAAATTCACCTATAGGGTAAAAGCTACCAATTAGAAATTAAAACAAAAACAAACGCACCTAAAGGTACCTCAAGGAGGTATTTATTTCTATATGCTACTGAAAGATGAAAACGGGAAGCAAAATGCTTTTCTTATTGATGTTAATATATGCATGAACCTTTACAGGGTCGTGGACCCATAAGGTAAGGTATCGGGAAGCAAATAACTGTCATTTTAAACCTATTATTTTGTAGTGATTAATGCAAAGCCTTCATTATGCTCTACCAAATATCAAAAGTGCAATGATACGTTGGCGTGTCATTCAGGCCTGGGGCGGTGATGGACCCTTTACACATTCTATGGGTTTTCATTATGCAAAGTGGTGCACAATCTTATGTTATAATATCAAATGAGTGAGAGAGAGAGAGAGAGAGTATGATCTCTTTGTACTAAATAAGGTAAAGCCTAATGGTCAAGTTGATAATATTCCTAAATGGCCATGGCTCTAAAAACAAGGACAGCATCTAGGTTTATTCTATGAGTGCATGGTTTCTCATGGTAGTTCTAATTTCCTATAGGAAAAAGGCTCCAGATTGCTCCTATCCAAGATAAGGACCCCATCCCAAAATTTGATCACAAGGGTGATAGCTTCCCCACAATATGACCTCATATGAGATAAGTTATAATTTGAGTGGAGGAATTCGTGATAGCCAAGGAAGCATAAAGCCCCACAATAGCTTCACTACAAACATCCTTTCTAATTCTACGGTCACACAGGCTCGGGTATAAAGCCCAAAAATGTGTGTGAGGTAAGTAATGGTGTATTGTATGTGAAGGAGTATACAAACCTGTATAAAACATGAAAAATAATATTACCCCTCCTAACCTGCAAAAAAAACAACAGCCAAACATGACAAATATCATAACCAGCCATCATCTATCCTAAGGTTTCAACAATTATGCCAAAGATAAAGGATAAAGAGAGATACAAAGGAATATACAAAGTAAAAGGAAAAAGCAGGTAAAATAAAATATATACAGAAATAAAATAAAGAGACAAAAAGGTGGAACAAATAAATAAGAGTTACTAATAATTGCACAATTAACTATCACAGGCTTAACTCTCTAATGTCTCCAACAAAGTCACCATCTGTCACAATCTTGATCGTGATGAGATTGGCCAAAAAAAGAAAAAGAAAAAGAATTTTGGGAAATTTTGGAAGTTACCACCAAATTTTATTTGAGATGGTAAAATATTTGGAAAAACCTATTTTTATTAAAAGAAAAAGAAAAGGTCTATAGAAACTAGGTTAGGTTCAGAAGTCTATTTATGCACAAAGAATGGCAAGAACTTAATCTTATTGCACCTCTGACGCATCCGACCTAAGACAGTTACCTTAAGCTAATTGTGTAATTTTAATAACCTTAAAATTATTTGTTTTACCTATTTTGGAATACAAAAATTGTTAAACAATTTAAAAAAAAAATAGATAAATAAATAAAAAAAAATAACTTAAACATTGTACACTTGAATTGGTTTAAAAGAAAACTATTTCGCACAGGATTTAAGATATTGGGCTATACAATAAATTCTTATGATTTTAAATGATGATAAAGATAGCATAGAGCTATACAATTACTATCATTAGCCATTGCGAACAATTAGAAAAATTCTATCTATCATTTATCAATATTTTTATTATTTCTTTTTCATTATTTCATTTTTTATTTTACCTACTCTTTTTCTTTTTCCTAAAAAAAACACTCTTTGAGCTCAAATAGAAAATTATTTTTGTCTTTGCACAAGATTTAAGATAGCATTAAGTTATACAATAAACCTTTATAGCTTGAGCAATATTGAAGATAGCATAGAGCTATATAATCATTATCACTAACCATCGCGTGGATTAAAAAAAAAGATATTTTATGAGTTAAATAGGGTACTCATATGATTTTTTTTTAAAGTATATATATATATATATATATATATATATATATATATATTTTATTTGATAGGATTTAAGATAACATTAAGTTGTACAATAAATTCTTAAGAAAACTAAATGACAATAAAGATAGCTTATAGCTACACAACCAGCGCCACTTCTTGCACAAACTCAAAATTTTTATCACAAATTACTAGGCGTAGGCTATTCACATCGAGGGTAAATGGTGTTAGACCACTACAAAAACCTAAGGTTAGTAAACTTCCTCAAATGGCTTAAGAATTAGAAAGAGAAGCATACATACCTATCCTTTTATTCTCAAAATAAAATAAAATAAAATAAAATAAAATAAAAACAAAAGGATGAGAACTGCTCATGAAATAGCTCATTCACATTTTATCAAAGTAAGGATAAATCTAATCACCTAAAGAGAAAGATATAAATCACAAGACCTCAACCAAATTATAGAATGTATGTTAGAACCTTTTAGGAAACAAATTGCTTACTTTGGTTAATCTCATTGACCATCAATAAATAGATAGCAAGACCATGTTACAACAATTTATTATGTTGTTGAAAATTCTAACAAAGAAGCAAGGATCAAACAAGTAAACTAAAACAAGCAACAAAGAAAACTGAAACAACAATTTCATTGTACCAATTTCATGCATTTTGTAACACCCTCCATCCGAAGGGCATTATATTTCAAACCAACTTCTTTTAAAAAGACATTTCCCAAGGATATAATATATTTGATATAGTAAAATACGAGCCTAAAAAAATTCTTTTTTTGAAATAACATAAACTTACTACAATAGGGGAAACACAAGTTATAAGAACTGAATAGTAGACTTTTCATAAAAAAAACAAAGTTTACTACATCCATGAGTACATTGTACTTACATTCCAAAAACATAAAACATTTAACATAACCAACTTAGATTGGCCCAAGTTCACAACACCTAAAGAGAAGAGTCTTCCTCAAAAGGCAAATTCCTTAACCGAAAATGTCTCGGTGAATAGAAATCTGAACAGAAGACATCTTGCAGATCTTGCCTCTCTGTCATCGTAGTCTTCTTAAAATGTAGATATATATATAACAAAACAAACAGCACAAGATAATAAAGAGGTGAAATCCCCTACATCAATACCAGCATGGTAGTAAGAAATAATAATGACAGCAATGCCATCCATATACAGCAATATCAAAGAACAACATATATAATCAAGTTATTACAGGAATATCACAAAACAATAGGCATAATCATATTATCAACTGGTAAATAATTCAACAATGTATATCACAATACATGAATACTGACCATGCCATAACAAGTAAGTATACTGGCTGCACCACCACAATATGCATACTGATCATGCCACGACAATATGTATACTGACTATACATATGCATAATACACCGACACTTACTCCATAGAGCTAAAACCAAACATCGGATAGAATGATCGGGAGAGTCACCGTCCGTATATCGTTAGCCTCAAATCATGTGCTTCTCAATATAATCAATATGTGCAACCTGGCTATACAAGACACTCTTACCGAATCGTGAATAGGATAGTTCCTGGTCGAGATCATCGAAGCATCGCTTCAGCTTTACCACGGCCCAGTGGAGCTACCAACTATCCACCTGTGAGATATCTGTACCCCGACGCCTCCAAGTTCAACCACAAGTGAACTACACTACGCTATTCGCACCCGCACAAAGGTGTAATTCAATCTCCTAGGCATACAGCCTTAACAACAAGTCATCAAAACTTTTACTTTCACAATGCATGATGGGATAACATGAGAAATTAACACTCATTAATAACATCATTCCATGAAAAACAAACCACCACTATACCGTTCCCAATGGTATTAAAGTAACCGCCCATACAATTGTCCAATACCATTAGTATCAATGATATTATATAACCGCTCATACAATTACATAATATCAATGATCCAGCTGGATCCAATACTTCGATTCCATAATCCACTCGGGTCCAGTACATCGGCCCAAAAGCACAATGCTAAATCCACAATCCATTTAGGTCCAGTATGTCGGCCCGACAGCACAAGGCTATTATATTTAGCCACAAAGCACTTCCATTGTGCAAATTCAAGGATCATCATTTTCAAATCACATGAAGTATTCTCACCAATTTCCTTAACATGTAAGATCATTCATTCACTTTTAGGCTTTCATTATGACATTTTCAAGAATAAAAGTAGAAATTACTTCTAATCACTAACTCTTCTAACTAAGTTCCTCGAATGACATTTCCTCATATTTTTCATGTAAAACCTAGAAAGAAACCACATTGTCCTAACCTCACAATTCTTTTCCTTTTTCCCCAAGTCTTTTAAGTTTCCACTCTTTCTCTCTCAAGCTTGTTTTTCCTCTCAAAATCAAAAATTGCTCTTTTACTAAATGATAAAATTTATTCTTTTTCATTCTTATCTTATGAATCCTTAATTAAATTTCTCGATTATCAAGTCAACTAGATTCACCACTAATAAATCATTTTCCATTATTCCAATTATCCCTAAAATTATTTTCATTAGTATATCCAAAAGTTATTACTCCTCAAATGATGACATTATGGTTATCTTCTCTCTTACTTATAAATCCTCTAACCCTAATTTGTCATCCAATTCACCTAAACAATATTTTCTAACATTCTTTTTAAAACTTTCATTATTCAACTTCTAAATAAAATCTTTTCCATCCTAATTACTCTTCCATCCCACTATCAAATATTTTAGGTCTCTAATTCACTCTTTCATCCAATCATCAAATATCATGGCCAAAATCAATTCTTTTCAATAGTAAAAACTTGTTTCTTTTTTCTTTCAACTTGTTACCTCATGAATCATATTTTTGTCACAAAATTATCTAAGTCCTTAATCAATAAATATTTTTCTCATGGATACCTCTTCCTAGGCCAAGAAGGTCGCGAGCCTCGACATCAAGGGGACCAAAAATCATTCCTTTACAACATATTCATAGCATACCACATACTTTAATCATCACAATTAATTAAGTTCATGCTTACTATCAAAATCACATCATCACATATATCCATTAAGCCATCACAATCATCTCTTGCATACAACAACATCATATAATAATACAAAATCAAACAAACATAAATCAAACATCACACAATCGAGTGGATGAATCCTCACGTGGACTCTCCACTCCCAACACAACCATTTGTTTCTCACCACCATAGCATGGTTGATGAGGTTAATCTCCCTCTTACCTTAGGTGTAGCCTCCTAGCTCCTTGTAAGTCCTCTTGAAAAAGCTCTTCCTTCCAAGAAGATCCT
Source organism: Ormosia semicastrata (assembly GCA_029884595.1). NCBI lineage: Eukaryota > Viridiplantae > Streptophyta > Magnoliopsida > Fabales > Fabaceae > Ormosia > Ormosia semicastrata. The sequence goes on from JAQQTO010000040.1 coordinate 722,897, forward strand.
TAAAACAAAACAACACACAAGCATCAACATTTAGGGCTTGGAAATAATATGATTTTGAAAGAACCCACAACAACAAAATGTCTTAGTATGGGGTTTTAAGTAAAAGATGTGGATGGATGAAATTAAAGAATATTAAGAGAGTGGGTTGAGGGTATGGCCGTGGGGCTTTCTAAGAGAAAAGAAGAGAATTTTATACTTTAGTTTCTTGATTCTTGATAGAAAGATGAAAATGAACTAGGTGATAGTAAAAAAATCAAATATTTGGTACTTCAATGGCCAATGGCCATGAGCCTTGGGAGAAAGAAATGGGAAAAAGTGTTTGATAGATGGTCATTCACAAACAAACAAGGAAAGCTTAGGAAAGATGAGAACTTTGCCTTAGAAGCTTTCAAGTCCTAGATTGTAGAATCACTTGAACAAGCCAAAATCTTCATCCAAATGGTCTTAGGAAGAGATATAGATTTAAGAAGGTAGATGAGTGAAATCAAAGAAAATGAGATAGTGGTTTTGGTGAGAGTGGCTGTGAGGTAGGTGGAGAGAAAAAGTGAGAAGAAAAAAAGATAAAACCAAGATCTTCTCACCAAAATGCCTTAGGATGGTGGTTTAGATTCAAGAATGTAGATCGTGAGAATAAAGAAAATGAATGGGTGCTTGAAGGGAGGGTGGCCGTGAGCTTAGAGAGAAAATGAGAGAAGAAAAAGATGAGAGAAAAAGTGGATAGCTTTTGGTTGATGAGAGAGAAATGGATAGGAAAGAAATGAAATGGAAATTGAAATGAAAACATGTCCAAGAAGCCCCCCTCTCTCACTCCATGGCTGTGGACTTCAAGGGGAAAAGAGTAAAGCTTCCCCAAAAAGCTTCCTATAAGCTTCTAAAAGCTTCTCCAACAAGCTTCACAAAGCTTTTCTAGGAAGCTTCCTCCTTTGGTTTAAAAGTCAAAGATGATATCATGTGGTGATGTCATAAAAATGACTAGATAGAAATAATCTACTAGATTTTTACTATAAGTTATTATCCAATGGGCAAAAGTCACAGTTAACAAAGTCGGTATTTATTGTCTAATGGATAATAAAGCGCATCCAAATTTTATCAGTCAGATAAAATCTTAGACAATGAAAACTTCAAAAATTGTCTCTGGTTTTGGGTTTAGTAATATCCCCCTAGCCCCAGTTTAATAGTCCAAATTTTTTTTAAAAATAATATTAAAATAATACACATTCACCAAATAATTCATAAAAATTCATAACATCACAGAAATCATAAATAATCTACAAACAAAAGAAAATTGGGGCGTTACACATTTCACTTCCACCTTAAACTCCCTTAAATACACATCCACTTGAAGCCAAGCACTATAAGAAAATTGCGTTTTTTATATGAATAATTTGCAGCGGATTTAAATCCATCACAAATTGAGATGAATTTTGCAGTGAATCTATTATAACGAATATTTGTGATGAATTTTTTATCACTAATTTTTTCAGTGACACATTCATTGTGTTAATTTTTTTTATAAAAATAATAGTGTTTTACATTGGATATATTCGTTGCAAAGTTATAAAATGAATAAAAAATATCTTAGATAATAATAAAATTTCAAAAAAATAAAAAAACTTTGCAGCAGACCAATCGGCCACAAAATCTACCACAAGTTTTTTTGAAAAAAGTGATACACCCAAGCTTTTGCGTATTATTAATCTCATCTATATTTCCTTTTCCCCTTTGGTTTAAGATCTTTGACATTGTGGTTGATTAATGCCTTTTGAATTTGATAGATGCACAAGCGTCAATTGAGTGACTTTTCTTTTTCCCTAATAATTCCCTTCCCTATTTTCATTTATGCCTGAAATGACCATACCCTGCATAAGACAATGTGAGAGTAGGGGCTCACCATTGCCATTGTAATCTTCCACCTCCATACCCTATTATTGTTGTTGTTCGTCTCAAGTGCTGCTAGTGAGGGTGTCATTCAACACCATGCTTTCCCACAGTACTCAGATTTGACATGTGCTGAGCTTGTTAATGGTGAAATCTTCTACTAAAGATAACGGCGTCCAGGATTCATACCTGGAAAGAGAGGAAAAGGGCAGTGATGGGATTTAGAAACCTAGGGCCATTTGGGTCTTTTATCAAATAAGGATGGGAAAAAGCATTCTTTATTACAAAGTTCTTCTGTTTTCTACACGTCACCAACACCTATCTGGTCACCCCTGTTCAAGTAAGCATGATTTCCCCTTGCACTTGTCATAAATTCTATTTCATGAGAAACAAATAACCAGTTCAGTTCCAATGCTGCAAACATTTGGTCCTAGCATACTTCCTGCAATAGATTTAACAGTGAATGTGTTTTTCACTGAAAGGATCTTAACCCGATTTGGTAAAGTTACTTGTGGAGATATTGTAGTCTTGCGCTCATCTCAAAACCCTAGAATGTTTATCACCAAACACCTAGTTGGAATAGAGGGTGATAGTGTTACATACATTTCTAGTCCCGAGAACAGTGATAAGCGCGAGACTATTGTGGTATGGTCGATTTCTTATAAAAAATTCCCATTTTTAGTGATTTTGATTATGGGTTTTGCTTTGCTAGTATTTTGAAGTTGCTTTTTTGGATAACTAGTTTAAGGACTGGCATTGTTTTGGCTTGATCATTATAAGAATAGACTTGATATTTGCTTGTTCATAGCTTTTGGTCTAGGGAACTTTCACATTTCTTCATGTTTTCCCTTGTTGAATGGATTATAGAGATTGTGTTTTCAAAGTTTGCCTTCCTTCTTTAGGTTCCAAAGGGTCACATTGGGTACAGGGAGATAACATGTATAATACCAATGATTCAAGAAATTTTGATCTTGTTCCTTATAGACTTATTCAGAGCAAGATATTCTGGAGGGTAAGTTTGTGTATGCTTTGAAGACACACACACATAAGCCCTACTCCCTTTTCCCCTCCCTTTTTCTTCTGTCACTTTCCCCTAACCTTTTGATGTTTTGTCTGTAGGTATGGCGACTTAAAGATTTTGGACCTTTCTGGAAAAACTGATCTGAAGCATTCAGTAATGTAAATTACAATTTTTGTGCAACATAACTATTTATGTTTAATTTTGAAGGCAAAACCCTACCTATTTAGGCTCTGTCCAACCCTTTCTTTACGATTTGGAGGTCACTACCTAGACTTGTACATTTTAATCACCCTAGTTTCGAAATGTTACATTCTTTTCTATTACTTATAAGGACAATTTTCCTTTTAGGGATTAAGTATTTATCGATTGTTACCAAAAAATGATAAAGTTATAAGACATGGTAGTGGATGATCACTAATATCTACTCAAATTAGTTTGGAAGAACCTGAATATCAACAACACTCATTTGATTATAGAACTGGACACCTACATAGAATTTTCTATTTTTTGAGCATATTCGTCATATATCTATGGTTGCTCAATTTGTTTTGCTGGAAGAACTTTATGAGGGCCTATTAAAAATTTTTGTCCATTCGAAGGGTCTTGGACTAAGGATATCTTTATAAAGTGCTAGCACATTACTGATATATGAAATGGTGGCTTCATGGTTGGATGCTTTCATATATATATTCAGATAACTATATACAGTCATGTTTTAGCTTTGATAAATGATAATTATGACAATGAAATATGTCTGACATGGAGAAATGGATTATCAATATCAGAACACATATGACATACTTTTGCAAGGCAACTGACTGAATGGAAGAACAAAGTTTTAAATACATTGGAGAAGACGAGGATAGAAATCACTGCTGTTTATTTTCTCATATTTTTCATACATATCTATGTCTCCATCGAACTTATTGACACTGCAAGACATTCTTCACCTATTTCAAACAATGTCTTGTTAAATCTATCAACATTAATTGATATTTTTTATAGAATTATTCTAATTTATTAGGATTTGAATGGCTTATTAATATGATTGATTAGAGGACTTGTACGTTAATGCATGCCAAAATGCAAATTGTGTATAAATTAATTTTTTTTATTTTGTGTCCTTTGCATGATTATTATTCTAAGATTAAATTCGTAGATTTAAGTATAGCCCATGGCATTCTCAGACTATTTGTAGTATTTTGTGATTATATGGATGTAAACTTTGTCAAAGTTTATGGGGGATTTTTTCGCCTCAAAATACGTTGCTATATTAGCAGTGGAAATATTTACCTCAAAATTAGTGGTGAACATATTTGCCTAAAATTAGCAACAATAGAAGCCGATGTATCGCCGAATATATTTGTGGTAACTTTATGGCGGATATAATCACCATATATTTGCGGTAAAAAATTAATTCACAGCAAATTATTTTGCGACCAAAGTTTTTGTGTCAGTCACGAATCCGTCGAATTAAATTTTTTTGTAGTGTAAATAGAAAAGGTAAAACAAAGCATGCTCAAGGAAATTATGCAAACAAGGCAACTGTAATCAGAACAAATAGACCCTTGATTGGCAAAAGCTCAATTCTAAGATTCCTATAATTAAAAGCTTTTAAGTCCTAGATACTTAACAAAGCGAAACAATATCTAGAATCAATGTGTTTAACTCAAACCATAGGCAAATAGAAACTAGAAATTGTGGTGTCTCATGCAAAGCTAGTATATATATATATATATATATATATATATATATATATATATATATATATATATATATATAAAGAAAAAAGTTTCCAATTCTAACTTGAGGTGTCTAACCTAATTGACCCATTTAAATACTACCCAAATAGTCAAGCAACCAAGTGTAGGAGCAATAACTGAAAAAAAAAACAATGGAAACAATACCATGACATAACAACTAAGAACTTCACAAAAAGATATGATCAAGCTAGGAACAAGGATTGGTTTACAATTAAAGAACCATGAAAGGAAGGGACTGGTAATCAACAATTACCCAAGTCATGCACACACAATCCTTGAGCTAAATAAGAGTTCACTTTTTCTTTTTAACAAGTAACCTATAAACATCCATTCTAACTCACAATACACAACTAAAATTCATCCTGCATTCCCTAATCACAACTATCCTTCTATGATTGCAGGATATTGGAAACATATGTAATTAGATGTAGTTAGTAGTACAACTGTTAGTCTCACATCTTGTAAATTGTGTAATTATTTATTACCTGTTGAGTATATATTCAGCCTCTATTGTGTAGTTGAAACACATAGTTTCTTCATATGTCTCTTTCTTTTCTCTCTTTCAACATGGTATCTAGAGCATAAAGAGAGGCAATTCTAGAACTGTGAACGTCTGGTGAGCCCACTTCTCTACGGTGAAATTTTTTTTCCGGCTAAACCGTGTTTTCACTCCTGTTTGCCAGTCTTTCTCCTATTGTTGTGTCCTCTTTCCAGCAGACTCATCTCCTTTGTTGCTATCTGTCGTTGTCCACTGCCGTCTATCACCGCAGTCAGACTTTTTTGACAACTTTTTGGTGACTTTTTCAGTGACTTTTCCGATCGAAAACCCCACCACTGGAATCGCCTTTGCCTGTTCGGCCAGACGCGAAAAGCCCAGCCCTAGCAGCCCCATGACGTGCCCACATGCGCTGTCAACAGCACCTGCGCATAGTAACGTGTGCTGCTCTTTCACTTACGCATGGGCCACCACCTCCGGCAGCTGTTTGCAGTGTCGTGGTCACCTTTCTCTTTTCTGTCTAGATCTGTCCTCGCCTTGTGTGTTCATGAACGTTTGTCATGACCCCTTTTTGAGATGAAGCATTCAAGTACTATTTAGTTGTTGTTTACTAATCCATGGCTAGTTCTACCTCCTCAGATAGCTCTAAGGATGCCTTGAAGGTTAATTATATAGATTTTTTATAGTGATTTGCACAACATAAGTCCTCTAGTTCCGCCTATGCCAACTTTCTGATGTGGTTTGAGCAACGTCAGACCTCTAGTTCCACTGCCTCTATTGCACATATTAGTACTTTATTTGCTTGTCTCTCTCGTTCCCCATCCATTGGTACTTGGGTTCTTGATTCTGGTGCAACTGACCATATTTTTTGTAATAAGACTCTTTTCTCTAACCTTTCTCATAATGGTTATTTACCTGCTATCACTTTAGCAAATGGTTCCAAGTCTTAATCCCAAGGGATCGGCACTACCCATCCCCTCCCTTCCCTTTCAGTAGACTCTATCCTTTATGTTCTTGGGTCTCCTTTTAATTTTCTTTCCATTAGTCGTTTGACTCGGTCTTTTATAATTACCTTTACTAAAGACTCTGTCATTCTACAGGACTGGAGTTCAGGTCGAATACTTGACACCGGATGTGAGTCCTATGGCTTCTACCAGCTCTCCAACCCCTCTCGTGTTTGCACTGTCAATGATTCCCCTCTCACCATCTACGCACAGTTGGGTCGTCCTAGCCTTCCTAAACTACAAAAATTAGTGCCCAACCTCTCTAAGTTGTCTAGTCTCCCTTGTGAGTTATATCAACTAGGAAAACACACTAGTAGTACATTTCCTAGTAAAGTCCACAGTCGAGCATCTTCTCCTTTTGCTTTAGTACATTCTGATGTTTAGGGTCCCAGTCGTACTATTTCTACTTTAGGATCCAGATATTTTGTCACCTTCATTGATGATTACTCTCACTGCACTTGGTTATTTTTTATACAAAATCAGTCTGACTTGTTTTCCATATTTCAAAACTTTTATCATGAAATTAAAACTCAATTTGGTGTTCCTATACGTAGTTTGTGTAATGATAATGCCCGTGAGTATTTGTCTCAACCATTTCAATCCTTTATGGCTTCTCATGGCATTATTCACTAAACCTCTTGTGCCCATACCTCTCAACAAAATGGGGTCGCTGAACGTAAAAACAGACATTTCGTAGAAACAACAAGGATCCTTTTACTTCATGGTAATGTTCCTTTCCGCTTCTAGGGCGATGCAGTTCTTACTACCTGTTATTTGATTAACCGCATGCCCTCCTCTATGCTTGATCACCAGGTTCATTACTCTATTTTATATCCCTATCAACCTCTACATTTCCTACCATCTCATATATTTGGGTCTTCCTATTTTGTTCATAATCTCACTCCTGGTCTTGATAAACTTTTCACCCGATCTATTAAATATGTTTTTCTTGGTTACACTCGGTCTTGAAAAGGTTATCGTTGTTTTTCCCTGATCTTTAACGTTACCTCATCTTGGCCGATGTTACCTTCTTCGAGTTTGTTCCCTTCTTCTAGTCTCCTTCTTGGACTCTTGAGCCTATTTCTGAGTTCTTACCCATCCATTTTCCTCTTATCACTGTTGAGTCAGATACACCTTTGACCCCCCATGTCAAGTAAACCACCACTATTATTCATCCCTTCCAGGTCTATCATCATCGGCCACAACAACCTCCACTGCCCCTACCTCCACCAGAAGTTGCAGAGGTCAATGTGGACTCAGCTCAGGCACCAATTCCTTTACCAGCTTCGGCACTGCCTCCTGAACTTGACCTTCCCATTGCTCTCTGAAAAGGTATACGGTCTACTCGTAACCCTTCTCCTCATTATGTTAATTTGAGTTATCATCGCTTATCTTCTTCCCATTATGCTTGTTTTTCTTCCTTATCTTCTATGTCTATTCCTAACTCTCTAGGTGACACTTTATGTCATCCTGGGTGGAGATAAGCTATGATTAATGAGATGTGTGCCCTTCAGAGCAGTGGTACTTAGGAACTTGTTCCTCTTCCTCTCGGGAAGTCTGTTGTAGGCTGTCAGTAGATTTAGACGGTCAAGGTTGGCCCTGATAGCAAGATTGATCGCCTCAAGTCTCATCTAGTGGCAAAAGGGTATACCCAAATTTTTAGCTTGGATTATGGGGACACTTTCTCTCTTGTGGCTAAGATGGCTTCAGTTCAAATTTTTCTGTCGATGGCTGCTATTCGCCACTAGCCCCTTCATCAGTTGGACATCAAGAATGCTTTTCTCCATGCTGATCTAGAAGAAGATGTTTCCACCAGGGTTTGTTGCTCAAGGGGAGTCTTTTGAACTAGTTTGTCGTCTTCACAAATCTCTGTATGGCCTTAAATAGTATCCTAGAGCTTAGTTTGGCCGATTTAGTACTGTAGTTCAATAGTTTGGTATGACATGCAGTGAGGCTGACCACTCTGCCTTCTATCACCATTCAGCTCAGGGGTGTATTTATTTAATTATGTATATTGACGACATTATTATCACTGGCAATGATCACCATGGCATAATTTAGGTAAACTAATATCTTGGTCATCACTTTCAGACCAAAGATCTTAGCATACTATGATACTTCTTAGGAATAGAGGTGGCACAATCCAATGATGGTATAGTAATTTCATAGAAGAAGTATGCCATGGACATTCTTAAGGAAACAGGTCTGTTAAATACAAATCATGTTAACACTCATATGGATCCAAATATTAAACTTCTACCAAATCAGTAGGAGCCACTCTCGGATCTGGGAAGATATAGAAGGTTAGTTGAAAAATTGAATTACCTCACTTTTACCCATCCTGACATCTCCTTTGCGGTTTGTGTGGTAAGTTAATTTCTAAATTCACCTTGTGATGCATATTAGGATGCAGTGATTCGCATCATAAATTATATTAAAGCAACTCTTGGAAAAGGCCTTATCTATGAAGATAAAGGACATACTCAGGTCATTGGATACTCAGATGCTGACTGGGCAGGTTCTCCTACTGATAGATGATCCACTTTTGAGTGTTGTGTACTCATTGGAAGCAACCTAGTTTCTTGGAAAAGTAAGAAGCAAAATGTAGTTGCAAGATCTAGTACCGAAGCAGAATACCGAGTTATGGCCTCAGTCACTTGTGAACTCATTTGGTTGAAACAACTCCTCAAAGAACTTCAATTTGGTAAGGTAATGTGACAATCAAGCTGCTTTGCTTATAGCTTCCAATCTAGTATTTCATGAAAGGATCAAACATATTGAGGTCGACTGTCATTTCATTAGGGAAAATATTCTATCAGGAGACATCATCACAAACTTTGTCAACTCAAATGATCAGCTAGCAGATGTCTTCACTAAGTCCTTGAGAGGTCCATGAATAAGTTATTTGTGTAACAAGCTTGGTGCATATGATCTATATGCTCCAGCTTGAGGGGGAATATTAGAAACATATGTAATTAGATATAATTAGTAGTAAAATTGTTAGTCTCACATTATGTAAATTATGTAATTATTTATTACCTATTGAGTATATATTCAGCCTGTGTTGTGTAGTTGAAACACACAGTTTCTTCATATGTCTCTCTCTTTTCTCTCTTTCAACATAGGCTGCCAACATGCACAATTTTTCACAGTGGTGATCTCAAACCAAGAAAGACAGCTTAGTAGCCAGCTTATTAATCCATCTCATTTACATGGCACCAAGCCAGAACACATCATAGTTCATTTTACTTAGCCTTAATAATTTCAGTGTTCTCGATTTTAAGCCAAAAATAAGAAATATTAGTTAAGCTAGAATCACAACATAAAAAAATATACTATAAACTTCTTGGATCCATTCCATGATTTCAATAAAAAAAAATCCTAGGCATGCACCTACTTTGTCATTTTGAACTCATAGTGTCATTTTAAACTCCATATCTCTAAGGAACCACAAATTTAAAACTTAAGCCAATGAATCAATCAAGACTTCACATAAACAAAAAACACCAAGCATAAATACAATCTACCAAATTTATATTCATACATTGTTCAGAAACAGATTTCAACACTTTTCTGACCATGCAAATTATCAGTAGTGAGTCTTATGCATATTACTAATGAACAAGTACTAAATTGAGCTCAATCACAAGGCTTAACAAATAGCAACTATAGTCACTCCCCAAGGGTTTTTCACTTCTTGCTTTTTTTCTTCTTATTTTCAGAATTCACAAAAGTGAACGTAAACCAACTTAATACAAGTGATTGAAGAAAATAAACCAGAAAATTAAAGTTCTAGAACTAGCCATATGGTTCAAGTGCAATTTCATAAAAAAAAATCAATTAGAGCATGCATATTAATTACGTCATTGGAGGTCATACAAGCATATGGAGGACCAAGATTGCACGGATCCAATCAATAAAGAAAAAATAGAATCATTGGAGCACATAAAAAGAAGAAGACTTCCTTAAAAGAAACAGGACAAAATCAATGCAGCATAAAAGGAAAACAAGACTTCATAAAAAAAAAATAGAGGCATTGCTGAAGACCCAAAACTAGTCTATATCCCCTTTCACCCCACAACCTTGGCTAAATTATCATCAAATCAAGCCATGATTATCTTTTTTTCATCCAACAACAACACACTATTGTCATATCATCACAACAATGAGCTCAAGAAAAAAAAATCATGCATCATCATTTTCTAAATCCCAAAATAGACCTGCCCATATATTCAATTAGAAACTGGCAACAACAATTAAATAAAAAAAATCAACTAATCAAAATTATCATTAAGGTGTAAGTAACGTTGAGACTAGTGAGACAATCAGTATTTCATTGACTTCTAACACATTTCCTGGCAACTTGATTACAAATTGGCAAGTTGGGAGAGGTATTCTAACAAATAATCATATGAGCATACATCACAAAATACCACTACATTATTCAAGCAATATTTATTTAAACAAATAGGATGCAGCAAGGGATTAAGATCAAGCAAACCATAATACTATGAAACACACAATTAAAATAGATTGAATGAACAAAGGGTCAATGGGTCATTAAACTGGGCATTGAACAATGAACACAAACTCTTGGTATAATGATTACCCCCCCCCAAAGAAAAGTAAAATAGACCCCAAACTAAATCAGGAACCTTAAAGCAATAATTTAGCGTTTAACCTTGAACTAGTCTCAACATTCAAAGTAGCAACAAAGCCAATTCTATCATTTGTTTTCATTTACAGTAAAGACAAAATCATCTAATCAAGTTATTATACCATTTTCCATCATATACAAATTGTGCATGTGTTTAGGGCTAGTTAACTAGTAAATTAACATTTTATTAAACAATATACATGCATCCAAGTCAGTATTATTTGGCTAAGAAATAAAATCATCAGACCAAGCACCTCACAAAAGAAAACTTGTTAGCATAATTCCAATCAATCTAACAAGATTTGTATACTCTCACTCTCACATAAAACTACCTTACAAGCTCATTTATTAGCATCCAAAAAATAAAGCATAAAAACTTATAAACAATCAAGAGATACTAGACCATTTTGTCAAACTGAGAATAAGGAACTAAGAAATTAAAATGATAGCTCATCAAAGTACTCATCCTTTCACAAATTCATTGCCTAGAGAGAGGTGAACATTACTAATTTAAGAGTGATTATAGAAAGAAAAAAAGGATTTATAGGTCACTAATCTTGATATCAAGAAAATCAAAAGCTCAAAGTTTACCTCTTTTTGCAGAAATTAGCCCCACTTATCCTAATTTCAGGATTTCAACACCAAAATCTTTGGATTTTTTACTTTGAACTTCAGTGAACCCCTTCTCTTTGGAAACCTCATGCTCTCTCTCAAAACCTCCTCTTTCTCTATGTCTTCAACCTTTCTTCTTTCTGTTCCCAACCTTTTTTTCTCCCTGTTCCCAGCTTTGCTCCTCAATAGAGCTTTATCATGTCCAGCTACTACGTCCTTCTTGCATCTTGGGTGAGGGTTTTATGCAGGGGGAAGCAATGTGCAGGAGAGTGGGTGGAAGGGTGTGTGTTTAGAGGGATGGTTGTGGTGTACAGTGCAAATGATGGAAGAGTAAGGAACGTATGATATTGGGAGAATTTGTAAGAAGTTGGTGGTACGCGAAGAAGATGGGGTTGGGTGAAGAACTGTATTTGCAGAGGTGACAGTGGTGTAGGCACACTGAGAAAGAGACGAGAGAGTTCATATATGCTTTCTTTTCTTTTCTTTTCTTTTCTTTTCTTTTTCTTTTTTCATTTTTTTCTTTTCTTTAATTAATTTTTCTTACTTTTTTATTTGTAATTTGCATTTGGATTATGGGTCAATTGTGTTATGGGTTCTAAATTTAGGTCAAGGTAAAATAGATATAGATTAAGTCTTAACATTAGGTCAACATTGTTCGTGAGTTATAACACAGAACCATATTATTTTCATTTTCTTTCAATATGTTCATTTTTTTCTTTCTTTTTTTATTATTAATTTTTATTTTCTTTTTTTTTTCTTCTTTTTTTCTTTATTTTTCACTTGAAATTATTTATTATTATTATTATTATTATTATTATTATTATTATTATTATTATTATTATTATTATTATTATTATTATTATTATTATTATTATTATTATACAAGCAAAATAAAAAAATTGATCAGACAAAACTAGGTATTCACAAAAATAATAAAACAAGCAACTAAGAATTAAATGCAATAAATTAACAAACACTTGCTTTATGTGTTAGATCAATGAGTTAAAGGCCTAGGCTCCATTTTCCCTTACTATATCATCTAAGTCTATGCAGCCATTATTACACATTACCAATGGTTTAGTTTTGTTAGCCAAGGCACTCAATTAATTATAAGCCTATATCTAGGTCATATAATTATACGTCACTTATTCAAAACACTATATTTCTATGTTATTTGACCCAAGATCTACTAATTAAGACCAAGTTCAAATAATGGTTGTGCAATGCCAATACGTATATTTCTATCATATTGGTTAAACATCTCAACCACACACTTAGATGAAAGTTGAAGATGCATTATCCACATCCATGGTCAAACACCTAAATCCTTATGTCTAGATCAAAGAGGTTTTCCAAATCAAACAATTAGTGATCAAGCAATTGCAAGCATTGTGAGTAGATATAAATAAACAAAATCATAATTAACAAAATAAAAGAAGAGTTATAAGAGATCCAAACTATATATCAAGTCCAAATAGAACCCTTAGAAAGAGGATTAGAACCTTATCATATTCAAATCACATAATCTAGAGATACAAACATCATGATTAACAAGAAATCAAGAATAAGAGGGAAGAATGAACTAGAATTATAATCTTGAAGCCGTTGGTCTTCAACCCACGCTTGATCTCTTCCAAATCCCAAGTTTTTCTCTCTAGAAGCCCTTATTCAAAGCTCAAAGTCTTTTCCTCTAAAACTAGGCCTAAGAATGAGTAATGAAAAAAATTTTCAAAACAAAATAGAAGAAAGGGGAATTAAATGAGCATTTTTCTATGTCATAACCTCAACATTTGCATGACATGGTGCCTCTTTCTCAGACATGGCAAGTTATTGAAACCTACAGTAGAATGTCACGTCTTCTAACAAGATATCTTTTTTTTTCCTTGCTACTCTTGACCTTCTAGACTTTGGAATTGGACTTTAGGCTCTTCATCAAAGTTGTAGAGGTTTCTCTTAACTTTCCAATGCAAATAAAATCATCATAATACAAGGTCTATTGCTTAAGTTATATCCAAAATACTGCAATAAGGTCAATATGTTAATTAACCAAGATTAAGTAATTTGGCGAACTTCCACTAAAGTTTTTATATGTAATTCGGTAGAATCAAGGAAAATGGTCAACATGAAAGTTGTAAATATATCTCTTAATTTTTCAATGACTTCAATCTTGATCTAAAATGAAGTCTATATCTCCAAATCCAGTCCATTTAGTCCAGCAATGTCAACATAGCTCTAAAGTTGACTTCCTCATGTTGGCATTCCCTTGGGTTTTATTCCTAAGAAACCACAGCCAAAACTTCCCAATGAGAGTACCAATCACGAAAAGCTAATCAATAAATCCAATAATACCTACAAGTAAAGCAAATTCATCAACTTTGCAAGTGGAATTCAAAATATTTAATTCAGCTCGCAAGCTTTGAAAATTTCCAAAAAAACCAAGGACTTAACACTCATTTGAGAATAAAACTAGAACATAATAAATCTAACTTATAAAGTTATCAAAAGCCCATGCCCCTACACTTTGGGCTCACAAAGATTTGATATCTCACCTAATGAATTTCTCTTTCACCCTCTTTGCTTCCCCACCAAAAATGACCAATCATCCCTTCAATATGATCACAGAGTTCATGAGGTAACATAAAATAACCTTATAATGTAAACATGAATAGATTTGGTATAGATTTGATGATCACCTCTTACCCCCTTTAATAAATGATTATCCTTTTATCCTTTCAGCTTATTCCAAACTCTTTCTTGGACAAAATCAAACACTTGTTTCTTTGATCTCCCAACAAGTATGGGTATGCCTATGTATTTTGAGTTACTTTCCACAGACTTTATATTCAACCATTCTTGGATATATATTTTTCTATTTATTGGCACGTTTCAATTGAAGGAGAGATTAGATTTCTCCAAGTTCATAAGTTGTCTAGATGTCGGTTGGTATGTTTAAAGAATATTTTTAATGCATTGGCTTTCTTGTTGATTAGCTCTCAAGAATATGATACTACCATTTGTGAAAAAAATGAGAACTTACAAGGGTAGATCTAGATATTTTAATGCCATGCAATAATTTATCCTCTTGTTCTTTAAGAATTAGACATGATAGAACCTCAACATATAAAATTAAATGGTATGGGGATAATGGGTCACCTTGTCTAAGGCCTTTTTAAGGCAAGAACTCCTCGTAATGCACTCCATTGAGGAGAATTGAGAAAGAAATTGAAGTCAAATGATAGCACTGTATTTTATACATTTTATAAACCTCTCACTAGGTTTCTTAAGGTTCAATTAAGCTTAATTTAGTTGGTTTTGACACATTTTATGATATTGGACCTTATTTGATCATTGAAAGAATTATTGCATGAATTAGCCTTAATTTATCTTTTTGACAGTGTTCAGTAAAATGACTATAACTTGAGTTGTAGGAAATCTAAGACAATTGCCTACAACTTTCATCAAGATCTCAAAGGCCAAATTTAGATAACTCAAATTGGAGTTGAAACAAGAACTAGGGTGCTGATTCGGATAACTTGGCCTATGTGTACTGTTCATGACATATTGCGGGCTAGATATTGTCAAATGGGCTAAACTTTTGATGCTGAATAGTTGAGACCTATATCTACAACTTTCATGTTGAACACTTTTCAACAATTGGAGGTCTAGTAGGTGATATTAGGCTTGAAAGTCAGAACAGAGGTGCTGGAACTGAGCTTGAATACTCTACAGTAATTGGCCCATATATTAGGCTATAGGTGTCCAAATGAGGTGATTCTGGTGTCCATTTTGAAGCCAAGATCAAGTCCTACAACTTTTATGAAGATCACATGTGCTCATTCTAATGCATTCAATGACTTCAGAGCTAAATTATTTCGGAGACAAGGAATCTCCATAATTTTTCACTCACCAAAAGTCATTTGGCATTTTTCACTCATTTTCCACTCATCCACTCACTAATGACTCAGCCCCCTTGTCATTTTGTATCTCTAATCCTCTATAAAAGGAGACCTTAGTAGATCATTGAAGGTGTTAGGTGTTAGGTAGCAAAATGATGCTAGTTTGTTACTAGGTTTTCTTGTAGTAATTTTCCTTTGTTCTAAATTGAAGTCATGTTCTTCTTCTTCTTCTCTCTTTCTTTCTTCTTATCTATGAGTAACTAAGTTTCATTTTTCTTGGGTGAAAGAGTGAAGCTCTTGGTAATGAAATAAGGTTAGATTAATTTCTCTTTTGTGCTTAAATGATATATTTTCAAGTGGTCATTATATGTATTGTATTTTGTTTCCAATCAATTTAGAAACCCTCCTTGTAAAGTGGAATTCTTGATTTGTTGTAGACAAGAGATTGGCACAATGAATGCTTTAACCTATTTATAAGTGTTGGTGTTAGAAACTCTCCTTGTAAAGTAGAGATCTTAATTTGTTGTAGACAATATTATGGCACAGTGAATGTTTGATCCCATTTATGAGTGGCGGTATTAATAGATGATTAAAGGAGGCATAATATAATTACGTATATAATTTTTAATGAACTTTGAACGATGTATTTTCTGATTGGAACCTCCATTATGTGTAGATTCTAATTGACTTATAAAAAGAATTAATCTTGTTCTTATTTTATTTACTAAGAGTGGATCTCCTAACCCAAGTAAATCTTTTTTATTTGTTGTGACAAAATATTTACTTTACCTTAATTAATTTTTCTTCATCAAGTCTTTGTGGTTTGACCTCGGACTCACCGAGAATTTATTACTTGAGATAACTTTCACTTGGGTTTGCAATGCAACTTTTAATCCCACATCAAGTTTTTGGCACCGTTGCCGGGGACTTGATTTGAAGAATAAATTTCTGGTGTAAATATTTTATATATATTTTCTACTCTTTTAATTTTTTTCTTTTGTACATACTAACTTACTAACTTTGTGGGGAAACCTCTCCCTTTTATTTTCTTTGTACATATTAACTTAGTTAGGGTAATTCTTCCTTTTAATTTTTTTACAATTGGGGAATTCTTCCTTTTATTTTCTTGTACATATTAACTTAGTGGGGAAAACTCTCCTTTTTATTTTCTATATATACTAACTTAGTGAGGGAAACTCTCCTTTTTATTTTACGCACAAACTTAGTGGGGAACCTCTCCCTTATATTTTTTTTTTGTAATTTACTTTTTACACTTTATTTTCTTTATTTTTTTTATTTTATTTTTTTTATTTTATTTGGTAGTTGGTTTACACCACACCCTTGTTAATATTTGTTACTACGTGTTAATATATATTTGGTGGCTGGTGTATACCCCATCCTTGTTAATATTTAATGGTAGGTTATACCGCCTACTTGTACATTTTCTTTTTTATTTTAAGTTACTTATTTATACTTAATTGCTATTGTGATTTAAATTCTGGTTGTTTAGTTAAAATTAATCCTGGTACTTTACACATTGATTTGTTTGAATTATAATCACATACATCAAATACAATGGCTAAAAATAAAAAGTGTGCATGATGAACATGAAAATCAATCGTTGCAAACCATGCGTGAGTATTTGTAACCACCTCAAAATTCTAGTCCATCATGTTTTATCTTTCCACTCAATGCCAACAATTTTAGATTTAAGCAAGATTCATACAATCTGGGATGGAGAAATCACCCAAACTTCAGTTGAAGGAATAATAATCAAGCACAATTCATACAACCACTACCTCCTCAAGCACAACAGGGCTCTCAAAATTTTCAAGGATATGCGCCTTTTGTCCTACTATACAAGAATAACCTTGAAGAAACATTACATGCCTTCATGGAAAAGCAAGATGCCATTTTTAATCAAAACACTCAAGTTATGATTGACATAAAAGACACTCTTGCCAAACTTTCTTCTGCACTCACCATTCACAAGAAAGGAAAATTTCCATCTTAACCTCAACTAAATCCCAAGGGTCAATACAGTCTAAATGATGATAATTCAGAAAACTAACAAATAGATCAAGTCAAGTCAGTGATAACCCTTAAGAATGAAAAGGTTGTTGAAAAAAGTAAAGAGATAAAGAGCCAAGTGTCCAAAGTGATGAACTCCTTGAGTGTGAATGAGCTAGAGGATATGGAAAAGAATCAAGATAGTAGTGATGCTGAGCTACCCAAGGAACCTGAGGTGACAAAAAGTCTTGTTAAGCCAGAAAATGATGACGAGGGCCACCAGACATACATGATTAACTTAATCATGGATAGGAGAGTTTCTACAACCCATGATTTTGATCCCCTTGAGAATTTTCTTGTCAATTCTGAGTTTGATTCTATCAGTAATCCCTCTGATGTAGTTGATATTTCTACTATTTTTTATAAAACTCAGGATCATAACACTCAGGCATGGCAAGCAAAGTTTAAAGAGTTTCTTAAGAAAGGTTGGAGTATTGCTGATAAAAAAGGTGTTTGTCCCTTGGTCTGTTCTTATAAAATTAATTTGGAAGAAGGTAAATGGTCAGCGGTTGAAGCTATAACTTGAGTTGAAGGATCCAGATATAGCAGAGACTTTGGTAGACGATCCTGTCTACCAAAGTTGAGGTAAGTTTTTAGTATTTCATGTTTTTATTGAGTCGGCTTAAGTGCCTCCCAAATTTCGGAGCCTTTGTATGAGGATGTAAATAGTGTCAGCCAACAAAAAAAATATAAAACAAAAGAACCCAAAAAAAAATTTTGTTTACATGCTTGTTTATCTCATTTTACTTTTTTTTGTCATTGCTAACCATTGTCAAGTTGTAATTATTCTCTTTTCATCTAAGCATTTCGAGTATGTGACTTCTCCCCATTACTTTATTTAATTTTGTCCCAATAATTTTTTTTTATGTATATTGATGATTATTTCTTCAGTTTGGATTTAATTTTTAATATTGAGGACAATGTTGTGATCTGGTTGGGAGGAATAATAGTTGTGTGAATAATTGTGTAAAAAAAACTAAAAAAAACCAAAAAAACCAAAAAAATAAAAATAAAATAGGAAGTGTGTATATTAATATGTTTGTCGTGTTTATATGTTTGTCAGTAATTTACTAACAGTTAAACCAATTAAGGATGACAGAGTAAAGAGTAAATTTTGCTCTAGAGGTAATTTTACTCTTGAGACGCATTTTAGTTGGAGTAGATAACTATTGTTGTGTGGAAGTAGCAATTCAAATTCAGGGAAATTTACATGATTAAGTAAATTATCTTCTTTCTTAAAATTCACATGCTTGGTAATGGATGTTGAATTGGTGGACTGAGAATGATAGAATTATGCCTAGTGAGATTTTGAGCCTATTGATGAATGGATTGAACATTTGTATCATTCTCTTCTTTCTTGTGTGAATTTCACTCATGGAATTGTTACTTTAGAACTCGCTTTAATTCTTTTTTAGACTACATTTTCATATGTATACATAAATATGATTGAGACATTTTTTTTAAAATAGCTACTTTAATCAAATAGCCAGCCTTGCTTAGCAGCATATTATCTCAATATGATATCAAGCACTCTTATGACTTCTTAGAAATTCTTTGATTCCTGCCAACGTAAGGAAATGACCTATTTCCCCTTGCTTAACCCCTTTGAGCTTATTTGACCATTATTTGTTTCGAACTCATTATGTGCCTTAAATGAAAAACTATGTTCTTACATGACCTTAGGGAATAAGAGAGCATTGGCTTTGTTATTAGATGAGTTCTTGAACAAGTGTGGGGGTGTGTGTGTAGAATGGTTAAAAATATATATATATTATGTTCTTTTTATAAAAAAAAATAATAAATAAAAAAATAAAAAAAATAATCAAAAAATGTAAAAAAAATAAAGGGTCAACAAGGCAATAAAGGAAAGGAAAAGAATATGTAAAGGGAATTTGTATTAGGTGGAGTTGGGATGAACTTTCATGCTTGTTAATTGAACTCAGCTTTCATGCTCTTTTATTCTCTTTGGTATTTAACTTGTCATATCCATATTACCTTCTCCTTTACCTTGACCCTATTACAACCTTGAATAAAATCCTCATGATTTGTGTGTGCATGTGTTCTGAGTAGTGGAGAAGTAGAAGATAAGCAAGCTTATGGTAGTGCAATTTTCATGGGTTGAATTGAGAGAAATACCTACCTTTTAAGCACTTGAGGGATTGAGAACAAATCTTGTAAAGATCTATCATTCTTGATTCATTCTTTTCAACTAAAGTTTCCTCACTTGTTGGTTTGAGATGCGAAGAAATGTTACCTCATGAATGTTTTGATCCCTTGAATGTCTAGTTGCTCTTCTTGATTCATTTAATCCTTTAGAGTTTTTAGTTTTTGAGTCTGTGTCATTTTTCTTTATTCCCTAGTTTTTGTTTCTTGTGTTTTGCCCAGGAGTGCAAAAGTTAAATGTGGGAGAATTTGATAGCACTGTATTTTATATATTTTATAAACCTCTCACTAGGTTTCTTAAGGTTCAATTAAGCTTAATTTAGTTAATTTTGACACATTTTATGATATTGGACCTTATTTGATCATTGAAAGAATTATTGCATGAATTAGCCTTAATTTATCTTTTTGGCAGTGTTCAGTAAAATGACTATAACTTGAGTTGTAAATATCTGATTGATGTGATTTTGATCTTGTAGGAAAGCTAAGACAATTTTCTACAACTTTCATCAAGATCTCAAAGGCCAAATCATACGTTTATATAACTCAAATTGGAGTTGAAACAAGAACTAGGGTGCTGATCCTGACAACTTAACCTATGTGTACTGTTCATGATATATTTCGGGATAGATATTGTCAAATGGGCTAAAATTTTGATGCTAAATAGTTGAGACCTATATCTATAACTTTCATATTGAACACTTGCCAAGAATCGGAAGTCTAGTAGGTGATATTGGGCTTGAAAGTCAGAACAGAGGTGCTAGAACTGGGCTTGAACACTCTACAGTAATTGGCCCATATCTTAGGCTACAGGTGTCCAAATGAGGTGATTCTAGTATCCATTTTGAAGCCAAGATCAAGCCCTACAACTTTGATGAATATTACATTTGCTCATTTTGATGTATTCAATGACTTCAGAGGTAAATGATTTTAGAGACAAGGAATCTCTATAATTTTTCACTCACCAAAAGTCATTTGACATTTTTCACTCATTTTTCACTCATTCACTTACTAATGACTCAGCCCCCTTGTCATTTTGTATCTCTAATCCTCTATAAAAGGGGGTCTTGGCAGATCATTGAAGGTGTTAGGTGTTAGGTAGCAAAATGATGCTAGTTTGTTACTAGATTTTCTTGTAGTAATTTTCCTATGTTCTAAATTGAAGTCGTGTTCTTCTTCTACTTCTTCTCTCTTTCTTTCTTCTTATCTATGAGTAACTAAGTTTCATTTTACTTGGGTAAAAGAGTGAAGCTCTTGGTAATGAAATAAGGTTAGATTAATTTCTCTCTTGTGCGTAAATGATATATTTTCAAGTGGTCATTATACGTATTGTATTTTGTTTCCAATTAATTTAGAAACCTTCCTTGTAAAGTGGAGTTCTTGATTTGTTGTAGACAAGAGATTGGCACAATGAATGCTTTAACCCATTTACAATTGTTGGTGTTAGAAACTCTCCTTGTAAAGTGGAGATCTTAATTTGTTGTAGACAATATTATGGCACAGTGAATGATTAATCCCATTTATGAGTGGTGGTATTAATAGATGATTAAAGGAGGCATAATATAATTACATATATACTTTTTAATGAACTTTGAACGATGTATTTTTTGATTGGAACCTCCATTATATGTGGATTCTAATTGAGTTATAAAAAGAATTAATCTTGTTCTTATTTTATTTACTAAGAGTGGATCTCCTAACCCAAGTAAATCTTTTTTATTTATTATGACAAAATATTTACTTTACCTTGATTAATTTTTCTTCATCAAGTCTCTGTGGTTCGACTTTGGACTCACCGAGAATTTATTACTTGAGATAACCTTCACTTGGGTTTGCAACGCAACTTTTAATCCCGCATCATCAAACATCTCATAAACTTTGGCAATGTCCAATTTGAGCTCCATAAAATTACTTTTTTTAAAATCCTTTTTACCCTTATTTAGTGAAAATTATCAAAGACTATGAGAGCATTATTTGTGATCAACCACCATAGTACAAAGGCACTTTGAAATTCTCTAACTAACTTAGGAAGACCACTCTTTACCTAGTTTGTAATTGTCTTTAAATGATTTTGCAAATGACATTGCGTAGCGAGATAGGCTTGAAATCTTTGGAATGGCTGGGTTTTTTTTATTTTTGGGATCTAGCAAATCAATATGTGATTTAAAGAAGAAGGATCAACACTCTTATTTAAAATCTCCATCATAGTAGAGATTATCTCATCACCCATTACATGCCAAAATTTTGGTAGAAAATAGCTAGTAAACCATCAGGTCCAGGGGACATGGTTGGGTGCATTTGTTTGAGGGAAGGGTATATTTCCTGTTTGGTAAACTTCTTATCAAGTATATTCTTCATGTCTTCATTAATTCTCCCTCTTACAACTAAAAGGCTTCTTTGAGACCACATAATTGATCTGCATAAAAAATAACTTTTGAAAGTAAGAGGTAATGACTCTTGCAATGTATTTTTCTTCTCTAAATATGCACCCAATGTCATCTTTAATACTATCCACCTAATTTCTTTCCCTTCATTATGAAGCTTTCTAGTGAGAAAAACTCGTGTTTTTATCCTTATATTTTAGCCAAGTGGCCCTCAACCTTTAAGCCAACCAAATCTCTTAATTTTTAAGAAGGATGTCTAGCTCACCTTCATTTTTTCTGATCTCCTCTGTCACCTCAAGGTGTTGTTTGTTCTCATTTAATCTCTCCAAATTGGCTTGTAATTTTTTTTAATTTTATTGGGAATGTTTCCAAAATGTTGAATATCCTAACTGTCTGGCTTATCCACAGAGTTCCAAATTCTAGTGGGCAAATCCTGAGCCAACGGCCTCTAGGATGTAATAACTTTCTCTTCACATTCAACCTCCCTCAACCATAGTTCTTCAAACTGTTTGATTCTGATTTGATGCCTTTTGTAAGTTACAAGTTCAAACAATTATGGCTGAGTTGGCTTATCATCATATTGATGCCTAGGTAGGTCATAGACCAATGTGTTTGGGAATTTTTCTTTCCATTCTTCATTCGCCAAAAACCTGTCAAGTTTGGCCTAAATGCTTTTATCAATACATTGCTTATTAGTCTATGTATAATAATACCTATTAAACCGCAAATCATAAATATTGCATGGGTGTGAAATTTATCAAAAGCCATTTACCTTACATGCGTCCAAAAGATTCCTTCCAAGATTTTCCTCTAGTGATATTACCTTATTAAAATTCCCAAAGCACACCCATGGAAGAGATGATGCATTTTTAAGGTTTTTTTATGAGATCCCAAGTGAGATGATTCTTGTATGATTCTGAAAACCTTTACAAACCTGTTGCTCACCCTGCATGTTTGCCATCATCGTCATTGGTAATCATGTCAATATGGTTTGCAAACAAAGATATCACCTCTATGTTTAGATCACCCTTCCAAAAGCAAGCTAGGCCACTATCTTTGTCTCTCCCATGTCCTCTATAATCTACTATCACTACATTTGAAAACCACTAGATATTTCTCATATTATTCAAATAATGTGCCTTTTTCCTTGTTTTCATAAGAAAAACAAAGCTCGATAACTTATTAAGCGTGAGCTTTTCTAAAGTCAAGCAGTATGTGAAGTTAGCAAAAACACAAGAAAGGTGGTTGTATTATGCTTCTTAATCCTTGATAAAATTTGTAGCCACAAATACATTTCTCAAACTTTCTCGAGTCTAATAACTTGGAGTTGAGAAAGTTTACAGATAGCACAGGTTATAGTTGAGATGGTTCACCTTTCAAAACTTGACCATATTATATTCAAAACAATATAAATAAGAGATTTGATTCAAAAACACTTTCCAAGATAGTTTTGAGACTTGTAAACTTAGAACAAGTAACAACATCTTAAAGATGAATTTTAAAAAGATTTAACTCACGAAAGCTTAAGTCTCAAAACTTTTATTGGTTAAGTAAGTCTTAGAGAAAAACTTTAGATGTGCAAATAAATTAAAGCAAGTAAAATAAACACGATAATGGAAGAAAGAGCATAACGCAAGCAATTTATACTAGTTCACCCCAAACCACGTGGGCTACATCTAATCCACAGCTCCTCATTGAGATTTTCCATTATATATGAGTATAGTTTGGACAACACAGCATCTCCGAGCTAAGAATACAAGTATGTTTTGACACAACCTATTCATGCTAAACCCCGAGTATTTTTTGAATGACACAGCCTCTCCAGACTAGAACATAGTTTTGTTTGAAGACCTAGCCTCTCTTGGCTAAAGTATATGAGTATTCTTTGAATGACATAACCTGTCCAGGCTAACACAGCAACAAACTTACACATATACTAGTACAACTCACTAGCTCACACCTATGATCACTACCGAATCAAGGATATAAAGATTGGATAGTTGTTTGTGTATGGGTAGGCTCTCTAATCACTCAAAGAGTGTATCTCTTTTAAGCTCAGTAATTCTTAGCTTCTAAGATGTAAAGCTGAAATCTTCTCTCAAAAAGAGCATAAAAGAAAGTATGAACACAAATCTGACTTTCTGGCATTAGCAAATCTTAATCTATGCAAAGCACTTGTTAATCTTCATGGGTAGGTTATGTTTATAGTTGGGAATGTGTTTCTACTATTACAAACAAGTCCTAAGGGATTCTAAGTAGAAAATAGTTATTACTAGTCATTGGAACACTTTCCCATACATGTTTGTTCTTTTCTAATAGTTGAGAAAGGTGCTGGCACTAAACTTTTTCAATTTAACCTTTCTTAACGTAAACTTTTGGCATAACATTGACTAAGCTTAGATGGAATTTTTTAAACTTATCATTTTGAACTTGACTTCTTCAAACTAGACTTTGCAAATCTTGTTTAAAAATACTTCAAACTTTTCATCTTGCACTCAATCTTTCTCAACTTGTAAGAACTTGTTCAAATCTTTTGTTTTGATGCTTCACATCTAGTATTGATCATTTTGAACTTCAGTTTTCATCTTCTGTAGCTCGATAAAGTTCCATCTCGATCATTTTCATTAGCTTTGCCTTCTAGATTTGTCCTTTAGTGACTTGAGAAAGGTTCTTCATGACTGTTCTAATCTATAACTTTCTCGACTAACTTTCCAAGTCTTCAATCTTCTCAATATTGATGTCTTCTCACTCTGATGATTTTAGCTAGTCCTTGTAGGTGAGAGATCATGCTCTTCTAACATCTTTATTCTTCAAAATCCTTTTGTGTGAGATTTCTAGTCTTTATTGAATTTGATGTGAATTTTCTCAAGTCTCGTATGTTGGGTCCTGGACTAACTTTTTCAAGTTCTTCGATAACGTTCTCTGGTTGCAGGAAACTTTTTTCAACTCCTCCATGAACTTTCTTAGGTCTTTCTGATGGTCCTCTAGCTTTCAAATGATCTTTCTCATAAATAATCTTTAAGGTTTGGACATCAAAAACTTAGAAGAAACTTCACAAAAATACATTAATCCACTCAAGAATGTTAGATTAATAATTAATGATTTTTAAAAAGGTTTGTTAGCATCAAGACCAAGATAGGAAATATTGGCTCAAAATGACTTTGGAGCTTACAATATGTGGGTTCCCAAGACCACAATAGTTCTAACTTAGGATACTCATGGTGCTCGACAGGCTTACAAAGCATTGCCTACTATTACATTCATTTCCAACAAGTTTCTCTTCTTTGTCTCTGCATTCCCATTATAAATTTCCATAAGATTAGTTTCATTTACTTTCTATTTTACAATGCTTGGTGTGGTGATGTCATTCTCCATCTTACAACCTTTATTTTCCCCTCTAATCAATTGTTTCCACCTTTTTGCATTTTTCTCAGGCATTGACAGGGTGGAAGCATTTTTAGAATCCATAAGGATAAGTGGGGACAAATCCATTATGGGATTTAACTGGATTATATCTTCATCATACACTTTCTTCATTGACTCCCCATCAAACTATACAGATTTGATGCCAATGAGTTCTCATAGTAAATACTGTTAATTTCATACAAAAGTTCACCTTATGAGGAGCTAGAGTGATACCTTATGCAAGTATTTCATTAGCTGCATCTTTCCCCTTTTTATACACAAGAATCCTCCCCTATGTACATTTCCACATGCTCTATGCATATGCTTATAGCCTCCTTTATAGTCTTTCCATGATGTTGAGTGAGAGACTCTTCACTTCTGACACTAACTTTGATATTTTAGCAAACAACTCATCAAAATAGAGCTTTTTAGGATTGTTTAGACCACCATTGCCTTCCCTTCATGCCACCGTCATTCTCGTGCTTGGACTAAGTCTCGATTAACTTTCTTCCTATTTGGGTTACCTTAAACCAAGGTCAAAGATTTTTGGACTTCACCCTTCAAGATAGGATTCGAGATGTTCATCATGACCAAGGCCTTTACTATCACCCCTTGTGACTTTGGTATAACTACGCTGCAGAACCTCTCATTATGGCCAACTATACCATAGTAATAGCATACTTGTCGTAGTTTTTCATACTGCATATCTGCCTAGCAAATTCTATCATGCTTATTACATGTGCTCACACCCTTCAAGATAGGACTTGAGATGTTCATCATGACCAAGGCCTTTACTATAACCCCTTTTGACTTCAATACCACAAATAGATTTGCCTTTAGTACCCTCCCCATGCTACTCCTAAGTTTAACTCCCATTTGTTTTGTATGACAATAAGTAGGAATACCCCATAGTTACACTTACATTAGAACCTCATTGAATGCCATTTGTGCGGTTCACTATCTCTCATCCATTATAATAGAGAGTTGTGGTGGACCCAAGGGCTTCCTCTTAGAGTTCTTTGTAGATCTATCTTATTCTCGAAGAAGAAGAAGAAGTGGTATAATATCTCCCCAACCCTTTGGTAGCATTCTATATGTTTGTGAGCACACTTTGGATGCTCGCCTTGTTGATTGACTTATCTGTGATGATTTTCCCAACCAGGCTCCGTTCATAACCCCCCAAATCTTCTATCACATCCTCATCATTAAATAGGATTATGGTTTTGTATTCTTTCTCCTCCTCCAAGTCACCTCCATCTCCTTATTTCTTCCTTATATCACCTGATTCCATTGTGATAGGTACACACCTTTGTTAGTCATAGCAACCATTACCCAAGAGGGGGTGAATTGGGTATTAAAAAACTTTTCAAAAATGCTCTTAAAATAAACACAAATATTTAAGCTATTAAATAAAAGAGAAAGAATTATGAGATGAAGAATAAAAACTTTAAGAACAGCAAATAAATAAATGTGCAGTGATATAAAATTGCATAAAATAAAGAGATTGAGAAGAGAAAAACAGGCACGATATTTATCCTAGTTCGACCACTAACCCACTTGTGGTCTACGTCCAGTCCTCGAAAACAATTCGAGATTTTTCACTATGTATACAAGTTTCAATAAGTGCTTGCAACCGTTACATAAAAGAGCACTTTTCACACACAGGAAAACTCTACCCTTGTGCTAAAGTCTCAACCTGCAGGGATACTTCACCCTTATACAAACCTTGAAAGGATACCTCACCCTTATACAAATCTTGAATGATACCTCACCCTCAATATAGAAGACCAGAAATATAGATGAAGAGAAACTCTTACTTAGAGCAAATTATACAAATTGAAGTGCTAAGAGGCTCTCAAAGGATATCTCAAAGTTTCAGCAAAAAGAGCACAGAAAATAGGCGTAAATTGTAAATCACATTTTTCAGAGTAAGCATAAATTAAACAAATAGCTGGGCTTTTTGCAGATGAGACCCACTGTCTTAATTTATAGAGTCGGATAGAAAATAGTCGTTGTAAGAAATTAATTCCATGATTAATATGAAAAAAGTGTCCATTAGTTTCTATATTCGAATCTGTGTTTACCATGTTTATTTGAATAAGCCTTTGGCTATTCGAATAACACGTTCTTTTAAAAATGTTTCTGAAACTGGTTATTCAAATAACCTTCGTGTTATTCAAATAACACTGCCACAAAGGCTTTCCTTAGAAAACTGGTTATTCGAATAACTCTAAGTTTATTCGAATAACATTTGTTAAGACAGACTTCTGGGAAAAGGTTCTATTCTGATGAGTTATTCGAATAGCTGGTATAAAACAAGCTATTTAGAAAACTTTTATTCGAATAACAGGAGTGTTATTTGAATAACACTTTAAAGCACAGAGTCACGCAGTAACCAAATTTGAAGCTTTATTTGAATAACCAATTAGTTATTTGAATAACTCAGTTTGTAAAATAGTTATAAATGTTTGAAAAACATCTCAGAAAGTTTATCAAAAACACCAAAATATTTTTAAGTTATTTTGAAGATCAAAACAGTTTTAGTATAAGTTTAAGAAAGCATTTTTGTTTTATCTTAATGCACTAAGAGATATTCAAACAGATCCTCGAATAAAGAGACTCAAAGTCCTAAAACTATTCGTATAAGATCTTAGACTTGGTCTTCCCATCATGTGTGTTATCATCAAGACAAATCTTCAAAGACATATCTTTAGTCACATTCTCCTTGTGTTGAGCTTAATAGATATCTCTTGCTTTCTTGTTGCAATGCTCACTCTTGGTTCTTGGACTATCCTATAAAATATTGCTTACTTAAACAAGTATAGTTAGTCCAAATTCATAATTCAATATCTTCATATGCATGATTCATAAATGTTTAACTATAGTTAGTTTAACATATATATAAGACTTTCATAGACACATCCAAATAAGATATTTATCAATTACTAATGGATATGCTCTATATATAATGCAACAAAGAACATATACAAAGAGTTCTTTTTGCCTTATATTTGTCATCATCAAAACTTAACATATAAAACCATTTGGGGCAAACTTATTTCCACAATCTCCCCCTTTTTGATGATGACAAATCACCAAAGAAAAATATGTTGAACAATATACAAGAATGAATATACATGTAAGCATATCAAATAATAAGTACAAGAACATATTTTTCTTTTCAATTTTCACTCCCCCTATTTGACATCAACAAAAAGGTTTAGAAAAAAAAAATATTTTCTCCCCCTTATAGATTCTACATTTGATTCAAGAATAGAGAGATGAAACAAGCATGCTTTTCAAGATATAGAAGATTATTCATGCAATGCTTGTCATATTTTTGTATATCAACATTTAGCATATGACAATATTAAAACACTTTATGTAATCAAACAAAGATGTAAGGCAAGAGATATAAGCAACTCAAGAGCTAGACTCCCCCTCAAAATATGCATATTATCAAAATAATAGATAAAGAAAATATGTATGTGAAGATCATGTAAGCACATTACCTTAAAGAAAAGTAAGACAAATATACATCTTCTTAATCCTTCAAACAAAAATCATTTTAAAACTTCTCCCCCTTTCAAAAAGAATTTTATAAGAGCACATTATATTTTCAAAAGCATTTTAGAAGGGTAGAAATATTTTATATAAAAAGCCATATATTCCTTGGAAAGCATCTAGTCATTTAAGATTAATTTATCAACAAGTATCATACAATCCATATCATATAAAATACCACAATAGCTTAGGGATAGAGATACTTATTGAGATAGATAAAGAGTGATGCTTCTTTAGAATGTTCTTCGTTTATTTGTCCTTTGAGTTTGAGCTTTCTTCCATTGAGTATTCCATTCCATTGCACTTGAAGAAATGCTTCTTTATCTTTCTCTTCATTTGAATTCCATTCAACTTTTCTCGTTTATCCACATATGCTTGTATGTAAAAATCTGATGGCTATATTTGAAACACATAGAGAGACTTGCAAAGCTAACTTTAAAAGTCCTCTAAAACATAGGTTAGCATCAAATATCATGTAAGCCCATTTATAAGCATAATTTTGATTGATATATAATTTAAAGCATGTATTACATTATCAACCATGCAATATTAGTTCTAACAAGAATGCATAAAGCACATATGCACTTGAATC
This sequence comes from Ormosia semicastrata, assembly GCA_029884595.1. NCBI lineage: Eukaryota > Viridiplantae > Streptophyta > Magnoliopsida > Fabales > Fabaceae > Ormosia > Ormosia semicastrata. The sequence continues at coordinate 752,399 of JAQQTO010000040.1, forward strand.
CAAAATAGTTTAGGCATTTTAAGGCATGATTCAAGTTTATCAAAAAACATATGATCATCATCAAAACTTATTTAGACATTTTTTTAGGCAAAAAAAAAATTTATCATGTAAGGTATGTAAAGGTATAATGCAACTCTCTACTTCTCTAAATAGCATATGATATCAAATTTAAAGTATATATAAAAAATAATAATTTGATATCACCAAAAATGTACTATTTGAATTTTTGTAGATGACTCTCACTTCCATCAACTTCCAAGCTTCAAGCTTTCATGAGGGAACAGATATTCTTTGCACCCCTTTTAAAAGTTGAATCCTTTTAAACTTTACTATCCTCAAGTTGAACTTATTCCATTTAAATGTTTGCTTGAGATAGTTATCACCCTACAATACAATTCAAAGTACTTTCATTGGTATCCATTAATTTTGAATCCATATAGGTTAGTCATTATTATGCCAAACTCATAAGCAAATAAGCATTCAAAATAATAAAACAACAAATGAGTTCATAAGGACAAAAGATATTTCATTTCATTAATCAATTTAACTAAGTACATATATTTATCAAAAGAATAGTTAATTACATTTGATTAAGCATTTGCATTTTCAGTCTAATTAAGAAGAATTCAGTATATGTTAATTATTACCACTAATGCTATACAACACATACAGTAAAAAGGAAACGTAGTAGAACTTTTTGTTTAAAAAAAATGTGTTTATTCGAATAAAAGAAGAAGATCTGGGTTTTATTCGAATAGAGGATCTGGGAAGGCCAAACATTTTGGCCATTTAACAAGATTTATTCGAATAACCTAGGGGTTATTCAAATAAACAGAGATCAAACGTAAGAGACTGATAAAACAAGGGTTCAGGTTATTCGAATAGAAGCTGATTTATTCGAATAGACAGAGCATATACTAAACACAGGTTTAACACAGAAACCAGTTTATTCGAATAGACTAAGAATTATTCGAATAAAGCTGATATGCAACACATTATTTGACAAGCAGTAAAGAGTGTTATTCGAATAAAAACCTTATAAAACTAACAAAGAAACACAGAGATGCATACGTTCAAGAATTCAAAGCATATATATATATATGTGTGTGATTTAAAGAGAGATAATATTCAACAATAAAACATGCAGTCATATATTGGATTGATCAAAAACTCAAGTTCAAGGATATTATTATTTTAAACAAGAAGTATATTTTATCTAGCATATTAACATATAGAAATATTTTCAGATTATAAGGCTAGAAAAGCATAATAAAAATTTCCACTTATCCGAAATTTGCAAGTCCAGGCTTCTTGGAAACGAGGAAAAGAGCTTAAAATTATTTTTAATCTTTGTACTTAGAGCAGCCATTTTCAAGATGTCAAAGTCGGTTCTTGGCCTTCAAGCACACCTACAACACACTTTAATTTTTTACTTTTGGTACCCAAATTTTATTGGGTCCTTATGTGTTAGTTTTCTAATATTAATCTATTATGCTCTCAAAAAGATTAATTTTTCATAGTATATAAATCGAGCACAGTAAATTAAATAATTAAATACCATTAAGTACATAGTTGATAACACGCTTACTTTCATGATATATATAGACAATTTTGAAGCATATAAAGCATACATAAGCATTATAGACCCTTATGTTCCAAGATATATAACAAATTAATGAATTATGATATAATAAGAACATAATCATGTGTTAAACATAATATTCAAATTTTATCAAATACACATGATTCTATCCTCTACCTAAGGCCTACAAGGAATATATCTCATATTCATTATTATCATTTTTAAGTGAATGTGCATAAGAGGTAAAAGATTTTGATACCTTAGCCTCGGTAATCAAAGAAATATATTTTCTTACCCATTGCTTCTCTTTTGAAGTCTTGAACTTTGCAAGCTCTACATTTTGTACTTGAGAAGCTTTGGTTGAAGTCATCTTCCTTCTTTGACCAAAGTTTCTACCATTGGGCTTTGGAAGCATTCTCCTTGATGATTCCTCTTCCTTTTGACCAATTTGTCCATCCTTTTGAGAAATATTCTGCATAATTGAAACATTAGGATGACACTTTGGTACCCACTTCATTTTGAGCCCTTGAATGTTAATATTAGGGCCTTTAGGATTTTTAGGAACTCATACCATACAATTTCTCATATAAAAATTTCTTCTATAATTGCATAAATGAGAAATATGTCCTAGATGACCACAAAAATTACAAACAATTGAATTTAATGATGACTTGATCATTTGAATATCATTTTTAAAAAACTTAAGCCTTTTGTTGTTTTTATATTCTAAATTATTTTTGCCATAAGTCTTGCTTGAATTTTCACATGGAATAACACTAATTTTATTCTCATTAACAAGTATAGAATTTAAGCAATTACAATCATTAGCTTTGGCAAATTCAGAATATAAGTCCTCAACTTGATTTTCTAAATCATTGCACTTTTCACAAGAAGTTGAGGTTTTACATTTTAAAGACTTTCCTCATCAAGAAAGGCATACTTATTTTGCAAAGTTTCAATTTCATTTTCAATAAAGGAAATGTTTTCCAAACATGATAAGTTTTTCTTTCCTAAATTCAATAAACCATCATACAATTCATTATATGCACTTTGCAACTCATCATACGAAGGACTATAATATAGTTTAGAATTATTTACCTCAAAGTCCTTTTTAGCCATATAGGAAGTAGTCTCAATTTCAAGCATACTTGGCTCTTTAAGGGAATCACCTTTTTTCCTCATCAATTTTATTTTGCTTTGCCTCTTCTTCAAATTGAGCACTATCATCACCAAGAGGCATTTGGCTCCCTTCAATAGTTTGAGCATCTCTTTGAGGATATTTTTCATGACAAGCTTCCTTCAATAGCTTTTGCTCTTCTTGCTTTCTATATACAACTTTATACACAAAATCATTATTAGCAAGATAAATAACATTAAGAGCATCCCATATATCTTTAGCACTAGAGCAATTTTTAATTTTAGCATAAGTATCATCATTCAAACTACTTCTCAAAAGTTGCATAACTCTAATATTCAAAGAAAAATATTTCTTGTCATAGGCATTCCAAGTTTGTTTTGGTTTGCAAATAAATCTATTTAGCACAACATCCCATAAATCCAAATCAATAGATTGCATATAAAACTCTATTCTAGTTTTCCAATAAACAAAATGCACACCATCAAAGAATGGTAGTTTATCAATTTCAAAACCTTCCATTTTTAAAAAAACTTTCAAGGTTGCCAACAGACAAGGATCTTTAACTATAAGCGGTTAAGCTTTCACCAGAGCATGAAGCTCTGATACCACTTGTTAGTCATGGCAACCATTACCTAAGAGGGAGGGTGAATTGGGTATTAAAAAAATTTTCACAAATGCTCTTAAAATAAACACAAATATTTAAGCTATTAAATAAAAGAGAAAGAATTACGAGATGAAGAATAAAAACTTTAAGAACAGCAAATAAATAAATGTGCAGTGATATAAAATTGCATAAAATAAAGAGATTAAGAAGAGAAAAGCAGGCCCGATATTTATCTTGGTTCGACCACTAACCCACTTGTGGTCTACGTCCAATCCTCGAAAACAATTCGAGATTTTTCACTATGTATACAAGCTTCAATAGGTGCTTGCAACCGTTACATAAAAGAGCACTTTTCACATACAGGGAAACTCTACCCTTGTGCTAAAGTCTCACTGTGAGGATACCTCACCCTTATACAAACCTTGAAGGGATACCTCACCCTTATACAAATCTTGAAGGATACCTCACCCTCAATATAGAAGAACAGAAATATAGATGAAGAGAAACTCTCACTCAGAGCAAATTATACAAATTGAAGTGCGAAGAGGCTCTCAAAGAATATCTCAAAGTTTCATAAAAAAGAACACAGAAAATAGGCGTAAATTGTAAATCACATTTTTCAGAGCAAGTGTAAATTAAACAAATAGCTTGGCTTTTTGCAGATGAGACCCACGGTCTCAATTTATAGAGTCGGATAGAAAATAGCCGTTGTAAGAAATTAATTCCATGATTAATATGAAAAAAGTGTCCATTAGTTTCTATATTCGGATTTGTGTTTACCGTGTTTATTCGAATAAGCCTTTGACTATTCGAATAATACGTTCTTTTAAAAACGTTTCTGAAACTGGTTATTTGAATAACCTTCGTGTTATTCAAATAACACTGCCACAAAGGCTTTCTTTAGAAAACTAGTTATTCGAATAACATTTGTTAAGATAGACTTCTGGGAAAAGGTTCTATTCGAATAACTGATGAGTTATTCGAATAGCTGATATAAAACAAGCTATTTAGAAAACTTTTATTCGAATAACAGGAGTGCTATTCGAATAACAGGAGTATTATTTGAATAACACTTTAAAGCACAGAGTCACGCAGCAACCAAATTTGAAGCTTTATTCGAATAACCAATGAGTTATTTGAATAACTCAGTTTGTAAAATAGTTATAAATGTTTGAAAAATATCTCAGAAAGTTTATCAAAAACACCAAAACATTTTTAAGTTATTTTCAAGATCAAAACAGTTTTGTATAAGTTTAAGAAAGCATTTTTGTTTTATCTTAATGCACTAAGAGATATCCAAAGAGATCCTTGAACAAAGAGACTCAAAGTCCTAAAGCTATTCGTATAAGATCTTAGACTTGGTCTTCCCATCATGTGTGTTATCATCAAGACAAATCTTCAAAGACATATCTTTAATCACATTCTCCTTGTGTTGAGCTTAATAGATATCTCTTGCTTTCTTGTTGCAATGCCCACTCTTAGTTCTTGGACTATCCTACAAAATATTGCTTACTTAAACAAGTATAGTTAGTCCAAATTCATAATTCAATATCTTCATATGCATGATTTATAAATGTATAACTCTAGTTAGTTTAACATGTATATAAGACTTTCATAGACACATCCAAATAAGATATTTATCAATTACTAATGAATATGCTCTATATAGAATGCAACAAAGAACATATGCAAAGAGTTCTTTTTGTCTTATATTTGTCATCATCAAAACTTAACATATAAAACCATTTGGGGCAAACTTATTTCCACAACCTTCATAGACTTAAGCATGGCTTTAGCGTGATCAAAGGACTCGATCAAGATGAACGGTGAAAAACCACCAAGACACACTACCTGTCGCCACACCAAAGCCCTAGTAGAGGATTGTGGGCTATAAGAGGACTACCTAAATTGTAGTGGATGATTGAAGCTTATATAATGCAGATAAAATAAATGGTATTTCTTATAGTCTAAAGAAAAATAGAACAATATTTATAGATAAAATGTTTCTCACATAATATCAATAACTTTTATCACTGAGAGTTGTTATGGTACCCATAAATGTATTGATATCTATTGTGAGTTGTCAAACATTTATTGGTGGCTAATTTTATGAAAATTCATTAAATATAATTAATAAACAATAAATATTTGACAACTCATTCTAGATAATAATACTCTAAAAAAAGATGGGTACTGAATAAATCCCCTTTATTACTACTATATATTTTTCTTTCTTTTTCTTTATCTTCTTTTATTCATCGGCATCAATAAGCACAATCTCCTATATGAGTTACGCGAATTGCATATTATGTGCAACTAACATTGTGATGCATTATTTCTTATAGATTTTTTTATTTTAATTACGAATTTTAATTTGTTAGTTAAGGATCTTATTTATTTTAATTTAGGATTTTAGTGAGATTATATCAAGTCTCAAATCTTATCTTTAATTAGATGTATTTGATTTAGATTTAGTTGTTTTGTTTGAGGGTTATAAATACCCCTCCTATGCACTTTGGAAGACATTGTTGAATGTTGATTATTGAATTTAGTGGATTATATTCACTACTTTGAGACCGAATCTCTTGGCACTTAGTGCCTTTGGAACTCTGAAGGTTCTTTATTTTTTTTCTCCATTAGTCCTACATCAGTTTGGTTTCGATCATTTGAAGGATGATTATCCTATTTGTCTTGATTTTAGTGTTATCTATTCTAATTTGCTTACAAGTAACTATCGCGATTATGTTGATTTTGTTATCCATGATGGTATTTGTTTCGTAACATTAAACTATGCATCCCTTCTTCTTCTTTGCGTGATTTCTTAATTTAGGAGATACATGCAGGTGGGTTAGCTAGCCATTTTGGCAAAGATAAAACCATTGCTTTGGTTAAGGATAGGTTTTATTGGCCTTCTTTGAAGTGCTATGTTGCTCGAGTAGTTTCTCAGTGTCATACTTGTCAAACTGCTAAGGCTAGAAAACAAAACATGGGTTTGTATACTCTATTGCCTATTCCTCATGAGCCATGGAAAGATTTGAGTATGGACTTTGTTCTTGGCTTACCCCATATTACTAGAGCACATGATTCTGTTATGGTTAATGATTGTTGCTTGTAGGTTTTCTAAAATGACTCATTTTATTCTATGCAATAAAATTGTTGATGCTTCTTATGTTGCTAAGTTATTCTTTAAGGAGATTGTGTGCTTGCATGGATTGCCTTCTTCTACTATTTCTGACAGGGATGTGAAGTTTACAAGCTATTTTTGGAAAACCTTGTGGAAATTATTTGACACTAATATGAAATTCTTTTCTTCTTTTGACCCACAGACAGATAGTCAAACTAAGGTAGTTAACCATAGTCTAGGTGATTTACTTAAGTGCCTTGTAGGAGATAAACCAGGTACTTACGACTTAGTGTTGCCTACTATTAAGTTTGCCTATAATAGTTCTATTAATAGGTCTACCAGTAGGAGTTCGTTTAAGATTATCCATGGTTTTTCCCTTTGCCAACCCATTGATCTTGTGTCTTTGCCTCTTGATGCTAGACCTTTTGATACAGTTAAGACTTTTGCCTTCCACGTTCGTGATGTACATGCTGACATTAGGCGTAAGCTTGCATTGAGTAGTGTTAATTATAAACTTGTTGCTGATGTGCATCATTGAGTTTAGGATTTTAATGTAGATGACTATGTTATAGTATGCATTCGCCCTAAGAGTTACCCTAACCGCTGCTTCAAAATGCTCCACGCTAGAGCTCAAAAACCTTACCAAATTCTCCGTAAGTTCAGGTCTAATGCATATTTACTTGATTTACTTACTGATTTAACTATTAGTCTTATTTTCAATGTGGAGGATTTGTTACCTTATTGAGGCACCTTTGAGCCTCCTTTGTTGCTCCTATTATTTCTGCAAGACGCATTTCTCGGGTTCCTCCAGTTTCTTTTGTTCCACCGCAATATGATGTGATTGATGTTGTGATCAATTATGATGTTGTTGATCATATCTAGGATGATGAGTTTGTTGGTTCTTATTTGTAGAAATAAGTTTGTTCCAATGGTTTAATATGTTAAGTTTTGATAATGACAAATACAAGACAAAACGAATGATGTTTATACTACATAGATGTGCTTAATAGATTATATTGGATCATGCATGATCATGTACTCCATCTTATTATATTTCATATAAGAATCATGCATATTCTTTATAGTATCTTTTATACAATATATCCAATAATGTGTCATATAAGTTGTATTAATTAATATTAGATTTGATTTGACTCTATTTAAATAAAAATATGCAAAAGTGTTCTTTGTTGCATCCTATATAGAGTATATCTATTAGTAATTGATAAATGTCTTATTTGGATGTGCCTATAAAAATCTTATATGTATATTAGACTAACCAAAGTTATACATTTATGAATCATGCATATAAATATATTGAATTATGAATTTGGACTAATTATGTTTGTTTAAGTGAGTAATACTTTATAGGATAGTCCAAGTAACAAGAGTGAGCATTGCAACAAGAAAGCAAAATATCACAATTATGCTAAACTCAAGAAGAATGAGAATGATAAGCTGTTCTAAGCATTTGCAAGATTTGAAGAGAAGAAAATTTTTAGAAGCTTGGATTACATCAAAAAGCTTAAGGACTAGAATTAATATATTTTCCTTTTAGACTTTCTTTTACGTAAAAATAGAGGTTTTACATGAAAAGAGGTCAAATATATTTTTTAAATCTTTACAAATGGTTCTTACATGCTAAAATGTCTAACAAACATATTTTGAAAAGTTAGTCATGGTGGTAGTTAAAAACTATGAAAAATAGTCAAGTTTGAGTTTTTAAAAACTTGACCTTTGGTTACTATTTTGATCATAACTTTCAAAATACTTTGATTTTTATTGTGAAACTTATTTTATATGAAAATGGACTCAAATATCTTTTAAATGAATAGTCATTTGCTTAAAACAGATGAGAAATGAAGAAGTTATAGGTGTTTAAAGTCATTTTCTATGCATTAGAATGTTGTAAACACGTTTTTAGCAAACAGAGGCTATGTAATCGATTACATGAACCTTGTAATTGATTACATCCTATCCATAAAGCTCAGAACGTGTTCTAAGAGCCATGTAATCAATTACAACATTCATGTAATTAATTACCACGAGTCTAAAATGTTCCCAATGGTTATAAACGACTAGTTTTCATAAGAAATCATTTTTAAACACTATCAACGACTATTTTATCACTTGGGCTCAATATATAAGTGATTTTTGAATCTTTTACAATTCTTGAACACTTGATTTGATCCTTGAATCATCAAAATCATATTTTGAGCTATTTATTTCAAAATCTTTCTATTCCTTTGTTCTTCAAGTTGTATATCTACTCTTGTGAGAGTTTCTAATCTTTCTTTTCATCTTAATATCATTGTAAGAGGATGAGATATCCCTCAAGAGACAAAAAAGTGAGATATCCCTCAAGAGACAAAGGGTAAGATATCCCAAATGTGTTGAGTGTTCTTGAATGTAAGTTTTTCAAGCACCTGTGAAGCTTGAAGAGTTGGAAGCTCTAACACAAGAGTGAGGTATCCCAAGATGTGAGGAGTGGTCTTGCTTGTACAAAGATTTTTCTAGTACCCGTGAAGTCTAGGAGATAGTGAAGAAAATCTCAAGTTAAGCTTGGGGACTGGATGTAGGCCACAAGTGGTTGGTGGCTGAATCAGGATAAATTCTTGAGTTTGATTCTCTCTTCCCTACACTCTTTAATTTCAATATTTGGTGCAACATATTTATTTATTGAAGATATTGTCATCTTGATGCTTTGATTTTAAGAACTTGATATCTATCTTATTTGCTTAATTTATCCTATAATTTAAGTTGTATTTAAGTAATCTACAATAGTTGTATCTATGTTAGACTTATTCTACTGCATGTGTTGATTGAGTATATCAAAATGTATAATTTCTCAAAGTTGTTTTAAAAAATTGTGATCACCCAATTTACCCCCCTCTTGGGTGATGATTATCATGACTAACATTGTTCTATTCCATTTCGCCGTTATCTTGTGAAGTGGAAGAACTAACCTATCTCTTATGTTACATGGCTTTCCAAGGATGATCTTCACCTCTTAGATCCTACTCTTTTGGAGGACTATTTGCTTTCTACCTTTCTAGAGGAGAGTCCTCTTGGGTGGGGAGAATAATGTATTATCTCTTATAAATTTTTTATTATTTTAATTAGGAATTTTATTTTATTAGTTAAGTATCTTATCTATTTTTAATTAGGATTTTAGTGGTGAAAAGTCCTGGCCCTCATAGGCCTATCATGATTAAAGCAGGTCTTAATAGACTGACCAATACAGGCTAATGTCTGTGCTAAGTAGGCCTATTTTCAAGTAACAAGTCCAGTAAGCCGGGTCAACCCAACCAAAGTTTGTCTGCAAGACTCGACAAGCTGATAGCTGTCGAGACTATCAAATTATATCCATTTATAAACTGATTCACCAAAATATTTATAGTATAAGGCACAACCTGGTCGAGCCTTTGGATCACTCTAATTAAGCAATCAGATTAAGAAGTTAACAAGGGGGGAAAAAGGTTGCAGAATTAATTAATAAAAAATAATTAAAAATTATAAACATAACTAAGTAAATAATCAATCTAAGGAAATCAACTATTCTTGAGTTTAATTCATCATTGATTACTAAGAATCCATTCAATTGCTAACCAAGTTCTTAGTTTTAGATCACATCAAGAAGCCTTAAGATGATCAATGAACTATCTACTAAATAAGCATCTAGAATTTAATTAATCAAGGTTAAATGAATTAAGCACCCATTTAATTCTAAATTAACTTAAAATCTATAATTCAACCAAGTTAAATAATTTATCAAACACTTTTGATGCATTGTTTAATCTCTTCTATTCAATTGCTAATCAGATTCTTAGTCTTAGATCATATCAAGAAGCCTTAAGATGATCCATGAATTATCTACTAGATAAGCATCCAAAATTTAATTAATTAAGGTTAAATGAATTAAGCACCAATCTAATCCTAAATTAATCTAAAATCCAGAATTCAACTAAGCTTAACAATCAACATCCAAGAAACTTTTGATGCATTATTTAGTCTCTGTAATCCTCATTAACACATGATATTTATGTAATTATCACATTAACATCCAAATCAAATTAAGCAATTCAATTCAGATTTAACAAAATCAAAAGACGTAAAGAGAAACTTGATTAACAAGTAAAAGCGAAACTTGATTAACAAGTAAATAGAAACTTGATCAACAATTAAATATAAAATAATCAAAACATGATCTCAGAATTAACCATCAAGATTGTCAATCCCTAGAATTTGATTAAAAGGTTCTTCCCTCTCATTCATGGATGAGAGGGAAAAGAAGTATAAAATAAAAGAAACCTAGAAAGAAGGGAGAGGAAGAGAAAAAGTGTAAGTAAGAGCACCTAGGAAAAAATTAGGGCTGAGTTCTGTGGTTGCTACTACTGCTTAAATAACTATCTCTAAAATTAAAAATTCAAGTTTTTACTTAATTTAGGGTTAATCCGCTTCCTCTTAACTTTAATTAGACACCTAATTTGCATAATTTAGGCTTAAGATGAGAAAGATATGCTCAAAACATTCTTAACAGCTCTCTGAACCCGTCAGCAGACTTCAAAGGGTGAAAACACTATCAAAACATCACATTTTTTATATGTGGTCTTTACAAGAATTGAATATCTATATCTTATCTTTCAAAAGGCACCTGATTTCAACTCCAAATGACACTTACGGCCTAAATTATGGCCCAATCTTTGCACATCATCTAGGTTCCAGTAATAGCATCTCTATTTTGACTCTGTGGCCCACTCTGACCTACTAAACACCTGATTCAGCCTTTTCGATCTTATCAAAGCGGTAAAGATCTCTCTTATCTTTCCTATAAGATAAAATTCATAATTTTTAAATGTCTAGAACTCAAGTTATGCTCAAAATATAGAAATAGTATAAAATTCTCAATAATGCTAAAAAATGCAATTAAGCCCAATTTGAACCCAAACTTATAAAATGTGGTTAAAACCAATCAATTAAGCATATAAGAGGTCTAAAAAACTAAATATGAGAGTTAACTAATATATAAAAATTGTGTTTATCAGTGGCCAATAACTGAACAGGAAATGACAAATACGTGCTTAAACGACCTGCTAACGATCGGTGTTTGACCCCATTAAGACCAACAGTCCTTAATAGCTTCTCGCTATAATAGCTGTGCATAATGAATAGTGTGAGGTGGATAGTGATTAAAATTCAAATAAAAATCAGTTGTCAGACCCACCAAAAAATAAAAACCTTACAACTAGTTGTAGTTAGTAAGAGTCGATCCATAGAGAACTAATTCAATCAACACTATTAAACAATTCCCAATTTAAGCTCTGATTAACAGTAAACAATAAAAAGAAGGGTTTTGGAGTTTTGATGAACAATGAATCAAATGTAAAATACTAACAACAAACAAACGAGTGTAAACAATTTAGAGAAATTAGTTAAGAGATTGAATCCACCACTAGATTTACATAATAATGCCATTGATCTTCATATTGTGGAAGGAGAAGGTTCATCACTTCTACTTCTACATTGTCAAGAAGTTCATGGTAGGGTTTGAGACAGTGGCCATTGACCTTAAATACTTTGTCAGATGTTTCACTCATAATTTTTACTACACCAAAAGGAAAGACATTAGTTACCACAAATGGTCCAATCCATTTAGAATGCAATTTACCTGGAAACAGTTTGAGTCTGGATTGGTATAGCAGCACTTTTTGTCCTTTGTGGAATTCTTTCCTAGAGATCAAGTGGTCATGGAATGCCTTAGTTTTAATTTTATAAATCAGGGCATTCTCAAAGGCCTCATTTCTCAATTCTTCCAGTTCCTGTAACTGGAATTTCCTCTGCTTTCTAGCACATTCCAAGTCCAGATTGACTTGTTTAATGGCTGAATAAGAGCGATGTTGTAGCTCAATGGGCAGATGATAGGGCTTCCCATACACCAACCAAAATGGTGACATGCCAATAGGAGTCTTATAAGCAATCCTATAAGCCCATAGCGCATCCTCAAGTCTAGTACTCCAATCCTTACGCGTTGGATTCACCGTCTTTTCAAGGATTGATTTTATTTCTCGGTTGGAGACTTCAGCTTGCCCATTTATCTGTGGATGGTAAAGAGTGAAAATTCTGTGCATCACTCCGTATTTTCTCAAGAGAGCATCAAACGTTCTGTTGTAGAAATGGGTTCCTTGGTCACTGATGATGGCCCTTGGGGTCCCAAACCTGGAGAAAATATGTGACTTTACAAAATCTATAATAGTTTTTGAATCATCAGATCGGGTGGCTTTTACTTCCACCCATTTAGACACATAATCAACAGATAAAAGAATATATGAAAAACTAAAAGAAGAAGGAAATGGTCCTATGAAATCAATACCCCATACATCAAAAACTTTCACGAAAATGATTGGGGTTTGAGGCATTTGATTCTGAGGACTAATGTTACCTGTTCTTTGATAGCAGTCATAAGACTTACAGAAGTTGTAAGCATCTTTGAAAATTGTTGGCCAATAGAAACCATTGTCAAGCACCTTGTTGGCTGTCCTTTTTATGCCAAAATGTCCTCCACATGCATAAGTATGACAGAAGGAGAGAATAAAGTGAGTCTTTGAATCAGGGATGCACCTCCTAATGACTTGATCTGCACAATGCTTCCATAGGTAAAGGTCATCCCAGATGTAGTATTTACAATCACTCATTAATTTATCTATTTGAGCCTTGTTTAAGCCTTCCAGAAAGTCCTTAGTGACTAGGTAGTTAACAATGTCAGCATACCAAGGGATTATGGCCTTAATGGCCATCAGATACTCATCTGGAAAAGTCTCCATGATAGGCATTTCCTCTTCTTCAATCACTAACCTACTCAAATGGTCGGTCACTAAGTTTTCGCTCCCTTTCTTGTCTTTAATCTCCAAGTCAAATTCCTGGAGCAGCAAAATCCATCAAAGTAATCTAGGCTTTGCTTCCTTTTTTGTCAGAAGATACTTCAAAGCTGCATGATTTGAAAAAATAATTACTTTAGAACCAATGAGATATGATCTAAATGTTTCTAAAGTAAAAACAACAGCTAGAAGTTCTTTTTCAATTGTTGAATAGTTGAGTTAAGCATCATTTAGAGTCCTTGATGCATAATAAATGGCATAAGGAACTCTATCAACTCGCTATCTTAAGACAGCTCCTACCGCGAAGTCGCTGGCATCACACATCAATTCAAATGGTAGTTCCTAGTTAGGTGGCTCAATGATAGGCGCAACAGTCAACAATTTCTTGAGCTTAGTAAAAGCTTCCATACAATTCTCATCAAAGTTGAAATGAACATCCTTTTGAAGTAGCTTGCAAAGAGGCAATGATATTTTTGAGAAATCCTTGATGAATCACTGGTAAAAACCTGCATGGCCAATAAAAGAACGAATTTCCCGCACACTAGTGGTTGGGGGCAAAGAATGCATGAGTTCTACCTTAGCCTTATCTACCTCAATTCCTTTAGCAGAAATTACATGGCCTAACACTATACCCTCTTCTACCATGAAATGACATTTTTCCCAATTCAGTACAAGGTTAGTGTCAATGCATCTTTTTAGCACCAATGTTAAATGTTCTATACAGTTTTCAAAACCATTTCTAAAGACACTGAAATCATCCATAAAAACTTCAATAATGTTTTCTATATAATCAGAAAATATGCTCATCATACATCTTTGGAAAGTTCCTGGTGCATTGCAAAGTCCAAAAGGCATTCGCCTGTAAGCAAAGGTACCGAATGGACAGGTAAAAATGGTTTTGTCTTGGTCTTCTGGGGCAATAGCAATCTGATTGTAACCTGAAAAACCATCTAGAAAATAATAATGAGAATGACCAGCTAATCTTTCTAACATTTGATCAATGAAAGGCAAAGTAAATTGGTCTTTTCTAGTGGCGGCATTTAGCTTTTTGTAACTAATGCAAACACACCACCCCGTTTGTAACCTAGTGGGAATAAGTTCATTTTCAGCATTTCTTACCACAGTAATTTCAGATTTCTTTGGTACTACCTGGACCGGGCTTACCCACTTGCTGTCAGAAATAGGGTAGATCACCCCACACTTAGGAGCTTCAGTATCTCCTTTTTCACTACCTCCATCATAGGAGGATTAAACCTCCTCTGGGGGTCTCTCATAGGTTTAGCACCCTCCTCCATTAAAATTCAGTGCATGCAAATGGAGGGACTAATACCCTTAATGTCATCTATCGACCAACCAATGGTTGTCTTATGTTCTTGTAAAACAGCCACTAATTTCTCTTCTTATTCTTGTGTGAGTGACTTTGCAATTATAACTAGAAGTGTGTCTTTCTCTCCTACGAATATGTATTTAAGATGATCAGGCAGTGCTTTCAGTTCTAGATCAAGTGCATGCACAACAGAAGGTTGAGGTACATCAGTGGTAACAGGTAAATCAACAAAAGAAACCTTATGCTATTCTAGAGTGAAAGAGAGCTCTTGCAAGGCAGCAACAATTTCATCAATATCCTCACTCCATGGCTCTACTTCATCATTTTTTTTTCCTGTACATCTAAACTATGGGTTAAAACTGTATCAAGAGCATTAGAATGGTCAGAATCAAAAGCTGTAGAAATTAAAGAATCAAAAGGATCAAAAGAATCAATTAAACAAGCAGAGTGCACATCACTTGGGTAACTCATAGCTTCAAAAATATTGAATCTAATCAATTCCCCATTAAATTCCATTATTAAAGTTCTGGAGTGCACATCAATTTTTGTCCTCGCAGTTTTCAAAAATGGTCTCCCCAACAAGATAGGAGCAGAGTTGGGAGACTTATCCTCTTCTATGTCCAATACATAGAAGTCTGTCAGAAACACTAATTCATTCACCTGCACTAAAACATCTTCAACAACACCCTTTGGGTATGCATTAGATCTATTAGCTAATTGAATAATAATACCAGTAGGTTCCAAAGGACCTAAGTATAAAGATGCATAAATAGAATATGACATGACATTTATAGATGCACTTAAATCAAGCATTGCCCTCTCAAACCTTGTGTTACCTATAGTGCATGGTATGGTGAATGTTCCAGGGTCCTTATATTTGGTTGGGAGCTTCTTTTTTATCACATCTGAAACATTTTCTCCCACTTGGACCCTTTTATTTCCTTTCAGTTTCCTTTTGTTAGTGCATAATTCTTTTAGAAATTTTTGCATACCTAGGTACCTGCTTAATGGCATATAACAAAGGGATATTGACTTCCAGCTTCCTAAAAGTCTCTAGGATCTCTTTTTCTGCTTCTTCCTTCTTAGTCTTTGCTAACCTACTAGGAAAAGGAGCTTTAGTGACATATTTGGGAAAGGGGTTCAAAATTACTTACCTTAGGGGCTTTGGAGCTTTGCCCCTTTTCATTTGCTTCCTTAGGTGTTTCATTTTTCTCTTGAGTGATTGGTGGAGGAGATGTAGGCTCATCCAACATCTTCCCACTTCTCAATGTGACAGCACTAGCATTTTCCCTTAGATTTACTTTCGATTGTGAGGGTAGTTTCCCTGAAGATTGACTTTGAAACTTATTGAACTCTGTGGATAAGCCCTATTTGGTTCTGCAAGTTATTGATTACAGTCCTTGTTTCTTGCTTAAAACTCTGTATGGTGGCATTTGTTTCTTGTTGGAACTGTAAATTATTAGTAGCCATTTGTTTCACTAGCTTCTCTAGTGAAGGCTCAGGTTACTTAGGAGCTTGAACTTGCTGCTGTTTCTGAGGGAAAGGTGCTTGCCTTTGCTGAAATCCTGGGGGTCCATAAGCTGGAGGTTGATTTTGAGGTTGCTTTGCATAGCTGAAATTAGGATGATCCCTCCAACCCAGATTATATGTGTTAGAGTAGGGGTTGTAATTTTTTGAAAGTCTAGAATATTCCCCTACTGCTCTTACCTCCTCATTTGTGCCCTCTTGGAGAGTGGGACACATGTCAGTGGGATGTCTAGATGAACAACAAATCCCATAAGCATGAACTGGTGCTTTGCCTGTATCAATTAACCGCTGAACCATAGCAGTTAATTGAGTCATTTACTGCTGTAAACTGGTTGTCACTACTTCTTTCACTGTTCTCACTCCAATGTCATTTTTAGTGTAGAATTATTGAGTGTTTGTAGCCATTCTTGAGATCAAGTTTCTAACTTTTTGAGGAATTTTATCAACCAATGCTCATCCACTAGCAGCATCAATCATGTTGTGATCCATCACTTGTAAGCCTTCATAGAAATACTGAATTAATAGTTGCTCACTGATCTGATGATGAGGACAACTGGCACATAGTCTCTTGAATCTCTCCCAGTAGTCATGGAGTGATTCCCCATGCCTTTGTTGAATATCACATATTTCTTTTCTGATTGTTGCAGCTTTTGAGGTAGGGAATTATCTGTCTAGGAAAGCTCGAGCTATGTCCTGCCATGATTGGATGGATCCGGGTGGCAAGTAGTAAAGCCACTCCTTAGCAGAATCCTTTAGTGAGAATGGAAAAACTCTCAGTTTGACTTACTCTACTTGAATTCCTGCAAGTCTGATGCTAGAATATACCACATAAATTTCTTTCAAGTGCTTGTTTAGGTCTTCTCCGGGTAATCCATTGAAAGATGGCAATAGATGGATTAGGCTGGACTTTAATTCAAATGCCTATTCATTTTCAAGAATATCTATGCATAGAGGCTGTTGATCCAAGTCTGGAGCACCTAATGCCCTTAAAGTGTTTTCTGCCATTGTCACCTCTTCAGATATTTCAAATAGCTCAAATGTCTCTGAACTTGATAGATCAATGTGACGGGTAACTTCAATGTCAGCAAGTATGAGTTAGAAATTAGCTGGATGGAAGGGAAATTGAGGATGTGAGTTGAATTGATCAATATAGTTCCTCAAATTTTGCAATCCCTCGTCTAAGCCTTCAATGGACATCAACACCTACAAACTATTCAGAAAAAAAAGAATCAAAAACTAAAACTAAAAATAAAAATAGAGTAAAAATAGGAAATAAATCAATAGTGTAATTGAAAAATTAGCTCCCCGACAACAGCGCCAATTTTCTTGGTGTGAGGCGGATAGTGATTAAAATTCAGATAAAAATCAGTTGTCAGACCCACCAGAAAATAAAAATCTTACAACTAGTTGTAGTTAGTAAGGGTCAATCCACAAAAAACCAATTCAATTAACACTATTAAACAATTCCCAATTTAAGCTCTGATTAACAGTAAACAATAAAAAATG
The DNA here is from genome assembly GCA_029884595.1 of Ormosia semicastrata. Classification (NCBI taxonomy): domain Eukaryota; kingdom Viridiplantae; phylum Streptophyta; class Magnoliopsida; order Fabales; family Fabaceae; genus Ormosia; species Ormosia semicastrata. The sequence continues at coordinate 770,082 of JAQQTO010000040.1, forward strand.
GGGTTTTGGAGTTTTGATGAACAATGAATCAAATGTAAAATACTAACAACAAACAAACGAGTGTAAACAATTTAGAGAAATTGGTTAAGAGATTGAATTCACCACTAGATTTACATAATAATGCTAACCCACATATCCATTTATTCCAATATACTCAATTATATTTTTATGCAATTGTGAGATTAAAATCTCTGTTTTCCTTATGTGTTGGCCAATTCAGCAACCGCTCAAATTAACTCCTAGTCATTGATTAGTCATAAAGCAACCGCTCTTACAACTATCCAACAATTGCATTAAGATTTAGAAAACCAATTACGCTAAGATCTAATCACACATCATGATTAAATTACTTAGAACATATATTCCTCTAGATCTACTACCGTAACCGCGCATAATAAACCCAGATCTACCACTTTTATCACTGGCAAATAAGCATACAAATTCTTATACTAATAACATACAATCCTCTAGATCTATTACCACAATCGCGCATAATAAACCCAGATCTACCATTCAAATCAATGGAAACAAGTATAAGAATCTTCATACCAACAATAAATTCAGAAATATATGAATAAAAACATAACTGTATTAAAATAAATGAATATGCAAGATTCATAACATTAATACTAGTGGTTTCATCCTCCCTTAACTAGGGGAGATTTAGTTACACATGGTTAAAACAAAATCACAAGAAAAACTGAGAAAAAACAATATTAGAAACAAAGTGCAGAAGAAAAACTAAAGAGCAAACGGGTTTCCAAGGATTAAGGATGATGGATCTCCAATTGCTCGAACTCAAGAATCCAATCTTCGATCCAAGCCTCCTCTCTTCGTTTCCTAGGTTTCCCAACTGCTCCCATGACCAGAACTTGCTCCAAAGGGGCTAAGAGTGCGTATTTATAGGTCTCAAGACCTAACTTCTCGAAGAAGGCTTTGACTTAAGTTTTTGGTGTGATTACACGGCTGTGTAAAATTACATAGCCTAGGCCATATATGGCTCTGTTTGTAGGGCAGGAATCCTTCAATTTCACAAGTCAGAGAGGTACACAGCCATGGTCATGTAATTTGACATGAAAGTGTAATTTTACACGGCCTAGGCCCTGAAAAGTGATATAGGCCCTGAAATTTGATTCCTTTATTTTCAGCCCGGATTCTTCACAGAAACTCTTCTTTTATTGCTTTAAGAGGTGATATTGATCTCCTTGAATCCTTAGCTTCTTCTTCAAGTGGATATCAAGATGTTTGAGGCTAAAATACTCCATTATCCAAAGGTTTCCTGAAAAGCATAATTCAATTATGAGTGCTAATGAACATATTTGAGCAAAGTTTTATAATAAAGTCCCAATTAAGCTTAGTATCCGAAACTTAGCTAAATGATAACAATTAAGCACAAATGAAATCCAATTGAATTAGTTATAAGGCATTTAAGATATAAGAATAATCGATAGATCAATGAATCCTAACGTTTAGAGCCCTAAATGGCCTGAACGTAGAGTATTCGAGGAGTCGATCCCTATATTTCTATATAAATCGACCTAGCTTCCTAGGCTAGGCATGTTTTATCTTTTACCCAGACACTCAGGCTTACCAAGCAAGCATACATTGTAATCATTCTTCTGACCTGCCTAGGTTTCCTTTTCGCTTACCGATATCTTCCAACATAGGACCTGGTTAGTACCCAAAACATATGGCGCCCACCATAGGGCTCAGTTAAAACTTTCCTACCATACAACTAACTAACTTTCCCTTCAATCGACTAATAAATTACCAAAATCATCTTTCCAACAAATCATGGCCGCCAATGAAAAATAATGTTTTCAATGGAATCAACCAAGGAAATCCACATCCCAATCCCATCGAAACACTGATGCAAGCCATTAGGGACATAAGCAACCAAATTGATTAGATAACTAACAGGGACCAATATCGTGTGGAGCCTGAAAGAGTAGCTGTTGAAAGAGAGGCTGAAGAAAACACTTTGAATAGAGAAGTTCCCCAGCAACTAAGTTATCCTCGGCTTGTTGCTGACCACCCAGAAGTTCACCAATAGACAAGTTATCTGCCTGTTGCTGACCACCATTTCTCTATGTTCATTATGTCGATTCCCCTACCGGAAGGTTTCTAACTCTGACCATGGAGCTTTATGACAGGACGACCGACCCTCAGGAGCACTTTACCATGTTCAATTCAATGATGTTCTTGAATGAGATAACTGACAAGCTTTCCTGACGACCTTGAAGAAATCAGTGTTACTTTGGATCTCGAGCCTTAAAGTAAATTCAATTTATAATTTTTCAAAATTTTCAACTAAATTTCTTAACCATTTTTCTACTAGCAGGGCCCACCAAAAGACTTCAGCAATCTTAATTAACCTAAAGTAAGGTCAGGATGAATCACTAAAGGAGTTCATGAGGATATTTGGCGAGGAGGCGGTTCAGATTAGGGATCTCAACCCTATTGTATCTCTATATGCTATCATGGCTAGTTTGTGACCAAGACCATTCGCAGACTCTCTAGCCAGAAAACCTCTTTTGGACCTGGATGATTTGAGAGCCAAATCTATAGGATACATTAACATGGAGGAGATCGCCGCCGCAAGAAGACAAATGGAGCAGTGATTCTCCAAGCTAAAAGCTAGAGGAAGCAGGAGTAACCCTCACATCTCCATTCGTCCGATCTCACAAGACCGACGGTATGGAGGATAAGGAATGAATCAGAGAGGCAGATGGATAAGGACAGAAGATCAAGCCGACCAATTTAATCATACTCCTCGGATGACTTCAAACAGGTTGTAGATTTGGTTTGATAAGTACATGCCACTGAATATTCCTCGAGATCAAATCTTCTGAGAAATCTATAACACCAGTTTGATTTAGCTTCCAAGGAACACAGGACAGCAGAAGGTTCCATCCAATATTGATAAAAGTAAGAGGTGTGAATTTCACAAAATGTATGGATATTCCATTGAGGAGTGCATTGCTTTGAAGGATAGAATTGAGCAACTTATTTGAGAGGGTCATCTTAGAAAATACGTCTACCAACGTAGAAGTAGAAGTAGAAGTAGAAAGGCAAGAGAATGGAATCAATCTAGTCAAAGGAGTTTGAGTCCAGGTGGAAAAGGCAAAACAATCACAATTGTCTCTGATTCCCGAGACCACATGATCAGAGGAGTCATCGATTCAATAATCGGTGGCTTTGCGGGAGGTGGAAGTTCAAATTCATCTTGACAGTGCCATCTCCAAGCTGTCATACCAATACGTCATCTTTTTCCACTTCAAAGTAAACAACACAAGGATAAGCTGCTTATTTCATTTTCAAATAAGGACTTCACCAACCTTGATGAGAATTTGAATGATCCGATGATGATCTCCATTATCGCTAGAAACTTTCAAATAAGGAGGATATTGGTTAACTAGGAAAGTTCGACAGGCTTCCTCTACATGTCTACCCTTCAGAGGCTGCATTTTCCAGATATGATTTAACCCCTTTCAACGGGAGCTTGGTCGATTTCTCCAGTGAACAAGTAAATGTGAAAGGGTATATTGAACTTCGCACGAATTTTGGAACAGGTACACATCTAAAAAGTCATTCTAGTTAAATATCTTGTAATTGATTGCCATACCCCGTATAATGCTATTCTTGGGAGGCTTCTCTTAATTCTCTTAGAGCTATAGTTTTAACTCCTCATTTAACAATGAAGTTCTGAATCTCCAAGAGTGAGGTCGGAGTAGTTCATGCAGATCAGAAAGAGGCTAGGATCTGTTACAATTAGAGTTTAAAGCCAAAACCAAAGGAGCTGACTGACCATGTAGATCATTACAGTAAACAGCCGATCCACAATGTCATCATGGCTGAGTTCGATCTGAGAAGTGATGAGCAAGATTGACCTCAGCTAATCGAGGAACTGTAGGATGTCTCTTTGGGCCCTAAACCCGATCAAATAACTTATATTGGGTCCTATTTGTCGACCGTCATCAAACAAGAACTGGATGAGCTATTGAAGAAGAACTTGGATTTATTTACATGGACTGTAGCAGATATGGTTGGAATTGTTCTGAAAGTTATCTCTCACAAGCTTTCTTTAGATCAAAAAGTAAAACTTGTAGCTCAAAATAAAAGGAAGCTAGGGACCGAGAAGCAGAAAGCTGCTGCTAAAGAAACAAAGAAGCTCTTGGAAGCAGGGATCATCAGGGAAGTGGAGTATACTATGTGGTTATGGTGAGGAAGTTATCAGGAAAATGGAGGATGTGCACAAATTTTACTGGCCTCAGTAAAGCCTGCCCTAAGGATTCTTATCCACTTCCTAGCATAGATCGGTCGGTAGACGGAGCTTTCAGTTATCAGTTTCTTAGCTTCATTAATGCATTTTTTGGGTATAACTAGATCTGAATACATCCGGACGATGAGGAGAAGACTGCCTTTATCACTGAATTTGGGAACTTTTGTTACAAAGTAATGGCTTTTGGCCTAAAGAATACCGAAGCAGCCTATCAACAGTTGATGAACAAGATATTCGAGGAACAAATCAACAGGAACATTGAAGTTTATGTTGACAATATGGTGGCCAAGACTCCAGTCAATGGAAACCATTGTTCCGACCTCTCTGAGATTTTTGCTCAATTAAGAAAGTATAACATGAAGTTGAACTTAGAGAAATGTGTGTTCGGGCTTCAGGCCAGAAAGTTCCTCAGTTTCCTTCTTACCAATAGAGGAATTAAGGTTAATCCAGACAAGTGCAGGGCCATAATGGACATGAGGAGCTTGATAATGATCAAGGATGTATAGAGACTAATAAGGAGGATTACCGCTTTGTCAAGATTCCTTTCAAAGTTCGCTGACCAAGCTCTACTATTCTTCTAGTGTCTCAAGAAGCCAAAAAATTTCTAGTGGATAGAGGAATGCGAAAGGGCTTTCAGTGAATTGAAGCATTTCTTGGCCACCCCACCAATTTTGACTAAGCCTGAGAAGGTGATCAATTATTTATCTATATTTCTGTTTCTAATCAAGCATTGAGCTCGTTTTAAGTGAAGGAGGATAGGAAGGATTAACGTCTAATTTACTTCTTTAGTCGGGTTTTGCAAGGACTAGAACTTAGATATCAAAAGATTGAGAAGATGGTGTTTGCTCTGGTGGTGACAACTAAGAGACTTTGACAATACTTCTAAAGTCACCTAATCACCATTAGAACTGACCAATGCTTAGAAAGTCGAAACACGCCGGATGAATGATCTTATGGTCGGTTGAATTGTCTGAATTTGATATTCAGTATCAACCCAAAGGTCCGATCAAATCACAGGTATCATCAGACTTCTTAGTTGAATTATCCTTGCCTCTTCCATATGATTCGAATAGTGACACTTGGTATCTTTTTGTTGATGGAGCTTCTAACGTTAAAGAAAGTAGGGCAGGAATTATCTTGGAAGGGCCAAATGAAGTTTTGATTAAGTAGTCCCTGAAGTTTAACTTCCGAGCAAGTAATAATCAGGCCGAGTATGAAGCCCTCATTGCTGGACTCGCATTGGCTGCAAAAATGGAAGCAACATGGCTAATTGCTAAGTCAGATTCTCAACTGGTTACAAGGTAAGATAAAGGTGAGTTTCAGACAGAAGACCCTCAGTTGAATAAGTACTTAATGAATGTGCAAAATATTAGGGCTACACATGGGTCAACCTAACCCGACCAACCCGACCTAACCCAACTTTATATTTTCAGGCTAGTTTGGGTCATCAAGTTAGATCGAGTCAAATTCAATTAACTCGTTCAAAGGTTGGTTTGGGTGACGGGTTCACAAATGTAACTCGTGAACCCGACCCGATTACCCAATGACCTGAAGTTAAACACTGTTGTTTTGTGCCATTTACATTTTACATAGAAACTTCACTTTCATTTCTGATTTCCTAATTCCTCTTCCACATTCCTGAACCCTAGCCCCCCTCCTTGCCACCTTCGTTCGTCCTCCCTAGTCCCTACCATGACACCGATGGGTGATATCTGACTAACCACCATGAGATTTAGTGAGGTGAGGCGTATCCACGCCATGCGACAGGTGAGATATGACCTCACGCTGACCAGCCACCGTGCATCGTTGCTCAACATCATTGCTCAGTGTCGTGCATGGATCTGACTAGCCACCGTCATTACCTTGCCGTGCAACATAGATTTCAGCCATTGCTATTGTAACTTCCGTTTCTGGTTCTGCTTTTGCTTCAGATTTTGATTCTTCGTTGTTTTGTGGTTTTGAAGCTATGAATGTTGATGGGGTAGAAGAAAGTTATAAACTTTCTTTATTTTCTTGCTCCTCCTTCAGGTTCTTCATGCTGGGATGAACCTATTCGATTTCTGGTTTCTTGAGATCTATATGAACTTCAAGGTTGGAAACACATGAAAAGGTTTCATCTTGATGATTAGCATTTAACTTGATGGCTGGTGTAAATTGCTTTGCACTGACAATGTTTGCTTAAATGCCTTATTATTAGTGATTGGAGATAAGAAAGATATACTATTCATATGGGTTTAAAGCCAAATTAGTTCAATTTCTGGTATAGCTTTCCTTGTTTAATTCTTGAATCTTTATGATACAAATTACTTTTCCTTGCTATCTTTTGTTATTCACTCGAAACAGGATTAAATCATGTTGATTTGTGAGTGATGATTTGTATATTGTGGATATATTAGTTTGATTTTTAATTATGATTCTCATCAATATAATCGTTATTGAGATGCTTGAGTTTCATTTCACAGGTTTTGGAAATAAAATCCTCTATCCCCTATCTGTTTACAAATTTGAATAACTCGACTATCCAACCCAAACCAACTCGATTGTAATCGAGTTAGTTCGGTTCGGGTTACTTGAAAAATTTTTCCAAACCAAATCCAACCCAACCCGACCTCAACTAATTGGTTTGAATTTTTTTCCCACAAACCCGAACCAACCCACCCGTGTGCAGCACTATAAAATATTGTCAAAAATTAGAACATTTAGAGATCTTGCATATCCCGAGGGATCAGAATGCTGGGGCTGATTTACTCTTGAAATTAGCCAAAACTAAGGGGTCGGGGAACAACAAATCCATCATTCAAGAAGTGGTTGAGAGACCGCGTATCAAAATGGAGGAGAATTTCTCTATTGACTATGATCTGAATTCATGGATGAGCCCAATCATCAAATACTTGCAAGATGGTGAGATTATGATCGATGATAAGATGGTGAGATTATGATCGATGATAAAAGGGCAAAAAAGCTGAGGAAGTCGGCCAACTATTACACGTTGGTCAGGGGAGAGCTATTCAAAAGAGGATTTTCACTTTCTTTCTTAAAGTGCATTAGTCAAGATCGAATTCGGTCGGTTATGGAAGAAGTCCATGAAGGAGTCTGTGGCAGTCACATAAGAGGATGATCTTTGGTAGGAAAGGTCTTGAGGGTCAGACTGTATTAGCTAATGATGAAAGTTGATTATTTAAAGTACGTCTAGAAGTGTGACAAATGCCAAAAGTTCACAAATTTACATAAAGCTCCACCTGAAGAACTTTATAGCCTGGAAACTCCATGGCCCTTTTGGAAATGGGGGATTAACCTACTAGGACCCTTTCCCGCGGCAGTTAGACAATTAAGGTATATCGTGGTCGCAATCGATTATTTTACAAAATGGATTAAGGTCGAACCCCTTTCTAGTAAAACTTCAGAAAAGGTAAAAAGGTTTGTCTAAAAAAATATTATTTGTCGTTTTAGTTTACTATTCATATTTGTGTATGACAACGAAACTCAATTTATTGACAAAAAGCTCCGAGAGTTTTACTTTAAAAATGGAATAAAATAGGTGTTCACCTCGATCGAGCACCCTCAGACAAATGGTTTGGCCGAAGTAGTAAACAAGGTTATCTTGATTAGACTAAGAAGGAAGTTAGATCACACCAAGGGCCTATAGGAAAAAGAATTATTGAGTGTCCTTTGGGTATATCACACTATGTCGCAATTATCTACTTAAGAAACACCTTTTTCTGACTTACTTTTGGAGCTGATGCTATTATCCCAGTCAAAGTCAAAGAACTGAGCTTTAGAAGGTCAAATTTTAACGAAGAAGTCAAAGATGAAGCAAGGAAGACCGATCTCGATTTACTAGAAGAAGAAAAGGAGATTGCCCACATCCAGGAAGAAGCTGCCAAAGCCAGGGCGACCAAGAAATACAATCAGAAGGTTAGGGCAATGAAATTTCAAGAGGGAGATCTAGTCTTGAGTAAAGTTGAAGATTTCAAAAAACCACTTTGCGAAAGAAAATTGTCAACCAATTAGGAAGGATTTTTCTGAATTTTGAAAGGCATCAGTGAAGGAGTGTATAAGATCGACAATTTCACTAGAATAGCTCTTCCTAGAACATAGAACTCGACTTTCTTCAGAAATATTTTAGCTAAGTTTTTACTCTTTTTTTAATTTACTTTCATTTAATTTTTTTATTCTTTAAGATAATTGATGTACAAGAGTTAGGATGATGTACTCTTTTTCTTTACCAGAATTTTTCCCACTAGGTTTTTCCTAGAAGGTTTTAATGAGACACATCTTAATTCCATTATATATTATTGATAAGTTATTTTCACTATTGCCTTAGAATTTAGACGGCTCAGCTCGATAAATGCCGATGTCAGCCTTGTAAATGTCAATGCCTGCCCGGTAAATGTCGATGCTAGCCCTGAATGCCAATGTCATCCTTGTAAATGTCGATGCCGGCCCTATAAATGCCAATGTTAGCCTTGAATGTCGTTGGTGGCCCTGTAAATGCCGATGCTGGCCCTGAATGTAGATACCGACCTTGAATGCTGATGTCGGCCTTATAAATGCCAATGTCGACCCTAAATGCTGTTGCCGGCCCTGTAAACATTGATACCGACCTTGAATATCGATGTTGGCCCTATAAAATGTCGACGACGACCATATAAATGTCGATGTCGATCCTGAATGTCAATGTCGTCCCTAAATGCCAATGCCGGCCCTGAATGCCGATGACGACCCCGAGGTTTGGGTTAAACCATGATGCCATTAAAAATGACCCAGCTCAAGAAAAGTCTGAGGTCATGATGCCATTAAAGGCCCTGAATGCCAATGAAGTCGGCCAAGCTTGGGAAAAGTTTGAGATTATAGTCGGCCTAGAATTCTGATAAAAATGGCACAAATTGCCAATGAAGTCGGTCCAGCTTGGGAAAGTCCGATGTTAGGACCATTAAAACTGAACACATGTGAAGCAATCAGATGCATATAGGCGTTTTAAATTAACAAGTTATATTTAATGATATAGGCATTTTAAGGTCACGTTATATTCAAACCAAAATCCAAAGTTTACAAATCCAAGCCGAGGAGCAAGGCAAAATTTGAATTAAAGGTACAAATTTTTCATTGCAAAACACATTGCATATCCAAATTCAAAATTACTACATTGATTACAAAGTGCAAATGACTAAGTTATACTTATAATTACAAAGCATTAAACACAAAGTCTTCATGCTCCGTCTTGGTCTTCAGTCGTTGCATCGACTTCATCTTCCTCTTCAGGAGGATCAACAAAACGGCCATTGACTATTTCCTTGTATACTCCAAGCTCGCCCAGATGATCATCAAACACACCTTCAGGATTGAGAAATTTAGCATGCTTTAAACTAATTTCATAGCTAACAACCCTCTGCTTAGCTGCTTCATCCTTTAAGCTTTCTAGCTCATCAAATTACTTGGCTTTGCTATCAAGTGCCTCTTTAAGTTCTCGGTCAGTCTTCAGTTTCTCTTTCTTGATAGCAGCAAAGTCTTCTTCGATTTTCTTCTTCTCTTCTTCTAACAATTCTAATGACGGCTCGAGGCCATCACTCTATAGGCTTTTGTTTTCAGGGCTTCAATCTCCTTTTTTAGCTCGAAAACTTCGACCAAGTGTGACCTTTGAGCTTTCTTTAACTTGGATCAGTAAAGTTAGTTGAAAGACGATATCTTTTTTCCTAGAATCTTCCAGCTCAACCTCAGCCAACCAAATAACACTTGCAACCCGAAGAAGTTGTACCTCCGCCCATCAGCAAAGCCCAATCCTGCTAACTTTCTCTTTGTGTTCTTTATCACTGGGAAGCGCGATATGACTGTCCAGTAGTGTCCTAAATGAAAAGTTAGTCAACCAGAGAGATGGCACATCTGCATTGGCAACAAATCCACTTAGAGCCTCGAAGGCAGCCCGGATCTCTAAGTTTTTGGAGGAAGAACCCTCACCTACTCATTGGTGTTCTCTAGTCGAAGAACTCGACATCACCTTGGCACCAACATCTTTGAAATTTGACCTAAAACGCTTCTTCACCTATGGGTCTGACCTAGTCCCTAAAGATTTTGGTTTGGGAACTGTTTGAATTAGCTCTGGCTGGAGGATAATCTAATATGCTAGAGCAGGATCACCGACTTCCTTACTTTTCAATTTCTTTAAACGTTTCTGGATTTCCTAAGCATTAAGTCGAGGAACCATTAACTCTACATTTAAAGAGGAAGTCGTTAGTATTTCAGCAATAAAGTAACTTGAAAATTAAAATGTTTAAATACTTACGAAAATTTTTGGAAAGCTCAGTCGAGTCGTCTCCGAACTTTAGTAAGGAACTGGTATCCAAAATTGGAAACTTCTCTAAAATATCAACAAGAGCCCAGTCTTCCAATGATAGACTTCGGTACTCTACACTCAAGATTGGGTTTGGCACACTTTGCCAATACAAAGGAAACTAGTCAACCCCATATTGAATTAAGAAGAATAACAGCTCAGTCAAAGAGGAACTCACTCGAAAGAACTTTGGTTTGAAAATCTTGTATGAGGAGTCAAAAGCGAAAAGCAATTTCGTCCTTGGATGGCCGTTTATAGATACCCAACCACCTTTCCCGATGCCTTTACATTGAAAGAAAGAAAAAATATCCCAATGCTCGGATCCCCCCCGAGAAACTTCACCAATACTTCAAACAGTTCTGATATTCTTATCATTAATAGTGTATACACCTCTTTTCACACTCCTTCCAATATCATTCATCATACTTACTTTTTCCTATCACTTTTTCTCACTAAATCTGATACCCTTAAAAAGGGTGTTAATAGTGCATACACCCCCTAAAAGGGATATATGATAATCTTTTTCCTACTTCAAAAGCCCGAACAAATGCCTAACTGTTCAGGTGAAGTTGAGTTGGGGCGACGTTCAACTTTGCCAAAATCGAATAATGGAAATCCAAAAAAGGAAGTCACAAACCGAGACAAACAAAGAAGGTATCATAAAGATATATCCATCTGACTTCTTCGTCCATGTTGGGAGACATATAGATCTTCTCCCCCGAGTGGCAAGGTCGGCAAATGAATCGAGTTTCATTCCCATCGTCCACCATAACAACGCACTTTTGAAGTGACAAAATACTCTCGGTCGAAGAATAGACCAAGTAGTATTTTTTAACGTTGGGGTGGACCTAATTATATAGGTCCTCTGAGTTACGGGTAGGTGATCGACCCCCTACATCATGGTCAGAAGTGCTGACTTCTAAATTATTTGGAACTTCTTTACCTTCATTTGGAAATGAACCCTCAACATTCTACTAGCACGACTTTGATGTCCGTAACAAAAATTCTCCTAATACCTTAACCAAATGATCGCTACTTTTCCCATAAGAACTCTTACCCTCCATACCCAAGACTTCTGCACTTGAATGAAACTAAAATATGAGAGAGGGAGGAACAGGGAAAGTACCTGATAAATGAGTATCGTGTGTGGAAAATTCTCAGAATGGAGAACCCAAATCTTGATCAAGAGGATAATGAAGGCCTTTTTTAAATTAAGGAAACAAAGGAGGAGAAAGCCTGATGAAGAATAAGCTCGAAAAGGAGCATGAAAAGATTGGAAGATGAAATGAATAAAGTATGAGATAAAGTTAAAAAGTTTTAAATAAAGGAAACCATTGGAGATCAATGGTTGAGAATTAAGGAAAATGAAAAGGTTTAATTATAACCATTAGATGCATCTAATGGTAGGATTTTTGAAGTCAACGATCAACGGTTAGGATACGACTTGGTAGCAGGCTCATTAATGGTGAAGTAATGTGACATGACGCTTACCTAGTAAATGCGCTACACATGGCATATGCCGCGCTTTTCCTATAATTAAATAGACACACAAAGTACGAAGCACCCAACCAACAAGGGACATCCTACAGAATGCTTGGTCCCCTTCATAAGCTTGGTTTATCTTCACAGATGACCAAGCTAAGGGGTTGTGAGCCATCTTGGCCTAACTCATAATCCACTCACTCTTAAGCTCGGCCCATCTTTACAGATGACCGAGCTAAGGGGCTGTGGACTGTCCTGATCCAATTTTCATTTGGCCACCCATAAGCTTGGCCTTTCTTCACAGATGACCAAGCTGAGGGGCTATAGACCGTTCTAGGCCTCACAGGCCTATCATGATTAAAGCAAGTCTTAATAGACTGACCAATACAGGCCAACGTCTATGCTAGGTAGACCTATTTCAGAGTAAAAAGCCCAGTAAGTCGGGTCAACCCAACTGAAGTGTGTCTACAAGACCCAACCGATCAATACCCGAACGGGAAATGACTAACACGTGCTTAAATGACCTGCTAACGGTTGGCCATTTGACACCATTATGACCAACGATCCTTAACAGCTTTATGCCATAATAACCGGGAATAACGAATCCTAACGTTCAGAGCCCTAAATAAGGCTTTTTTACCATTCTGCCCTTAGTGGCAAAACTATTTACCAAATTGTCATAATTTTGAAACTATATACCAAACAGCCACACTTTTGGCCACATTGGATTTTTTATTTTATTTTCATGTCCTCGTAGATAGTGCCAAAGATGATGGCGCTATCATTGCAATTACGTCATCACGTTTGACGTTATCCACGTGGATACACCATCACGTTTGACGTTATCCACGTGGATACGTCATCACATTTGGCATTATCCACGTGGAAATGCCAGACTCTTTGGCACTTTCCGTAATGAAACACCAAACGTGTAGGCGTATCCATGTGGATAACGCCAAATGTGATGGCGTTACCAGTGCACGTCTTTATAAAGACAAGTCTCCTCTCCTTCATACACAGATTTTTCATTTCTCAAATTTTGACTATCATTTTGGATTTCAAGGATGACAATTTTCTATTTGATTATTTATGTTTAATCTTATTCTTACATAAGCTTTTAATAGTGTCTTTTAATTTGTATTCAATAAATCATGTTTAATATATATATTCTTTTTACTTATCATTCAAAGACTTACCCATTGTTATTGTTGTTTGCCTTATTACAATGTGAGACATGACATTCAACTTGAACCCAGGCCCAAAGGACCCTTTCGTATTGGAGTTTCATGTTTCACAACATATATGGCAAGGAAAGGAGGATTGTCATTTGCGCGTTAGACATGGTCATAAATTCAGGTATATGGACCCAAATAAGCGGATGCTTCCATATCTACAACAGGCTGAGTTACCCACCATATCGTCACCTATCACAGCCAAGACTTTCTTCTGATCCCCCTCACAGACCACCATATTCTGACCCTGACCCTTCTCATTTATATGATCGTTACACTTAGATTAATTTATCTACCTTTTAATATATTTGCTTAATCTGGGATGACTGTATGTATATGTACAAATGCTTTTGTTATGCATCCTATAGGTGCTCTATTGATTTAGAAATCTAAATATATATGAATATGTTTCATTAAACATGATGAAGTACTTTTGAGAACATCTAATTTTTAGGAGAAATTCTGTCAAATTTTATATAGAATCAGAATGTTTGAACTACTAAAGTTAATTGATTTTGATAGGTTTGCTATACTGGTATTCTATCCCATGAACCGATTGTGACCCTGGTTTTGAGCGGTCATAAATTTATCGTATGTTATTATGACATACTTATATTTGTTTACACTTTTTTTTTAACTTAGTCGTAGGTTATAAGTAATTTATAAAACAATTTTGTTTATAGTATGACTACAAATTTCTATGCATAAAAAATAAAATTTCCAACAAAATAGTTGAATTCATTAAAACAATAAGAAAATAATTTTATTAGTATTTATATTTTTTAAAAAAAATTGTGGCATACATTGGTAACGCCAACATGTCCAGCTGTAATGGACCACACACCCTCTCCATCATGGCAAGGTGCTCTAAATTTGTGTGAGTCTAAAACAAAGTTTCACTCTACAATAGACGCTCACAACTTCAGGAAAAAGTTGAAAAAATTGTGCTTCAAATAAAAGTTTTAGTCATGCACTGGTAACACCATTACGTTTGACGTTATCCACGTAGATACGCAAACAAGTTTGGCATTTCATTACAAAAAGCATCAGAGAGTCTGGCGTTTCCACGTAGATAACACTAAGCTTAATGGCATATCCACGTGGATAATGCCTAGTGTGTTGGCGTAATTGCCATGATAGCGCCATCATCTTTGGCGCTATCTACATGGACGTGAAAATAATAAAAAAATTCAGTTTGGCAAAAAATGTGGTAGTTTGGTATATAGTTTTAAAAGTATGACAAATTAATAAATAATTTTGTCACTAAGAGCAGAATGATCAGAAAGCCCTTAAATGGCCTAAACGTAGAGTATTCAAGAAGTCGATCCTCAGATCGTTATATAAATTGGCCTGACTGCCTAGGCCAGACATGTTCCATCTTTTTACCCAGACACTCAGACTTGCCTACCAAGCATACTTTGTGATCATTTTTTTGACCTGTCTAGGTTTCATTTTGCTTACCGATCTCTTCCGACCTAGGACCTGGTCAGTACCTAGAACAAGTGGGATTCTATTAAATCACAAATCTTATATTTAATTAGTTATATTTGATTTATATTTAGTTTGTTTTGTTTAAGAGTTATAAATATCCCTCGTATATACTTTAAAAGACGTTGTTGAATATTGATTATTAAATTTAGTAAATTATATTTTTTACTTTGAGACTGAATTTCTTGGTACTAAGTACGTGACATCAAGTAATTTTGGAATCTCAAGAATTATTTATTTCTTTCTCTATTAATCCTACATCACATTATTCAAAACAAAAATGGTATATACCAAACAACAAAGCCAAAATAATAATCAAGGGATGTTGTGGTGATTGTCCTTTTGAGAGAAGATAGGAAGAGGGGAGGGGAGAGTAGTAGAAGCTAAGAGATTAGAGAAAAACAAAGGAAAAAAAAGAGAAAATGAAAAAGAAAAATCCAGTGTAATAATTTATGAATTTCCTCTTTGGGTTTTTTACTAAACTGCCACTGTTGGTAAAATTATTTATCAAATTGCCATTTTTTTAACTATTTACCAAATTACTCTTTTTTTAACTATTTATCAAAATGACACTCTTTTGAAACTATATACCAAAATGCCACCCTTTTATCCTACATGGCTTTTTTTAATATTATCTGGCCAACCAGGATGCGCCACGTAGGCTGGCGCATCCACGTAGGTTGCGCCAACATGCTGCTTGGCGCAACCTACGTGGATGCGCCAGCCTACGTGGTGCATCCTGGTTAGCCAGATCACTAAAAACGCCACCCTTGTTGGCGTTTTCCTTGCATTATACATTAAATTTAAATTTTAAATTTTTATAAATTGTTTAAATTATTTAATAAAATTTTGTAATAATTTATTAATG
This sequence comes from Ormosia semicastrata, assembly GCA_029884595.1. NCBI lineage: Eukaryota > Viridiplantae > Streptophyta > Magnoliopsida > Fabales > Fabaceae > Ormosia > Ormosia semicastrata. The sequence goes on from JAQQTO010000040.1 coordinate 785,762, forward strand.
ACTTCATACTAATTACTAAGTAAAATATAAAATATAAAATTAAAAAAGTGACAAATTTAATATGTTGGTAATATTTAATATTGGTTTAGTTATTATGAGGATTTATTAATTACATAACACATATGCTTTTTTTTTTTTTTTTGAAAAATTTATTGCTTCAATTTATTTTTCATTTTAAAAAAGAAATGAGGTATTAATTATTTTCTTTTAATTTTGTCTTTATTTATGATTTTTAATATTTAAAAAATAATCTAATCAAATGTACATACATATCTTATTATTGAAGTTATTGAATATATTTATTTATTTTGACACAAATATTTTAAATAACATATAAAAAAAATTAAATGGTATATCCTCCAAGTTTTTAGTAATTTGAATTAGTAAAAATTTCGACAGAGTTTCCCCTAAATGTTGGACCTCCCCAAAAGCCAATGATCCTGTTTAATGCAACCAGTTACCAAAATCTTTAATAAAATCTAAAACTGTGCGAAAAACATATATAGTCTAATCTAATAAGGGTACCAAACTCAGAAGAAGATATTATCAATAGTCTTTTATACAAAATCACTAAATATAATTGCATGATCAGAAGAAGATATTATCAATAGTCTTTTATACAAAATCACTAAATATAATTGCATGTCAATGTCAATGAGATGAGCCCGCATCAGAATGCGGTGACTGTGAGATGGTTCGGAAGAGGGACATTTGTGATGGGTATGGTGGGTAACCTGGTGGTGGGTAAGGATATGGTGGGTAACCCCGTGGTGGGTAAGGATATGAGGGGTAACTCGGTGGCGGGTATGGATACGGTGGGTGGGTGGTGGGTATGGTGGGTAATAGGCAGGTGGTGGCTGAGTAAGGGGGTATGTAGTAGTAGTAGGAGGCTGAGTGGGTGGGTATGTAGCAGCGGTAGGCGGTTGAGTCGTATGCTGGGTAGTAGAGCTGGACTCCTCGAGATGTCGAAGTCGTGTTTGAGTGCTCGCCAATCTTCTCCTCCGTATATGCCGCGTTCCCTGTTGGCTGGACTCCTCGGGCGGCCCTGAAATGTCGTCTGCTGTTGGAGTTGGACGCAGCTGTTCCATCGTAATGCGGTCATGCTCCCGCAACAAGTGGAGGATCTGTGTAGCAGCCTCTCGAGCGACAGTATCAGTAGTTGAATTGAGTAAATACTCTGCAATGTTCGCCTAATAAACAGATATAATTTATGTCATTATACTGAATACAAGATACATATAGTCACTAACGAATTGGTAAAGCCCTTACCGCATTCCCAATAGATGCGCTAGTAGGAGCAATCCAGCGTTTGGTAATTCTTTTATACCAACGCATGTACTCAGAACGTGAATTGAGGGGTGCGACCAATGGGACTCCCCTAACAAGCTTCTCCCTACGACTATCCCAGGTGGCTATATAAACAGCATGTGTAGCTGGCCAATCCTCATCATGCCTACCTGCCAATGCAACCGAGTGCAATCTGTCTAGCTGGAGTGGTCTCTGTGGCATGGGCTGGTCAAGACCAAACTGGCGCATGACGCGGTCTGGCTGGTGCCACTCGACAATATGGAAACATATGAGAGGGACCACTGTCAGCGCTATGTCCTTAGCAGCCACACAAAAAGGTGGCAATGCTGCCACCTGCTCATCCGTGTATGGTTGCCATATAAACTAAAAAAATGAGATGCACAAAACATTAAGACGGCATATGCATAAGTAAATATCTCAAAGGAATGTAAACGAAGACATGCCTCATCGTTCTTTAACTGATCGAAGAACTGACGATAATATAAAGGGACGCCAATCACAGTATCACTCAATACTTTATGCTTACGCCACTGGTGTGGTGTGGAATGCGATTAAAAATTAATATTAAAAACAGTTGCCAAGTTCCACCAAAAATATAAAAACCTTGCAACCAGTTATAGTAAGCAAGGGTCGATCCACAGAGAACCAATCCAATTCCTAAATTAAACTCTGATGAAAAATAAATAGTAAAAGTAAAAGGGGGTTTTGTTGATTAAAACTAAAAAGAGAAATTAAACTTAAATTAAAACAGTAAACACAAATTGAATTATCAAGTTAAAGATATTGGTTAAGAGATGGAATCCACCACTAGATTTATATGATTATGCTAACTTATATATCCTTTATACCAACATAATCAATTATGTTCTTATGTAATTGTGAGATAAATCCCATGTCTTCCTTAGTTCAAATCAAACCCTAACCATTAGTTATTTGTAAAGCAACGACTCTTTACACTTACCTAATGATTGCATTAAGAATTAGAAAACCAATCACACTAAGATCTAATCACACACCGGGATTAAATTACTTAGATCATATGTCTCACTAGTCATACCACCGCAAATCACAAGCATAGCAATCCTAGTTTTACCACTTTCGAAGTTTGGCAAGAATATAAAAACCTTTATATTGATTTATGAAAGAAACATATGAATAAAAACATAATTGTATTGATATAAAGAGGTATGCAAGATTCACATAATCAAAACTAGAGTTTCATCCTCCCTTAACCAATCAAGAAGTTTAGCCACACATGGCAAATTCAAAAACAGAAGAAGAATTAAAAGAAAACATTGTTCAGAACAAAAGAAGAAAAGAAAAACTAAAGATCAAACTAGTTTCCAAGGCTTGAGAGTGATTGATCTTTGATTGCTCGAATCCGAGTCTCCAATCCTCGATCGAATCCTTCCCCTCCTTGGTCTTTGTGTTTCTCTCAGTTTCCTTCACGTCTCTCTACGTCCAGAATCCCTTAAAGAGCTCTAAGCCACCCTATTTATAGGTTTGGGAACCTAATTTAACATTAAAGCACAAAATTAACTTTCTGGTGCGACGACACGGGCCGTGTCATGCTACACGGCCCAACCCGTGTCTGATTCGGAGACAAATTTCCAGCCTATTCCAAAAGAAAGGAACACGGCCTACCCCGTGTCAATTGACACGGGCCGTGTTCTCGGTCAAGGCTTCAAATTAATTCTTCCTCGTGAAGTCAGAGGAGTACATGGCCTACCCCGTGTCACTTGACACGGGCCGTGTTGATCAAAACTTTCTAGTCTTCAAAGTCAGAATGATACACGGCCTACCCCGTGTTATTTCACACAGGTCGTGTTAATCACTTTCTTCAAATTCAGCCTTGATTCTTCATGAATGCTTTTCTTCCTTTGCTTCTAGAGGTTGATACTGATTCCCTTAAGTCTCTTAACTCTCTTCTCAACAGCTCAATACCAATGGACTCCATCACTCATAGATCTCCTAAAAATCACAATACGTTTATGAGTGTCTATAACCTCATTTAAGCAAAGTTTCACAATAAACATCCAAAGACAACTCTAAATCAGAAACTTAACTAAATGTCAGCAATTAATCACATTTGGAATCCAATTAGATCAAACAAAGAACATTCAAGAGCTGAAATTATTAACAGATCAGCCACCTATTTGGTAAATGAAAGTATTACAAACGTAAGTTATAATATTAACAAAGTATGTCAAGGAAGTAATGTAAAAATACGAAATGAAATAGAAACTTACTCCCATCCTAAGGGACGTAATTGACCACGACCAGCATCGTAAAACACATCAAGCTCAGCATGGTCAGCTAGTGAAGGGGCAAGCCGGGGGAATCTGTATCATGCCCAGTACTGCAATAAGATGTATGCCCCTCCGTTCTCGAGTGCGTCATAGTCTGTAGCTTTACAAAGCTCTCTGTACAGGTACGCCAAAACTGCTAACCCCCAACTATACGTCTTGGCAACAGCAAAGTCCTCCAACAATGGGAGGAACATCAAGTGCACGAGCTTACCCAAATGATCGGGGCATAAGAAACCCCCAAGCAAGTGAAGTATGTAATGTCGTGCACGTTGTTGCACGTACTCATCATCATCGTCCTCAAGGACTGCAGTAACACTCGGCTGCCACAGGTATGTCATGTCAATGCATGCCCCAGTTATGAGCGAGGGAGTCTCATCAATCCCTAACAACTGAGCACAAAAACTGAGCCAATCATTCCTATGCGTAACGCCAGTGACTGTAGCGCCATCAATGGGAAGACCCGATATCATTCCGATATCCTCCAACGTAATGGTGCACTCCTCGGTAGGCATATGAAATGTATGCGTCTCTAGGCGCCATCTCTCAACCAACACAGAGATCAGGGAGTGATCAATGCTGCAATAGCTCATGTGGGCAACTCCTAAGAAACCAGCCTGCTGTAGATACGGAATAATCGGAGCGGGGGGGTCCATATGTTTCGTTTTCTGAGCACGTCTAACCCGCAGGTGTTGGTCCTCATGTCCCTGCCATACATGCTTGGAAACATGGTACTCCTGCAACTCCAAAATCGAGCCGTCCTCTGGTCCGAGGTTTACACGGAATACCATTTGTCAGCTGTATGCCAAATAATAACAACAATTAGTAGGATTCTATGATTACTATAATAAAATATGATATAACCATATGATAACTATGCAAAAATATAATATGGAAGAAATGAAGATAACACTGAGAATCAACTAACATATATAGGAGAATAGTATTCGAATACAACTGTATAGATTAGTAATACAAAACAATACAACTTCTAAATACACATGATTGCTAATACAAGGTTCTGAAAAATGAAAATAGGTCCTAAATCAACTACACGACCCTAGTTGATGGCCCCACTCCATCATCCCTCAAGGAACTCGATCCACTGACATGACAAGTGCGAGAATTATGTCCAGGTTGATGGCATCTTGTACACGTTTGTCCTGGCCCTGCTTCGCGCTAATCCATCTCATTCTTAAGTCGGGTTGATTTTGGTCGACCTTTGGATCTAAGCAATGCACGTGGTGGCACCAAAGTGGTGTCGGGAGGTGCAGGCCACCATGGTTCAGTCCGGACTGGTTCAAAGTCAAACTCATAGGCTCTATAAATGCTTTGCATCCTGTAAACCCTATGAACAAGTTGGAATGAATCAACTGCCACTGAAGCACACGCAGCAAGCGTATGCGAGCATGGATAATGCAATGCTTGAAACACCCCACAGTCACACCGCTTTTCTTCCAGGTTCAAGGTATAAGAAAGTCCATCCTGTTATGTTACAAGATTAAAAGCATCTTCAATCATGAACCTTGTGTTCTCTCTACTGTACCGGCGAACTTGGTCTGAACTGGCCTTTGCCAGGTTGACTCTCCAGTGCTTCGATAAGTCATCACTCCAGATCTGCCCAGATGTAATCAATTTCGAATTTGCCTCGTCCTTTCGGTTAACAAAGTATTCTACTAACTTCGTATATGTCAATTGAACCAATGCAGTTATAGGTAGATTTCTGCTACCCTTCAACACTCCATTAATGCACTCTGACAAATTGGTAGTCATATGACCGAATCTGCGGCCACCATCGTATGCCAAACTCCATTTTTCTTTTAGAATTCCGTTAATCCAATTTACCATCTCCGTTGTGACTTTAAGCTTCTCTAGCCTAGCATCAAACTTTATTGCGATTGGTTCATACCCTGATACAACAAATGAATTGGGTTAGTATTAGAACCTAACTATTATTATCGACAAAATTAGAATACAAATGGAAAATGTAAAGTACCTGTGTTAATAAAAAATCTTTTCAACTCCTTGTTCTGAAATTTGGAGTTAAAATTTGAACCAATATGTCGTATGCAGAAGACATGATATGCATTCGGAGGCTGCCATCCAAGATTTTCATTTGCCACTGATTGTAAGATGCCTCGATGTCGATCAAAGATCAAACACAAGCCCTCTTGTTGGGTGACATGCAATCTCAGGTGGGCTAAGAACCAACTCCAAGCATCCTTGGTCTCCCCCTCCACAATGGCAAATGCAATAGGCAGAGGTTTTCTGTCTCCATCTTAAGTTGTTGCAATCAACAACTTATGACGGTACTTGCCATACAAATGGGTGGCATCAATCTGAATGACGGGCTTACAATATCGGAAGCCAGCCACACATGGTCTAAATGTCCAGAATAATCGACAAAAGACTCTTTTTGAACGATCGAGTCAGTTATTCACAAAACATTCCTCGTCTTGCAACTCCACCACTGTGCTTTCCATGTCTCTCTTCATGGCTGCTAGCCATCTGGGCAACACCTCATAAGATTTGTCCCAATCCCCAAACACATTCACAATAGCCATTTGTTTTGCCTTCCAAGCCTTTCGATATGAAACTTAGTAACCAAATTGGCTTCGAATCCGTTCAATAATTAAGGATACAGGTGTATCGGGTTTTGTTCTGATTAACTCCAAAATGCAAGAGCAGATTAAACGAGAGTCCAACTTCTGGTGATCTAATGACATAGATGGGTTTACGCAACTATGAGGTCCATTATATTTTGTAATCTGCCACGTATTCGACCTCTTGCTTTGTATGGCTCTAAGTCTCCAACTACAACCTTTGTCAAAATTATGGCACTTAGAAGTCATTCTTCGTGAATCAGAGTCTTTAATCTTATACTCTTGATGCCTGTGAATGGAATATTGTTTGAGAGCTAACTTCACGGAATCTTTTGATGGAAATTGCAAGCCAACATAGAATTCATCACCCATGCTCCAAGTCCCACGACTGTCTAATTCAGGCAAGTTATCAGGATTATTCAACGCATCCCAGTTAATTTGAGAAAACTGAGGGCATGGTGGCACAAACACGAATTTAGGTCCTCGAGGCATAAATATGGATTGAGGAGCAACCGCCAATGGAACCTATAAATTTTCTTCGGCATCAAAGTTTTCTGCCTCTATGTTGGTGTCCGAATCATCGCCCTCAGCTACTTGTGCTTCGTCTTCACTTGACTCTCATACTGCATCTCTGACAAGTGGGTTATCATGTTCAACCATTGCACCACCAATAACGATCATATTGCATGACTCAACTTGATTAGACGGACCAACTTGAGCTTCAATTTCACCAGGAGCTTCAACATGCTCTTCCTGCCCACTTGTTTCTACCTCCACATACAACTCCATCGACGCCATGTTCGGAGTTTGACAGAAGGAATCTATCATGTACTCGCACATCATCATCGTCTTCTATTGGAAGCCTACCCATCTCCACGGATTAAAGCATTGCGGACACCGATGAAGACAACTTTTGACACATGTTGGTTTGCTTGAAGCCTCAACTTTGAATGGATCTTAGTTTTCAACCCATCCAAAGTCATATCTACATGATCACACAGCCAGGAGGAGGACCTCATACATGACACCTTCTTCACCATCATACATTGTCCTATTGAAGTAAATATGCACATTTAACAGTTTTGTCATGTTAACTCCAATTCTGAACAATAACAATTTAACACATTTATTTAATATATTAAAGCCATCAATTACAATATTAATTGGACATATAATAATGTATAAATATTTATAACAATGTCTAATAATGTATTACATATATTTATTCAATATATTAACAATTAATTATAATATTCAATATAATTATTTATGTAAAAATAAATTTCTAAACTCCATTATTTTGAAAACTACTTGAGAAATTAGTCAAGTACTTAACGAATGATATATATCCTAAACCCTAATATAAGCAACATTTCTTAATGTAAATCATGTCAAATACTTAACAAAAGATATATATCCTACTCGATTACATACAAAATAATGATCCATACAATTTAGACTACATATCATACAACTTCATTATTCATTAGTCAATAAAAATTTTAAAGTATAATAATATCAAATTACAATTAACACTAACCTAGTAAAAAATCAATTAACAAATAATAAATAAACTATTTAACTATTGAAAGAGGTACTTACAGTGTGAAGGAATATAATCTAAATTCACTGATCATAAATAATGATCCAGACACCACTTCTAGGTTCAGAGCGTTTAGAGAGATAGTGAGAATTTAGGAAATGGTTTGAATGTTACGCACGGGAGAGGGGTGTTGGGGATATATACTAGGGTTACGCCACCTTTGTTAGCTTTTTGGACTTGATTGCGCCAATAAGGGTGGCGTTTTTAGTGATCTGGTCAACCAAGATCGTGGTGGCGATCACGATGGTTGTTAGCAGATCCTACGTGGATGAAATTTAACAAATACGCATCACGATTACGTAGGATAATATTAAAAAAAGTTACGTAAGAAAAAAGAATGACATTTTAGTATATAATTTTAAAAAAGTGATATTTTGATAAATAATTAAAAAAATATAATTTAATAAATAGTTAAAAAAAATGATAATTTAGTAAATAATTTTACCAAGAGTGGTTGTTTAGTAAAAAACCCTTTCCTCGTTATATAAACACGTATCCACATCCCTGTTGTTCTTTTGCTTCGGTAACTGCAGAGAAAGAAAGAAAGAAACGGTGTGAAGGACAAGAAAAGTTGAAAGAAGAAACCATAAGCAGAAGGAATCGGCGGTGCTTCAACGACGATCGCTCATCCGCCTCTGGCCAACTTCAGATCGCTGCTCTTGCTTCTCCGGTAAGTCGGTGGATCATCGCCACCATCTTCTTCACCATCTTCATCTTCTTCTGCTTCTGCAGTTCCTGGATCTGCGATTTCCGATGCTGATTGTGATATCGCTTCCTCTTTCGGTTAATGTTTCGATTCTTGTTTGTTTCCTGCGAAAGTGGATTTTTCTGTTCCCAGTTTCTGAGTTCATTATCGCTTTTGGTGTGTGTTCTGAGTTCAGCATCGTTCTCGTGTTTAGGTATAAAAATTTGTTGGAAATATTGTGCTCTGAAGCGAAATACAACTTGTCTTTTTGCGATTGTTCTGGACTGTGTTTGTTTGTTGCTTCAATTTAAGGAATTTGTGCTTTTACCATTTTGATTTCTGGTTCTTGTGATGAATTTTATGGTATTTGATAACTTATTGTTGCTGTTTATGTGATATTTTTTGTGCAGAAGTTTGTTGCTTGCAATTTTTCAGAGGCATTTTCTTGTTGGTTGTTATACTCTTGTAGCACTGTTTTTCTCACTGCTGAAAAGTTATTATATATGGGCTGAGGTGCACTTTTCATGGGAGGTGTGGAGGATGAAGAACCAGCTTTAAAACGAATGAAATTATCCTCTAAAGGATTAGTTGGTCTCTCTAACGGTTCATCTTCTGTGGAGCCTGTTGGAGGCTCTTCAAGTGACTTGATGGCTCGGCCCCTATCATCCGAAGGGGACGACGAAGTTGTTGGTTCAAAAGGGGTTATAAAAAGAGAGGAATTTGTTAGGATAATCGCGAAGGCATTGTATTCTCTTGGCTACAAAAAAAGTGGGGCACACCTAGAGGAGGAGTCTGGCATACCTTTGCACTCGTCTGTGGTAAATCTGTTTATGCAGCAAATACTCGATGGTGATTGGGACGAAAGCGTAGCCACATTGAATAAAATTGGTCTGGCAGATGAAAGTGTTGTCAGGGCAGCCTCGTTTTTAATATTGGAGCAGAAGTTTTTTGAGCTTCTCGATGGGGAAAAGGTCATGGATGCATTGAAGACATTGAGGACTGAGATTGCACCACTTTGCGTTGATGGTGGTAGAATTCGCGAACTTTCTTCCTGCATAGTGTCTCCGTGTGGCCAAGTTGGTTCTCCTAGGCGTAATATTGTAAAGGTGAGGTCTCGGTCAAAGCTGCTGGAGGAATTGCAGAAACTGCTTCCCCCAACAGTAATGATACCTGAAAAGAGGTTGGAACATCTAGTTGAACAAGCCCTTATCTTGCAACGAGAGGCTTGCTTGTTTCACAACTCATTGGATAAGGAGATGTCATTATATTCAGATCATCACTGTGGAAAAACTCAGATACCTTCTAAAACATTGCAGGTTAGAAAATGATATGTCTAATAGATATTGTGAGGTTTATATGGGAATCTTTTTATTTGACCTTTATACTTCTTAACTTCACTGTAATTGTCTGCAAAATCTATATTGTTGACTTGTTAGTCGGTAGTGGTAAGTGGCAACGGCATCCTATTTCTTGTTGCTTGTTGCAAGCTAGAACTCTCTTAGTTTTTCTTATTCCTTTACTTTCTTTTTTTTTAAAAAGGGGATTGTATGGTGAGGCCCCCATATGGTTTTTACCACTGTTTGCCTGTTTGTCTTTTCTTGTTAATTTGGTAGTCTTACTTCATTATAACGTGATTTTTTCAAGTACTAGGTTTTGTGAATACTTAATTTGGCATCTTGCAAATGGCTATGATTATTGTTGAGGCCCTGTGGAATTTTTTCTTGTATCTTCGCTTAGAAGAAGCGTTAATGACGAGAAGTAGAGAAAGATTTTGTAGAGGGACCAATCAACATAATTATGGTGATAGTAGTTTCACACTAGTTGCCAAAGATGCTGATTTTTATCATAAAAGATAATCTAGCTTAAGTTCTAATTGGAAGCATGTGAAGCTTCTCTATCCTTAGGGTTTTTTTTGGTGCTAGAGTTTACTTTAGTTCTAGGATTTCTGTTTCACCTATTGATATTTGATTACTTGAAGACTATTCTTATTGGGTTCTGGTTACCCTGGTTTGCTTATAGATTGAACTTTTTGAAAATGTTTTAGTCATTATATCTTGTTTTACTTCCTTTATTTGCTCTTTCTTTTTTCTTTTATCTCTTGTCTGGCTGTCTATCTTCTCCTTTGAAGGCTCTTCTTGTCGTGCATCTATTGTTTCAATTTTCAACCTTAACCTTGACTGCTCCAGGTTTCCATTTTGTGCATGTTGATTTCAATACCAGTAAATATACATGCTGTTGCCCTGAAATAGATCCCTGTTCATTTTATGTGCTACGACCACACACATTCTTGCCATTTCAACTTCTTCAACAACATGAAGCCACTGCTCAAAGCAGAAGGCAACACTTCACGAGGCCCAGGCCCAGGTTGAAGTTTTGGCGTTGAAAGATCTTTTTGTCATCAGGGAATTTACATGTGTACTACCATCACATCTAGTGCAGATATTCATGTCCACTTGATTCAGGCCTGCCACACCACTTCAACCCAGACTTAATCAGCTTTAGTCCAGCACTGTTTACTGGTCGAGTGCAATTAAAGATGGAGATCTGGTTTAGCAAGCTTTATTATTTTATAAGTCATATTGTTAATATTCCCTGATTATAAGAATAAAAATTTTTATGAGAAAGGAGTGAAGAAAGATCACTAAGAGAATGAAAAGGTCCTAAAAGTGAAGAGCAAGAAGAACGATGGGGGAGAAGGCATCAAATTAAAAGAGTTTTCAAACCTTGTTGATTTTCAACTAGGGAAACACCTCTAAAAGTTCCAGAATCTGATATTTACTAATGCAGTTTTCTCTTTCTTCTGCCAAGGTAGTGTGGCTTTTTGTCTGCCTAGAACTATTTGGTTGATTATAATTGCTACTAAATGTTTATTACCATTATTGCTGTCAAAACTGCTATGTGGGCGCTTTGCGCCGTTTGGTTTCTTGATGCTATAATTGATAATGATGGTAGGATGTCTTACCTCTTTTCTGTTTCTCCATTACTGTTTGTCTGTATATTGCGTCCCATCGAAGACAACTGCAAGGAACCGGAAGCTCCCGACTTCCCCGGCTTTTGGCCTTACCTCGATTAGCGACTGCTGAAGAGCATAGAGGCACGTACGCGCAGATTTTTGGGAGATGTGCGTCTGACCTTCTTAGGAGGGCCAGAGTGCTGACACATCAACTTTGACTCCGAGCGCTGCGTCTACTTGGGGGAATAGTGTGTATATTTTATGTTCCAACTCGGCAATCTTTAATACATCATTGGATGAAAATAGTCACATTAATTGGATGAAATGTTTTACCCCAAAGCTGGTGGTTAATGAAAAATTGCTTTGCAAATATTCTAGCATTTCTTTCCAGCCATAGGTACTAGATTATAGCTAAATGACACCTTTTCAGTGTATCTTTTGTTCTGTACTTCCTCCCTATAAAAAAGAATTAGCAATACTTCTCTGCCAATGATTTGAAATTAAAGATACATGGAGTTATATAAAATGTACTAATATCCTGTTACATATGATTCTAGCAATTTTACATAAATAAATCTGAACTTGTTTCCTAGCTGGAGAAAAGCATGACATGATGACAGTATGATAGTATGACAGTAATGAGCATTGAAGGATTTTACAGGCAAGGAGTTGTTGAATTGGAAGGTTTTAGTTAGGTAGGAAAGAGGAAAAGAGAGAAATAAGCTAATGAATAATATGAAACTGATATTGATTTGACGTGATATAAAAGACAAACTCAATGGTCCTATTTATACCAATTCTAGACTCTTAATCCTAATTAAATACGGAAACAAATCAGGAAATATAATAAATTAGAAATTGTGAGAAAGAATCTCAGTGATGAGAATATAATCACGTGGGTTACTGCTGTAATCCTGTGTGTTGAAGTCAAATAGATATGTTAGGAAAGTTTTTATTCTGGTTTCCTAGAATTAGGACGTGCAGGTATTTGTTTCCTAGAATTAGAGATTTGATTTATTCTATTTCCTAAGTTAGTTTTGTTTCCTTTTTTAGTGTAGGGTTTCTCTTTTATAAAGTTTGACCTATGTAACAGTAATGCATTTATGAAATACAAAAAGTTATTTACCAATTTACAAGATGGTATTAGAGCTCCCGGCTTGGGAGGCTCTGTTTTTCCCGCTGCAAAATTAGCCTTCATCACTAGTTTTTCCTCTTTTTTGTTCGTTCCTCTCCCTATTCCTTTCCTTCATAGAAACAACCTTAATTGTTGTCCCTGTTCTCTAGCCGTAATCGCTGTCCCTGTTCTCTTGGCGCTCGTTCTCTCGTTCCTCTTTCTCCGACAAAAAAAACAGAGACGTGCTTTTTTCTGTGTTTGAGTGTTCAGTATGTCGGAGGTGGAGGATACTGTGACTACAGCCTAGTCGGAGGAAGGAAGCCGCACACAACAATTTGGAGACTTGCAGAACATTCAGACAGCCTATCGCTTAAATGGGAAGAATTATCTCAAGTGGTCTCACGTTGTTCGAACAACACTAAAAGGAAAAGGGAAGATTGGTCACCTTACGGGTACGGGGCCAAAAAAAAGAGACTCCAAATTTGAAGTGTGGGATGAAGAGGATTCCATGATCATGTCTTGGTTATCGAATTCAATGACACCTGATATAAGTGATACTTGTATGTTCCTGACAACAGCTAAGGATATTTGGGATGCAGTTCAGCAAACATATTCCAAGGCAAAGGATGCTGCTCAACTGTATGAGGTTAAAAAAACAATGGCAGCAAAGCAAGGATCCAAGACAATTACTGAGTATGCCAACCAGTTGAAAGCTCTATGGCGCAACAGTAGCAGGAATAGGAGATGTCGAAATAAGCCCATTGTTGACCTTGAGAAATGTTCTCCATGTTCCTAAATTATCTACCAATCTTGTCTCTATACACAAACTTACACAAGATTTATGTTGTAGTGTGATTTTTCACAACAATTATTGTGTATTTTAGGACAAGGATTCGAGGAGGACGATTGGACATGCTAGGGAAAAGGACATCCTCTGCTATCTTGAGATACCAAGTCAATCTACAATACTCAAGAGTGAAATACCAAGTTCCTTTATGTCAGAATCTGTCCTTTCAAACAAAGAGAAGATCTTACTTCATCATTCTCGTTTGGGGCATCCATCATTTATGATCATTAAGTTTTTGTTTTCCTCTTTGTTTACAAATTTGAGTGTTGAGAGTTTTCATTGTGAAGTGTGTGAATTTGCCAAACACAAGCGTGTATCTTTTCCAATCAGTAATAAAAGAAGTTCTGTTCCTTTCTATGTTATCCATAGTGATATTTGGGGTCCATCTTCTGTCCCTAATATTTCTGGGGCAAGATGGTTTGTCACTTTTATTGATGATTGTACTCGTGTCACTTGGCTTTTCTTGCTTAAACATAAGTCTGATGTTAGTACCATTCTTCCCAATTTCTGCTCCATGATAAAAAAATCAATTTGGAGTCAGTATCAAAAGGTTTAGGACAGATAATGCTAGAGATTAGTTCAATCAAACACTCCTTTTTTTCAAAAAGAGGGAATTGTCCATGAGTCATCATGTGTTAAGACTCCACAGCAAAATGGGGTAGCTGAAAGGAAGACTGGTCACCTTCTTGAAAAGACCGGAGCCCTCTTATTTCAAAACCATATGTCCAAAACTTTTTGGGGGGAAGCTGTCTTTACAGCAACCCATCTTATAAAAAGATTGCCCTCTCGAATTTTGGACTTCAAGAGTCCTATGGACATCCTCTCATCCTTCTATCCAAAACTAAAGACCACAAAGAACCTTATTCCTAGAATTTTTGGCTGTACAGCCTTTGTCCTTGTCCATGGTCCAAACAGAGGAAAATTAGATCCAATGGCCCTAAAGTGTGTTTTTGTGGGCTATTCCTCAACTCAAAAAGGATATAAGTGTTACCACCCTCCATCAAAGAAAGTCTATGTCTCGGTGGATGTCACCTTCAATGAACAAGAAACTTATTTCACCAATCCTTATCTTCAAGGGGAGAACTCAATACAGGAAGATAAGGAAATTTTTTTGGATTTGACTCTGGATCTACCTTCTACTTCCATACCAGAACCTGAACCTGCAATCTCTAATTCCATGTCCGAAATTTCACCTCCTCCACCTCCTCAGTCTCCCAGTTTGTCCCCTGTCCTCAATCCAAATCCCGTGTCTCACTCAACTCCTGGAAATAGGAGGTTTGGCAAGGTATTCACAAGAAGGAATGTTGCTGTCCCAAAACTTACGCAGGCTCAAGAGTCTAACTTGAATTCTTTGAATGAGGCAACAATTTCTAACTCTCCACTACAAGATGAATCTGAATTTCAGGAAGATGATGATGACCGAAACCTACCAATTGCTATTAGAAAAGGTACCCGAGAGTGCACTAAACGTCCTTTATATCCTCTTGCAAATTTTTTGCCCTTTAAAAATTTCTCACCATCTCATAGAGCCTTCCTTGTAAGCCTAAACTCCATTGCTGTCCCTACCAAATTATCTGAAGCATTGTCTAATGAAAAATGGAAGCAAGCTATGGATATGGAAATGGAGGCTTTAGAAAAGAATCACACCTGGGAATTAGTAGAATTACCAGCAGGAAAAAAATCAGTGGGCTGCAAGTGGATATATACAATGAAGTATAAAGCTGATGGGTCTATTGAAAGATACAAGGCTCGATTAGTAGCCAAAGGGTATACACAGACCAATGGGATTGACTACCTAGAGACCTTTGCCCTTGTTGCCAAAATGAATACAATAAAGGTGCTGTTGACAATTGTTGCTAACTACAGCTGGGAGTTACAATAGTTTGGCGTGAAGAATGCATTCTTGCATGGAGAATTGCAGGAGGAGATTTATATGGATATTCCACCAGGTTATGATAAGAACATGACTGCTCACACTGTGTGTAAATTGAAGAAGGTGCTGTATGGCCTCAAGCAATCACCGCGGGCATGGTTTGGAAGATTTGCAAAAGTCATGTTGACTATGGGATACAAACAAAGCCAAGGGGACCACACTCTTTTTATTAAACACTCTCCAACAGGGGGAGTTACCATTCTTCTGGTATACGTTGATGACATAATAGTAACTGGCAATGATGATAGAGAGAAACAAGTTTTGAGCCAGCACTTGGCCAAGGAATTTGAGATCAAGGCTTTGGGAAGATTGAAGTACTTCCTTGGAATTGAGGTTGCTCACTCTAGAAAGGGTATTTTCGTCTCTCAACAGAATTATATCATATATCTTCCCAAGGAAACGGGCAAGACAACATGTAAGCCGGCAAGTACTCCCATAGATCCTAATCTAAAGCTTGGAGTTGCAGAAGAGGATGCTGCAGTAGATAGGGAAATGTATCAACGGTTGGTGGGAAGACTAATTTATCTTTCTCATACAAGACCGGACATAGCATATGTAGTGAGTGTAATTAGCCAGTTCATGCACAGTCCAAAGGAGATCCATTTGCAAGCTGCCCACAGGGTACTTCAGTACCTTAAAGGAACACCAGGAAAATGTATCATATTTAGAAGGAATGGAGGATTGATGCTTGAGGCCTATACTGATGCTGACTATGCTGGTTCCATTGTGGAGAAGATCAACTTCAGGTTACTATACTTTTCTTGGTGGAAACCTTGTAACTTGGAGAAGTAAGAAACAAAATGTAGTAGCTTGGTCTAGTGCTGAAGCAGAATTTCGAGCAATGGCTCAGGGTGTGTGTGAACTACTTTGGTTAAAGATCATTCTAGAAGATTTAAAGATTAAGTGGGATGGTCTTATGAGGCTCTATTGCGATAATAAATCTGCAATCAGCATAGCACACAATCCGGTACAACGTGACTGAACGAAGCACATCGAGATTGATAAACACTTTATCAAAGAGAAGCTGGAAAGTGGTCTAATTTGCACACCTTATGTCTCCTCACATAGTCAACTTGTTGGTTGACAAAAGGATTAAGTAGTTTAGTATTTAACACAATTGTTTCCAAGCTGGGAATGGAAAATACCTATTCACCAGCTTGAGGGGGAGTGTGGGAAAGAATCTCGGTGATGAGAATAAAATCACGTGGGTTATTGCCGTAATCCTGTGTGTTGAAGTCAAATAGATATGTTAGGAAAGTTTATATTCTAGTTTCCTAGAATTAGGACGTGCAGGTATTTGTTTCCTAGAATTAGAGATTTGATTTATTCTATTTCCTAAGTTAGTTTTGTTTCCTTTTTTAGTGTAGGGTTTCTCTTGTATAAAGTCTGACCTATGTAACAGTATTGCATATATGAAATACAAAAATTTATTCACCAATTTACAAGAGAAATAAATCTTAAGAGATCATCTATGATATTCTAAAATATATCAAGATACAATAAAAATATTGAGATATTTTTCAGATATTCTAAAACTCTTCCTCAAGCTAAAGCTTCCTAAGCTTGAGCTTGTAACAATTAAATAATTTGATAGTGTGATAGTAGCTAGTACAAACGGAGACGGTGGTTGGCAACTACTTCTGGGACGAAGATGAAGACGAGGCCAGTGCATTTGGACAGACGGAGATAGGGTCAGTGTATTTAGACAGACGGAGACGGGGCCAGTGCATCTAGGACAAAGAGCTGGGGCTAGAGCATCTGGGACAAAGAGTACGGCTGGTGTGAGTCTAACCTATTGATATTGGAAGAAGTTGGGAAAGCCTGCGTATGTGGTAGTTTCAGCTAAGGTATGTTGAGGTGTTTCTATAGTGATGTGATTTGAAGGTAAAGTCTGTGACAGAATGTCAATGATTTCTTTGCCTGTCCATTTGTTAGTGAATTTGGGGAGCAGCAAAACTTGGGTACTGGTTATATAATCAAGGTGTTTAATTGCCAGGAATTTGTAGGCAAGGTTAAGTATTTGGTGGGCATCAGCAGATTGCTTCTGAAATAAAGAACCAAGGTATAAGTGAACAGAAATGTGAGTCAATGTGGTGGCAGTGCAGGAGAGCAACATAGACCAAAAATTAAGTAGAGTCAAAGAAATAAATAATGATCCATACAATAAAAAGACCCCTGATATTCTTAACTCATTTTCAGTCTTAGCTGAAAAGACACAGTGATGTATGCATTCATGTACATTGTGTGTGCGTATAAGTGTATATTAGTGTGTGTATGTATCTTAGAATGTTAATAAAATCCCAATGATCCATTGAATATTGCTCATGCTAATCTTTAGTGAAAAATAAAAGGAAAAAAGGTTCCTTCTAATAAGATTAAATTGTTAAGGTACTTTGGAACACTTTATCCCAATTGAACTTGTAAGTTGTGGACTAACGACCTAACAACTATCAAGTAGACTTTCTCTGGGAGGCTGGGACCAAAATGGACTTCTTGATGTTGGATAGACCACATTTTGCGTTAGCTTTCCAAGATGATGAAACTTCTCTAATCAGTTCTTGGCTAGTACCTTAACTTATCTGGTGCATGGTTAGTAGCTTAAATTCTAATTGTATAGTGTCTACTATTACATAGTAAGTTTGTTCTTATTTTTTCTAATTTCCGTTATACTAAATATATAATTATCCATACCTTATCCAATTTGAATGAATATTGTCATATTTATTTTCATCGACTCTTCTAGCTTTTTATTATTCAATTTTACCATCCTCAATTTGTATGAATAATATTGAAATTCAAAACACTGACGCTGTTCAAAACAAGATCCAAATCACAAAGAAATGGATGAATTTATATGCATATGATATGAAAAACATACTGAGGTATGATACTCTTTATGGTAGTAGGAGTTTGGCAAAAATAGATTTCTTTATCTTGACGAAAGGACCTTGGAATATTTTGTTTGATGGCTTTTCTTATAACCTTGGATTCTTTCCCAATTGTAGGCACATTTTCACTAGCAACTTGTGCCTCTTTTGTTCCTTTAGTTCGTTGTCATGGAATTTTGCTTGCATCAGTGTTTTGGTGTGATCAGATAAAGAATAGATTCTAGACTTTTGTAAACAGAGCAGTTTAGGATGTTGACCATCTTGACCTCCACCAAACTATTAATCATTTGTATTTGATGGGGATGTACGGATTAAAGGCCCTCAAGTATGAAATTTGTGTTTATCATGGGCAAGTATCCCATACGATAGCTTTTAGATTAATGGGTTCCTTGATCTTACCACCAGCTGTCTATGAATGTCCAGAATGTTTTAGACAATTATATCAAAGTAGCTATATGATGTTATGTTAGGTCCTGAAGTTTTCTGCATGTTTAGATAAACAACATTGTGAATGTTAATGAGTTTCCAAAATGAAGCTTGTAGGATTTGCAAAGCGCTAGTGAAATAATATTTGTAAGAATTAATAAATTTAAGTAAGGCATCAGGCATCCATCACTCCGTAAGTTATTATCAAATGGAAGCTAAAGAGTGGATGTGTATGACCTTGATTTACAAATGTCGGACAATTGATGGACATTGCTCAGTTGTCTTATTCGAGTTAATTGACTTTTGGCATTTAAGTAGTGTTCTGGAGTACTTCTTGAGAATATTGTTTGTGAAGAGTCTTGCATCACAAATGAGGTCCATCAATGGAGTTTGCTTTGTGACCATGATTCGTCAACAGTGGATGGAAAGAAATTTATGTCCTTAGGCATGAGGAACTTGGGGCTTATTTCAGCTTATATTGGACCTATTTCTCAGGGGATATATATCATTTGATGTACTTCTTTCTTTGCTGCTGCTCCCAGGGGTATTCAGCACGTATGGAATTTTGATCCCTAGATCCCAATTTCCTTGCGCATTTTTGTTTTTGTTTTTTGGGATAGAAATTTCATGTGCATGTCCTGTGTGTTTTAGAAAATTAGGACTCTTGATGGACTAAAGGGAAAGAGAAGGATTGCCTCCCCCTCTCCTCTGTTGGAAGATTTGCGATGTTTTCAATAATATTGTCTTTACTTTGAGCGGAAAGCCAGAACTATAAAGATATGTTTTTGAATTTATCCTATTAAAAACAATATGATACATCTGAACTTTGATGCCATGTTTTTGGGGTCCTGCTTTTGGAGCTTTAAGAGAGAGTAGATTTAATCCAAAATTCAATGGCATTGGAGCGCTCTATCATATCAATGTGATTTTATGAAGTGTTCAGTTGGAGCACCTCATTTTCGAAGGGTGTCTTGTTGTACATATGTTATGAGATAGGATTGTGCTTATGGTTTCTCCACAGTGCTTTTTACTCATTGTGTTGAAGGAATATCCGTTACTGATATGCAGAGAGATTGAACAGCTTTGTCTTCTTTGGTTCTCTGTTTAGGAGAAAAGAAAGAAATGTAAAATAGAGACACTATCAGAGAGAATCCCAGCCTTAGGTACGGCCAACCCTCACCCAAAACAACTCTACACAATTCTGCTTAATTCTCCCAAGCCTCCCTTCTCACATTTATCCCACTCTCCTCTAACAGAATCCACTCACACTTCTCTCTCCCCTTTGCCACGTGTCCATGTAGGTAATTACAAGAATATGCCCAATGCATATTACCTCCACTGCCTTTTCCTTTATTTATCCTCACATAAACTCTAGTAATAGGGTATCTATCAATACTTCCCCCCAAAAGATTCACCTTGTCCTCAAGGTGAAGGTTTGGGTAAGGGTCTTGTAGCAACTGAAGGAAACTTCCACCGGGATACCAATGCTTGAAACACAATGACCAAGTGATGCTTGAAGCATAATAGCTTCCACCGGGGTCCCACTGCTTCTAGCATAATTACCGAATTCCTGGTTCCTTGGGGACCTCATTTGTGCCTCTAAGTTCGAATCCAACATCAGTCCCTCCCGGGTTGAATAATAACAAAAAGTTGTGGAATATGCTGTTAACTAACAATTGTAATGTATTTGCTCCCATCATTCCTTCCTCTGGCAGATAGCTTTCACAGAACGGGTATGGCTCAACATTTGAACTAGCTTCAGGATAAGATCAGCAACCCTATAGCCATTCAGACTTTGAGCACTAGACTCATTCACATGGTGCAGAACAGAGACACCAGATAGGTTCAACTTTTCTGGTTCAATTAAGCATGAAATACTTGCATAAAGTAGATACATTGATATTCCATCAAACTTGAATTTCATAACTGGGATGAGTGTTTGGAACTGGTTGCAATGCTGTAATTTCCCCCATGTTACCTGAGATGTCCAGCAAAACGAAGAAAAAATCCTCATTCCAGTTCATAAAGGATTGCCCAAGAAAAAATCCATCAAACTTTGAAATCAAATCAGAAAATCTTCATGTTACTACAGCTATTTTATCAACATGACTTTGGAAAGGGCTCACCTCCAATTTTAGATCCTCAACTGCTTCTAAATTGCCATCACCTTCGTGTGCAATTAGGTCTGAATGCCCCCAATATTTATCAGAATCTCGAGGGAACTCTTTATCAGCACCACTTCATTGGTGGTGCAGCACCCAACTGAACTGCTGGTCATCAGCCCCTTCCCATTGGTTGCTTCCTATCCCTTCCACCAGCAGGCTTTCTGTGGCCTACGTCCCTGAGCCGCTGTGATTGGAAATATTGGTGGTGTCACTGAACCGCCCCACCCAATCTTAACCACGATGGAGTTGATTATTGGTGCTATTGTTGACCCACCTCTTCTTGCTTCAGCAACCAGATTGGGTTGTGTTCCATGGCCCCTTGTAATGGTCTGGTTAATCATGGAATTAGGCCCATCCTTGCTGCATACATTCATCTCATCTTTCCCGAAGGCCTAGTTCATCTCACCTTTAAGGTGTGGCTCATCTCTAAGACTTAAACACATGTTTCCTTTCTCTAAGGTCCTTTTCTTTCTCTCACTAAATTGGGCTTGGTCCATTAGGTCAAAAAAACCACTCCCCTTGTGTAATATCTGTTCTGCCCCTCCTTCCTCCTCCCCCTTCACACACAATGAGTTCTGCTTGGTGCGTCGTAAAGCTTCTCTGGTGCGAAGTAGTGAACCGGAGTTCATCTCACTTTGCCCTGGGATTGAGAGTTTGGCCATCAATTCTATCTATGCCAGGGACTCCTCCATCGCTGGCTGAAATTGTCGGACCATGGCGGTTTTGAACGCCGATCATGTTGCACATGGTGTTCGAAGTTCCCACCATTGGTAAAAGTTCAAAGCGTGACCCTCCAAGGCAACAACAACTGCCTGAAGCTTCTTGCTGTCACCCAAGGCATTGAGACGAAAGTATCGCTCCGCATCGTTCACCCACCTGTATGCATCCTCACCAAAAAACATGGGGATCTCGCTGAAAACCATTGAAGGCTCCAACCTTCGCCTTGGATCGTCTGTTTGGCTGTTCCAATCCGTTCTCCAAGTTGCTCTATCACCAGCCTCGCCTCCCAAACTCATTTCCTAACTCCAGCCTTGACCTATTTGACGTTCACCCCTTCTTTGATGTAATAACTCCTCCAACATCTCTTCCACCCTCTTCATGCTCTCCTAGTACTCCTTGGTCATCCCCTCAATCCTCCCCCACCTCTCTTCCATCCCTGTCTGAACTGTCCAAGGCTCCCGAGATCGGGAGCTCTGATACCAATTGATAGATTGGGAGCTCTTATACCAATTGATAGGAACCAGAAAATAGAACTGATACAAATGGATAAAACCACAGAATGTGGTTATGTATATTCTGTATCATTAACAAGAACAGAAATGGAAAATTACAAGATAAAGAAAATATGACTCAACCTAGAGTTGAGCCCCCAGCCTTAGGAGAGGACTGCCCTAATTCCTCCCATCACTAATTTCCTACCCACTCTCTTTCCCTCTATTCTCATATATCCCACACTGTTCCACTCTTTTCTTTCTCTCCATCATGAGACCCATGCTACGTAGGATTTTATTTACTCCTCTTGCTAGTCATGATTACTTGGGGATAGGGGTGGAAATAGGCCAGGCTCCCCGTCAGGGGCCTATGGTTTGGCTTGCTTGAGGCCTGACCTGGCTTGGCTTGTTTACTAAACAAGCTAGGCCAAGGCTTTTTTAAAAGTCTGTTTAACTAAAATGGCCAGGTCTTAGGCTATCTATTAAGCCTTTTAAGTCTAGCAGGCGATTCTGTCTCCGAATAACTATATATAATATAATATATATTATTATAATAATTATAAATTATAATTATTAATTTATTATAATATATTAATATATTTTTTAATTAAATTTTAATAAAAGTCAAGTAACTAAAACCTATGGTAATAAAATAGAATAGAAATAATATTAATAGATTTAATATAATATACTTATGATAGCTGAATAGCATGAGAGAAAACCTCTCAGCCCTCTGAATTTATAGATCTAAGGTTTACAAAAAAGTCTAAACCTAATCCCTTGATTATAGGGATTGATATACAGCTAAAAGTCTAAATCTAATCCCTTGATTATAGGGATTGATATACAGCTATTTACAGCTAGAAACAACAATATAATAAGTATATTAACACTCCCCCTCAAGCTGGTGCATAAATGTCATAAGCACCAAGCTTGTTACATATGTAAGTTATTCGTGAACCTCGTAGAGACTTGGTGAAAACATCTGTAAGTTGATCATTAGAGTTGACAAATGAAGTACTGATCTCTTTTGAAAGAATCTTGTCTCGAATGAAATGGCAATCAATCTCTATATGTTTAGTCCGTTCATGGAAGACAGGATTAGAAGCAATGTGCAGAGCTGCTTGATTATCACAAATTAGTTGCATAGAACCTATCTCGCAAAACTTTAACTCTTCAAGTAAATGTTTTAACCATATAAGTTCACATGTAGTGAGAGCCATGGCTTGGTATTCTGCTTCTGCACTCGATCTTGTAACTACACCTTGCTTCTTACTCTTCCAGGAGCTGAGATTACCCCCAATGAAAACACAATATCCAGAAGTTGACTTCCTATCACTCAGAGATCCTGCCCAGTCTACATCTGTATAGGCAACAATATTCGTGTGACTTCTATTTTCATATATTAGCCCTTTTCCAGGAGATCCCTTAATATACCTTAAAATACAAGTCCTTGCATCCCAATGACTATTACAAGGGGAGTTAAGAAACTGACTTACAACACTGACGGCAAAGGCTATATCTGGTCTAGTCATCGTGAGATAATTCAACTTTCCCACTAACCTTCGATATCTGACTGGGTCTAAGTACAATTCCCTTTGATTTGGCATGAGTTTAACATTCGGGTCCATTGGAGTATCCACCAGCTTATAATTTAGCATTCTAGTTTCTTCCAAAATGTCAAGTGCATACTTCCTTTGACAAATGAAAATGCCCGTTTTTGATTGAGCAACCTCGATACCAAGGAAGTACCGCAACCTACCTAAATCTTTGGTTTGAAAATGCTGAAACAGATGCTGTTTTAGTCTAGTGATCCCTTCATGATCATTACCTGTGATTACAATATCGTCCACTTAGACCACAAGATAAATGACCTTCTTAGACTGTGAATGTTTATAGAATACAGAGTGGTCGACTTCATTTCGAATCATGCCAAACTGTTGTACAACTTTACTAAACCTCCCAAACCAAGCTCTAGGAGACTGTTTTAACCCATACAATGACTTCCGAAGTTTGCAAACAAGACCTGACTCCCCCTGAGCAACAAACCCAGGTGGTTGCTCCATATAGATGTCCTCCTCCAAATCACCATGTAAAAAGGCATTTTTAATGTCCAATTGATATAAAGGCCAACAAGAGATAGCAGCCATGGATAAAAAGAGACGAACAGAGGCTATTTTTGCAACAGGAGAGAATGTATCACCATAGTCAAGACCATAAACCTGAGTATAACCTTTGGCCACGAGACGAGCCTTTAAGCAATCTACTGTCCCATCGAGACCAACTTTGACAGTAAAAATCCAACGACAACCAATTGTATACTTCCCAGGAGGAGAGGGAACAAGAGCCTAAGTGTGGTTAGATTCCAAGGCTGTCATCTCATCAATCATAGCCTGTCGCCATCTTGGATGGGATAGTGCTTCCTGAACAGTGTTAGGAATAGAAATGGACGACAAGGCAGATACAAAGGCATAATGGGAGGAAGATAAACGATGATAACTCACAAAATTATAAAGAGAATGAGGATTGCGAGTAAAACGAGTACCTTTGCGAAGAGCAATGGGAAGGTCAGTGGAAGGCTCTGGTTGGGCCGGAATCGATGGAGATAGAGGAGCAGAAGGTGAGTCACTGGTGTCCACAACAGCCTCCAGAGGTGTAGGACGAGGACGACGGTGGTAAGTGAGACGAAATGGCTCCTTCGAGTACTTGGGAATAACAGAGGCAACCTCTGGAATATGTGACACAGGCGGACTTGAGACGGGAGAATCGAATACTGGAACAGGTAAGACTTGAGAAGCAGACTCCAACATGACTTGTGAGGCAAAGTAGGGTGTATCCTCGAAAAAAGTGACATCCGCGGAGATGTAAGAACGATTTGTGGACGGAGAATAACACCTGTATCCTTTTTGAACTCGAGAATAACCAAGAAAAATACACTTAAAGGCACGGGCAGCAAGTTTGTCGAGACCTGGAGCAACATTATGGACAAAACATGTGGAACCAAAAACACGAGGGGGAATAGTATAAAGAGGTGCCTGAGGGTATAGAAGAGAGTGAGGAACTTGGTTATTGAGAACAGAAGATGACATACGATTTATTAAATAATCTGCAGTGAGAATAGCATCACTCCAAAATTTCACAGGTACATTGGAATGTAACAGGAGAGTACAAGCTATTTCAATGAGATGACGATGTTTGCGCTCAGCCACACCATATTGTTGAGGTGTGTGAGGACAACTCGATTGATGAACTATACCATGAGATGCCATGAAAGAATTAAATGGGGTAGAAAAGTATTCTCTGGCACTATCACTGTGTAAGATACGAATAGTTTGGCCAAATTGATTATGTATTTCGGCACAGAAATTTTGAAAAACAGTGAACAACTCAGAACGTTCTTTCATTAAAAATAACCAAGTACAACGAGAGAAATCATCAATGAATGTAACAAAATACCTATATCCTAAGACAGAAGAAATACGACTAGGACTCCAAACATCAGAATGAACAAGACTAAAGGGAGACTCTGCACGACCAGTAACCTTGCTTGGAAAGGATGCCCGAACATGCTTTCCAAGCTGACATGCCTCACACTCTAATGACTGTAGATTAGAGAGATGAGGAACCATTTTCTTTAATTTATTCAAACTCGGGTGACCCAAACGATGATGAAGAAGACTGAACGATTCTGTGGCAGCACATATGGTGGAGGATGGAGGTTGTAAATAGTAAAGACCACCTGACTCAGATCTGGCTCCAATCGTCTTCCCCGTATTCCGGTCCTGGATAGAAAAGGAAGTAGAAGTGAAGGTTATCGAACAATTGAGAGATTGAGTAAGTTGACTAATAGAAATTAAATTAAAAGGACATCCAGGTATAAATAAGATTGAATTTAAAGACGGAGAAGGAAGAGGTGAAGCTTGACCAATACCAGTGGCTTGTGTTTTAAAGCCATTAGCAAGGGTGATGTGATGTGGTGTTTTAGTAGGAGATAAGGTAGAAAAGAAAGAAGAGTTACCGGCTATATGATCAGAAGCACCAGAATCCAAAATCTAGGAACCAACAGGAGATGCATGAGAGAAACAAACCATAGAATTACCAGTATGAGCTATAGTTGCTGAAGATGAGGCTTGTGGGGTTGCCTTAAGCTGAAGATACTCCTTGTATTTATCAACTGAAAAACTGTTTTGATTGTTACCTTTCTGATTATCATACCCAACCTCGATTTTCTGATCGGCAGACATTTGAGACTGTGTTACATTGGCTGACTTTTCTGGGAAACCATGCAATGAATAACACTTGTCTTGAGTATGACCCACGCGCTTGCATAAGAGCATTGAGGACGATCACTTCTACCACGACCACCTCTGCCACCACGCCCACGGCCTCGTCCTCCACGATTTACCGAATTAGAGACAGGCTGAAGATTTTGAAGCTGTCTGGGAGCCAATCTCAGATGTCTCCGCTGATGACAGAACTCGTAGAAGACGATCAATGAGTTCCTCCACCGTGGGGATATTAGGATTTGTCAGAGATTGATTCCGGAGAGATTCAAAGTCTTTATGTAAACCATGAAGAACAAAGACCATGTACATATTATCAAGTTTTGCTAGTACCTTTGTAAGATCATCACCCGTTAGGATACGTTTGATGTCTTCAATGATAGATTGTGCTCTGTTCAGATAAGAAGGAAGATCATGGTCTGTCATCTGAAGAGTGGCCAAATTGTGGACAGAAGCATAGAGACGTTGTATGTCATTAGAATAGACATTTTGAGCTTTCTTCCATATTTCATAACAAGTTTTGTAAGGGCGAAAGTGCACCATCAACTTTGGATCAATAGACTGCCATAAGAGAAATACCAACTGATAATCTGCCCTTTTCCATTCATCACGAACTTTAGCATCAATATCTCCTTCCTTCTTGGTGAGATGTTCATGAAGCCCTTGACTTAAAAACCAAACTTCAACAGCATTATACCAGTCTACAAAATTCTTACCATTGAGTTTCTCGGAAGTGATATTGGGGCTGCCAGAGAAGGCAAAAGAGATGAGGCCTTTCCCTATAGACCCAGAACCTTGAGAAGTGACAGTGGATGAATCATCGTTTGACATAGTAAGAGGAAGATGGTGTTACTGTTGTATTGTTTGGTTTAGAATAGGGTTGTTTGCTCACAAACTGGCACTACAGAGATACTCTCGTAAAGAGCACTCTGTTTTCGATAATCTCTTTGGAAATGGGATAGGATGGCCTAACGAAACCCTAGTCACAAAATTGACCAAGATGACAAAACTGACCGAAAGTTGCGTTTGATACTCAGAAAAGGGACAGACGGCGCCAGAAAAGAGATCAGAGACAAGCAGAAGATGAACGCGCGTCTGGACGGCGACGCCTGGGCCCCACTCGTGGCGCAAGGCAGCGGACTGTGGAGGCGCGTGCGGCGGCGGACGGTGATGAGTCTTCACGGAACTGGATCACTGGTCGTTTTTGAGTAGTCCGGTCACCTTACTTTGGTGATCGGAGACAGTCGCCAGAAAGCGGTTGATGAAAAACGGTCGCCGGAAAACGTTCGCCGGAAAATGGTTCTTGACCAGATCGAACCTTGCTCTCTGATACCAACTTATGATAGCTGAATAGCTTGAGAGAAAACCTCTCAGCCCTCTGAATTTATAGATCTAAGATTTACAAAAAAGTCTAAACTTAATCCCTTGATTATAGGGATTGATATACAGCTATTTACAGCTAGAAACAACAATATAATAAGTATATCAACAAATATATTTATTAGAATGAAAATAATAAGTTAACACTCACCTTCTACTTTTATAGATGCTCACTACTTTCTTGCTTTAGTCTTTAGTTGATATGAGACTTGGAGATATATGTCTCTAATAATTTTGCAACTTGGTATATCTCCAAGTCCCACATCGACCGAAGACTAAAGTAAGAAAGTGGTGAGCATCTATAAAATTAGAAGGCGAGTGTTAAGTTATAACATAGGCTTATTGGCTTTAAGTAAGTCTGTTGGCCTATTTCAAGACTTAGGTTTGTTAGTCTATGTAAAGACATGTTGACCTATTTAAAAGGTTTGTTAGCCTATATAAAGACATATTAGCCTATTTAAAGGTAGGTCTGTTAGCTTATTTAAAGGCCTCATTGCAAAGTAGGCTTTTAGGCTAGGCCATACTTTTAAAAAGGCTAGACTAAACTTTAAAAATTGGCCTATTACAAGCTCACAGGCCAGGCTCAGGCCTTATAATTAGGATATTGGCCAGACTTGTTTAAGGCAAAGCCTGGCCTGATCTGTTTCTCCCATACTTGGGGAGCTGATCCTCTTAACTTTTTCCTAACATACAGCTTCTTAATACGTGGGTATCTATCATATTTTCTCTCTATTATTTGGAAATGGATCTTCTCATGTTAAATTTCACATGATAGGGTTTTGTAAAGAGAGAGATAGACACGAAGACTATAACACATGGTCTTACAAATTTTAAGACGACCCTACTATTTAAGTCTGTGTCTATCTTTCTCTTCACATGAAAATTTCACATGAGAGGATCTATTCCCCTTTTATTTATAATAAGATTTCTTCTTCTTCTTAAATTTGACCACAGTGTAGATAGTGGCAGCATGTGGCAAGGAGTTATTTCTATTAAGTGGTGCCTAGGTAGTCTGGTTGATGCATCAAATATTGCAAAATGTAGAAAACGTATTTCCCAAAAGCTATTAAACATATTGCATTAGGGCTGAAAGATTGTACATTAACCTTAATGCTTTGTTTGGGAACAAATTGAGAGGGGAATGAAAATGGATGAAATGGAAGTGGGAAAATAGAATGGAACTCTCCACTTCTTGATCGGATATGAATAAATTGGGAGGAATGAAAAAGAGAAGAATCCAATTTTACATTGTTTAAGAGCCAAAAAAAAAAAATTGAAAGTAAGAAAATTATTTATAGTATAACATTGACAAGAAGTCTTTAGATGAACTTCATTACTTAGTACTTATAGAGGTAAATATGTAAAATTAAAAAAATTGCATATCCATAGTGAACTTTCCCTTCAGTTTCATTCCATATTTTTGAAGAATAATTTTCTACAGTTGCACTAATGAATTATCTTTCCAAAGCCATTCCTCCCACCTTTTATTTGGTCACAAACAAGGGATTATTATATTCCCATCATTTTTTTCTTTCCCTATAGATTTATTCCTCTCAAAAGCACCTGATCCAAGCAGTCCATAATTGTTCTTCCATGGTGATCTAGGTTTTTTTCTTGGTTTTGTGATCTTTCTGCATAGTATGTTAGTCTTCTATATTATGATATTAGTTTTGAAGGTGGCTTGAATTTAAAACTGTTTGAGATTTATAGTTAGTTATTTTGTTTTTCTTTTTGGTAATTTATGTTCTAATCTGCAATAAATCTTTCAATATTTGTCTTCCATAATTAAATGTCAGATCCATAGGGATTTAATTTATTTTTGGGAGCTTCAAGCTTTAGCATAGTTGTGTTAATATTGTGTATTATAGGTGTATTGTTTTGATGAACTTTCAAGTACTGCATTGTATCATGTATATTAAGATATTTTGACGAGTAAAAATTGTAGACATAGAAGTAGATGGATAATGAATAGATTTAACTTAAGAATGGAAAATGTATGAATGACTTTAGAGTATTCAAAATATCTCATAATGGGGAGGGATCAAGTTACACCGGTGTAAGTTAAAGTCATTCTTACACCATTGAATATCTTTTTATTGAATAATTTTTTCACTAAATCTACCATTGAATTGAAAGTTCTTATCATATAGATCATTTCTATAAAATTTTACATTAATCTAAACTCGTTTAGTACTTCATTGATATATGTCATATTTCAAAAGTATATATTACGTTAATCTAGACGTATATTAATGAAATATTAAACGATTTTAGATTAATGTAAAATTTTATAGAAATGATTTATATGATAAGAACTTTCAATCCAATGGTAGATTTAATGATAAAATTATTCAATAAAAAGATATTCAATGGTGTAAGAATGACTTTGACTTACACTACTGTAACTTGATCCCTCCCCTCTCATAATATCTTTATTGTATCTTAGAATGTTTTAGGGTATCTTAGATGATCTCTTATGAGTTATTTCCTATTTATTATTTAATGATTTGTTTCCTTATTTAATTAAGATTGGGAGTCTAGTATTAGTATAAATAAATAGGACTATTGAGTTTGTCTTTTGTATCACACTATCATCACACCAATATCATTATAGTCTTATTATTTTGAGTATTCCTTTTCTCTCTTTTCCTCCTTCCCTACTTAAAATCCTCCAATTCAAGATGGTATCAGAGAGGTACCATCCTCTATGACCTATCCTATCACTATTCCGCTACCTATTTGGAACTCGGATTAACCACCTCTCTTATCGTGTTCTCTTTTCGGCACCCTCTCTCTATCTCTCCACCGTCACTTTCTCCTGTTCATAGTTGCCAGTGGTGGTTTGCCTTCATCAGGGGGCTTTTCTATTGGCCGCTGCCACCATCTTCTCCAAAATCCGTAAATCTGCTAGTTCGCGCCATTTTCTCTCTTCTTGCAGCTGCAATCTCAGATCTATGCATCTGAGGTTCGTTTCTCCTCCAACCAACACCTCCATCATGTTCGCCATCCTCCGACTTGCCTCTCCTCAAAACCGCGTCGCCATTGAAGCTCAGATGTGCCATTCCTTCATTACAGCTCCCGCATCCATGCGCCTCCTTCTTCCAACGTGTGAGGGCGCGTCTGGATATGTCTTTTGCCGTCATCGACGCCATTGGACTAGCCTTGATCTCCTCTGTACAGATCTGGCCTCACTTCCTCCGATTCTGGCCTAAGTTGACAAGTACATCTGCTCGAATTATGCCTCTCTCTCTCTCTCTGTTTGACTTCTTCTAGATGTGGGTTTTGTATTTTGGCTACTATTTGACTCTTTCCCAATGCTAGCATAGCATTGAGGGGGAGAATGGGAATAAATCCATCTCAACTTATACTTCAATGTCAATGTTTGTTATAACTTCTCTCCTATAAATGAATTATACTAGTAGTGAATTCTTTTCCTGTCGACCATCATTTCGATGTTGACTTCTGTCCCATAGATGAATTATACTAGTGGCGACTTCTCTTCTCGTCAATGATCATTTTGATGGTGACTTATGTTGGTTATGACTCACATTAGTCTCATCTTTGTCCTAGATGCACTGGCCCTAGCTTTGTCCCAGATGCACTGGCCCTAACTTTGTCCCAGATGCATTAATCTTGTCCGTCTTAGTCCCAGATGCATTAATCTTGTCCGTCTTAGTCCCAGATGCATTGGCCCCGTCCCCGTCCCAGATGCAGTTTGGCATGTTGTGTTTTTAGTTTATTTTCTTTTAGTTGTAGTTGTAATTGTAACAAGTTTAAAGCTTAGTAAGCTTTAGCTTAAGGGGGAGTGTTAGAATATCTTCAAAATATCTCATAATATCTTTATTATATCTTAAAATATTTTAGAGTATCTTAGATGATCTCTTATGAGTTATTTCCTATTTATTATTTAATTAAGATTAGGAGTCTAGTATTAGTATAAATAAGACTATTGAGCTTGTCTTTTGTATTACATTATCATCACACCAATATACAACAACAACAACTAAGCCTTTTCCCACTAGGTGGGGTTGGTTACATGGATTAAACGACGTCATTGTGCCCTATCATAAACCAAGTCTTCAGAAATGTCATTCAAATCTAAATTTTTTTTAATCGTTTCACCTATAGTATTTCATGGTCTCCCTCTACCTCTAACTATTGGACTATCCTCCACTTGATCTACTCTCCTTGCAGGGGCTTCTAAGGGTATTTTTCTTACATGTTCAATCCACCTAAGGCAAGATTTTCCCATCTTTTTCACAATAGGTGCTACCCCTACTTTCTCTCTGATGTATTCATCCCTAATCCTATCTTGTCTTGTATGGCTACATATCCATCGCAACATCCTTATCTCCGTGACACTGATCTTATGCTCTTGCTGGCTTTTTACTGCCGAACATTCTGTACTATACAATATCGCGAGCCTTATAGCTGTGCGATAAAATTTACCCTTAAGCTTGAGAGACACTTTTCTATTACAAATAACTCCTAAATCATTCCTCCATTTCATCCATCCAGCTTGGATCCTATGATTTATATCTCCCTCTATCTCTTCGTCATTTTGTATAATAGATCCAAGATACCTGAACCGTGTAACTTGTGATGTGGTATGGTCTTCAATTTTTACTGCTAAGCTAGTATTAGCACATTTCTTACTAAACTTACATTTCATATACTTCTTACTCCTGCTTAGACAGAAGCCATGTTCTTCTCAAGTTCGTCTCCATAGTTTAAGCTTCCCATTTTTTTTCTCTCTTGACTCTCCAACTAAGATTATATCATCTGAAAAAAGCATGCATTGTGGCATCGGCTCTTGGATATGCGCAGTAAGCATATCCAAGACCAAAGTAAAAAGATATGGACTCAAAGTTGACCCTTGGTGCAGTCCTATAGTTGGAGGAAAATCTTTTGTGACCCCATCCTATGTTCTCACACTAGTTTTAACTCCATCATCACACCAATATCTAAGGGTGTCCGTGGGTTGGGTTGGGTGGGTTAAGCAGTGTTTTTTGGACCCGACCCGCTCACCAGAGCAGTGGGTTGGGTTGGGTTAGATTGGGTCGAAGAGATTTTTTCGCTCAACCCGACTAAACTCGACCCGCTCAAGAGTGGGTTGGGTTGGGTTGAACCCGTGGGTACGATGTGTTTATAAAAAAAATCCTGAAAAAAAAATCAAAATACAAAATCTAACAAATTAATATCATAAGTCTCAATCTCAAATAAACTAAACATCATAAGTCAATAAGTGCATAACAAACTAACAACTAACAAGTCTTACTAAGTTTGGAATAAATTAAACAAAATTAGTCATAACTCAAATAACAAATTAGTTTCAAACACATACAATTGCATAACATCTCTACCAACAGTTTGTCTAAAAGGAACTTGGAATTGAGGTTGCATGAGCAAAACTTTTAAAGTCTTCATTTTCAACAAATTTAAATGGAAGCTCATCAATGATAATTTTTTTAGCAAGTGCAATCCTACACTCCAAGCTTGCTCTTCTTCTTCTCCAGCGATACTACATTCATCGCCTACCCACTCTGCTCGTACCTATAGCTCTGTTGCTCGCTCTATCCCCTGTAGCTTCCTTGCCCGTATGGTGCAGCTGCACTGTACCCAGCTGCACTCCCTCTTATGTTCTAGATTTACATGAAAAGAGCCGAGGAAGAAGGTTTACCTGCTGGGGCTGTGTGGTACAGAAAACTAAAAAAGCCGCAAGAGGGAAGAGGGAAGAGGGAAGAGGGACGTGTGGCTATGTGGTGGCGTGACTAGTTACAGAGAACGACTGGGAGATCGGGTGGGAGAAGAAGCAATGGTCATTAACTCAAGGCGTAAACGCTAGGAGCTTGGAAGAACGGTTGCACTGTGAAGAACTAATTGCAGAGACTAGTTGCAGAGAAGAGAGAACTATTAGCTGCGCTGGGGCTAGTGGAGAGGGAGTAGATAGATAGGGTTTTGATACCTTTTTCTCTTCTCCCTTAGGCCTCTATTTGTTAGAGTATTTACATGGTCTAACGTTGTTCCTAGCTATATCAGAGATAATTTTTACGAACCTTAAAGGCATTTTTCAAATAAAACGCACACTCTGTTTGGGCCACTTTTTTTTTTTAAAAGGTAAGGTGGGGTGGGCTGGGTTGGGTTGGGTTAGAAGTGTTCCAACCTGCTATCCGACCCACACACTGTGGGTCGAAGCATTTTTCAACCTGACCCAACCCACGAACCCAACCCAACCCGTATTTTATGGGTTGGGTTGGGTCGAAACCCGCGAGTTCGTGAGTCGACCCGACCCGTTGGACACCCCTACCAATATCAATATACTTAATATTTTGAGTTTTCCTTTTCCTCCTTCCCTACCTAAACCCCTTCAATTCAACAATCCTATTCAATATTACTAATCAAATGAAACTTTAACATTTGTAAAATTGGTATTAAGGATAAAATTCTGACTGCTTGGACTTAGAATAAGTGTTTGAACATGTGCAAGTGAAAGTTCAACTGTTCAAGAGGAATTTGAGGAGGGAGCTAGAACAACAAAATGAATTGAGGAGGCCAAGTTTAATATGAGCATCTTGTAAATTAAAGAAGCAAGCTATAGGAGCTGGATAAGGAATAAAGTGGGAAGCTTGGAGTACCTCTTGCCTCATACTCCTTAGACATTTGTCAAGATCCATTCATCCCTAGCTTAAGTTGTTAGGTAGAGGCCTAGGATTTTTCCTTTTTTTTGGTAAGAAAAAGTTTAGGGGGGAGGGGAGGCTATTACATCCCAAGGCCAAGGTATGCGACAAGCCTTGGTGAGGGTTTACAATGGTACTCACATATTGCCTACCAAGGGAGATTATTGGCAATAGGAATCAAACCTAAGCATTGCAGACAAAGTGCTTTGATCCTACTAGCTTAACCAACCCCCATTGGTGGAATGGGTTTTATCTCTAGCACTCCTCATGAAACCCATTGTGCTTGAGGCTTTTGCAATGCTCGGGCTCACCTTATCTTGTGCTGTAATTTAAGCGTTTAGGTGTAGCTTCCGAAATAGTTTTAATCTCTCAACAAAAATAGACTCTAAGTTGCCGTTTGGCGCACGGAATTGGGCTTGGAATTGGATTTCGACGTCCCAATTCCAATTATCTTGTTTGGTGTGTACATTATAATTGAAATTCCAATTCTTAGTCTAATTCCATGGAATTGAAAATTAACTATTTTATAATATTTAAAATTCTTAGCTTAGACCTTAAGAATTATCATTCCAAGCATAGTGATACACACTTAGCCCAAGTATACAGCAGGAGAAAGCATAGGCTAGGTTCTGTTGGGCCTGAGAATGGAGGGGTGTTTATTCCAAAAATAGTAGAGGAAGAGATAGGAGAGGCAGAGGCATAATAGAATAATTAGCATTGGGAATATGCATAAGAAGTTAGAATGAAGAAAATAATAATTAGTATTGGGAATATGCATCAGAAGGTAGAATGAAGAGAATAATAATTAGCATTGGGAATATGCATCAGATGTTAGAATGAAGAGAACAATAATTAGCATTGGGGATATGTACCAGAAATAAGAATAAAAGAAGACTGTAGAGGGCTATGAGAGGCAGGCATATTTTGAGTGAATAGGAGAGGTTTGGGAAAGGGATTCCCTTGGTGTATAGGGACCTTTTGGTTATTATCTTTCTACACTTTATTTCTGTCTTTGTCCAGTGTTTATCTTGTAATTCAGAGGGAGTTTCCTCTCTATTTTGAGTATTTTTCTTAGAATTTGAGTAACTATATGTTATTGCAATAACGGAATGTTTACAATGGAGGCAATATATATAGGGAGCTATACATTAAACTAGTCCCTAGAAAATAAGCAACATAAAACACTAAAAACAATGTCTACACTAAAAACATGGAAACGTGGGAACAAGACCAAGAGGCCACTGCCCAACACTCCCCCTCAAGCTGGTGAATATGCATTCTCCATTCCCAGCTTGGATACAATCGTCTGAAATATTGGACTACTCAACCCTTTTGTAAGTACATTAGCAAGCTGACCTTGTGTAGACACATATGGTGTATAGATTAAACGACTCTCTAGTTTTTCTTTGATAAAATGTTTGTCAACCTCTATGCTTTGTTCGATCATGCTGTACCGGATTATGAGCTATGCTGATTGTAGATTTGTTATCACAATAAAGTCTCATCAGACCATCCCACTTGATCTTCAGATCTTCAAGAATAAAGTTCAACTGTAGTAGTTCACACACACCTTGAGCCATAGCTTTGAATTCTACCTCCGCATTAGATCGTGCTACCATATTATACTTTTTACTTCTCCAAGTCACTAGATTTCCACCAAGAAAAGTGCAATATCCTGTAGTTGATCTTCTGTCCATTGGTGATCCAACATAATCAGTATCAATGTATGCCTCAAGTACCACACCTCCATTTCTCTAAAATAAAACGCCTTTTCCTAGTGTGCCCTTAAGGTATTGTAACACTCGATATGTTGTTCACAAATGAGATTCTTTTGGACTGGGCATGAATTGGCTAATCACACTTACTGCATATGCTATATTTGGTCGTGTGGGATAGATAAATAAGTCCTCCCACTAGATGCTGATACATTTCTCTGTCAACTGCAACATCTTCCTCTACCTGTCCAAGTTTCATATTAAGATCCATAGGGGTACTTGCTAGTTTGCATGTTGTATGACCTGTTTCTTTTAGGAGATTCATAACATACTTTTGTTGGGAGATGAATATACCTTGCTTAGATTGAGCAACCTCAATTCTAAGAAAGTATTTCAACCTTCTTAATGCTTTAATTTCCAACTCCTTGGTTAAGCACTGACTCAGAATATGTTTCTCCTTAGCATCATCTCCCGTTACTATTATGTCATCAACACACACCAAGAGAGCTGTGACTCCCCTTGAAGGAGAGTATTTAACAAATAGTGTGTGATCCCCTTGGCTTTGTTTGTACCCCATAGCCAACATAATTCTAGCAAACCTTCCAAATCACGCTAGCAGTGATTGCTTGAGGCCATACAGGGCCTTTTTCAACTTACACACAGTATTATCAATTAGCATGCAAATTCTTCCCATATCCTGGTCAGGTGGAACCTCCATGTAGACTTTTTCTTTGAGATCTCCATGCAAGAAAGCGTTCTTGACATCAAACTACTGTAAATCCCAACCATAATTAGCTGCCAATGCCAAATACCCGAACTGTGTTCATCTTTGCAACTAGTGCAAAAGTCTCTTGGTAATCAATTCCATAAGTTTGGGTATACCTTTTGGCAACTAATCGTGCCTTATACTTCTCTATGGATCCATCTGCCCTATATTTCACAATATACACCCATTTACAGCCCATAATTTTCTTTCCTACTGGTAACTGCACTAGCTTCCAAGTTTTATTCTTTTCCAATGCCTCCATCTCCTCATTCATGGCTTGTTTCCATTTTCATTGGACAAGGCCTCAAATAGGGTGGTAGGGATGACAATGGTATTTAGGCTTATAAGGAAGGCTTTATAGGATAGTGAAAAATTCTCAAAGGACAAGAAGTGTGAAAGAGGGTATAGTGGCCGTTTTGTGCACTCTCTAGTTCCTTTTCTGATGGCTATAGGAAGAATTTGGTCACTACTATCTCTATGAAATTCAGTTTCATCTTGCAATAAAGGGTTAGATACTATTACCTCATTCGAAGGCTCCGAGTTGGACTCTTGGGTTTGCACAGGTTCAGTAACAACCATTTTCCTTCTTGTGAACACCTTGCCTTTGCCATACCTTATATTCTCAATAGCAGACTCAACTACTGGGTCAGGAATGATTTTGGACACAGATTCAGACACAGGTTCAACAATGACTTCAAGAGGAGGATTAGGGACAATAGGAAGGTCATGAGAAGGACCATTAGACACAAGAAGTAAGGACAAGTCAAGCAAGAAATCTTCCTTATCTTCCCTCATTGACTTCTCCCCCTGAAGATAAGGATGGGAAAAATAGGGTTCTTCTTCACTGAATGTAACCTCTTTGGAGACATAGAATTTTCTGGATGGAGGGTGATAACACTTGTACCCTTTCTGGGTCGAAGAATAGCCCAAAAAGATACATTTTAGCTATGAAGCAGGTGCGGCTAACATTTGTCAGGTGTCCGTCCCAGAATAGGAAACGGAAACGCGTATGGATCGCCGGAAAACGTACAGAAAGCTCTCTCTCTTTTTTTTTTTTTCGGACACGTTCTGAAACGTTCCGAAACGTCCCAAAACGGTAAAAAACACGTAAATGGTCGGTGAATCAAATCAATCCGAAAATTTCGAGATTTTTTTGGGATTTAACTTATCAAATAGATTCAGCTTATTTAACTCACCTTAATCCTATATTTTGAGTCGAAAAACACCCATCCACCCATGGTTTTCTAGATCTGCAGCCTCCTTCTCCGATCTGCAACTGTAACTTTTCCGGTGAGTCTCCAACCTCCATCTCCGACCTCTGTTGTGCTTGTGTCCGTGAAGCTCATCTCGTCTCTCCCTGGTGGAAGCTCTCTCGGTCTCTCTGGTGGAAGCTCTCTCAGACTTTCACTCTTAGTATTGTGCTCTGTTTCCTCGTCATTCGTCAAACGGGGACTTCGCCGTTTGCACCTGTTCAGTAAAGCTGATGGCTTTTAAGTTTTAAGCCACTTATTATAACATATACTAATATATATATCTAGTTACGTTTTGTTTTATAACTTAATATTAAATTTTTTACTTTTTCAAATTTCACTGTTTCACAGTCAACACACGTGAAGCTTGCGTGAAGCTTGTTGTTTCACGCTTTTGTACGTTTTGATGTTTTATCATCATTCTTTTTGGTTATATATATATATATATAATTATATATATATATATATATATATATATAACTTTTTTAAATGTTTACACGTATAATATATAATATATATAATTTTAACTGAAAATTTTTTTGTAATTAAAAACTTTCAAGTTTATTAACTAGCAATATAATTGTGATTGCAAAACTTTTAAGTTTTTAATTAATTTAATGTTTTAGAATTATTAATTTTTAAAAATTTTATCCTGATTATTTTTTTTAGTGATAATTTTTAATATTTAAAATTTTATGATTGATAAATTTTAATATGTGACTTTAATTTTATCATATTTATTAATTTTATGAATTATAATTTTTGGGTTTAATTTTTAGTTTCTAACAAATTTTTATTTTTATTTTTTAGATCAAAATGTGAGCCTAATAGTAGTTTAACAACATAATTAATTAATTTGTTGTCGATGACAAACAAAAAACAGCTACTCCTCTTTGGACTTATGTCATAAGAAATGAAGTCCCTGCTCCTGGGGTGGTGGAAATAAAAGATGTGTATGTAACTTTTGTCAGAACCATTATTATGGTTCATATACTAGAGTCAAAGGCTCACTTACTTAGACTTACTGGTGTTGGAATTGATAGATGTCCAAAGATGAATGACGAATACTTATTTGAAATTCAAAAAGTTGTTGAGTGTCTTTGAAGAATCAAGAAAACCAAGAAATGTTCCCTTCCTCCTACATCTATTATTGACTCATTTCAACAATCATCACAATCTGTGTTAGGAAATAAAAGAAAGGTAACCTTTTAGATAAAGCTTTCAATCTTTGGAGCTAGAGAGCAACTTAAGTCCGAAATTGCTAGGATGTTTTATTTCACGGTTTGCCCTTCAATCTTGCGCGCCTTAATCCTTATTACATTAGTTCATATCAGTTTTCTGCAAATAATTCATTCTTTGGTTTTATTCCTCCTGGTTACAATTCTCTAAGAACTACATTGTTACAAAGGGAAAGGGCAAATGTTGAGAAACTACTTGAACCAATCAAAGGGACTTGGAGTGAAAAGGGAATAAGTATAGTAAGTGATGGATGGACTGATGCGCAAAGGAGGCCAGCCTTTGATTAATTTTATGGCCGCTTCGGATGGAGGTCCTATATTTTTAAAGGCCATTGATGGTTCTAAGGAGATAAAAGATAAGAATTACATAGCAGGCCTAATGAAATCCACTATTGAAGAGGTTGGACCCAAAAAAGTTGTCCAAATTATCACTGATAATGCCCCTGTGTGTAAGGCAGCTGGACTTCTTATTGAAAATGACTATCCTCATATTTTTTGGACTCCTTGCGTGGTGCACACACTCAATCTTGCTTTGAAAAATATATGTGCGGCTAGAAACACAGAGAAGAATGAGGTCGTTTATGAGGAATGTCATTGGATCACTTTGGTTAGTGATGATGCTATGTTTATTAGAAATTTTATCATGAACCATTCTATGAGGCTTACCATATTTAATGAGTTTGTGACTTTAAAACTACTTTCTATTGCCGAGACTAGGTTTGCTTCCACAATAGTCATGTTAAAAAGACTAAGGCTCATCAAACATGGTCTCCAAAATATGGTTATTAGTGAGAAGTGGAACACCTATAGGGAGGATGATGTTGGAAAGGCAACACATGTGAAAGTAATGATTCTTGATGATTCTTGGTGGGACAAGGTGGATTATATTCTTTCTTTCACGAGACCTATTTGTGATATGCTTCGATTGTGTGATACTGATAAGCCTACGCTTCACTTAATTTATGATATGTGGGACTCAATGATTGAGCAAGTGAAGACTATAATATTCTACCATGAAAGGGTCGAAGAAGGAGGTACATCATCCTTCATAGTGTTGTTTATCAAATTCTTATTGATCGGTGGACAAAAAGTTGCACACCCTTGCATTGCTTAGCACATTCACTAAATCCTAGGTAAATTTGAATGATTCATTTTTAATTTTATTTTTTAAAATTAAGTTGTTGCATTTATGGTATTAATATTAGTTAAATTTTTTTTTTTATTAAATAGGTATTATAGTCAACAATGGCTTCAACAAGGACCAAATAGAGTTCCTCCATATAGAGATCATGAGATTTTCACTGAGAGACAAAAGTGTTTAAGAAGATATTTTACTGATCCTGATAAAAGAAGAGAGGTAACAAGAGAGTTTTCTAAATACTCCCGAGAGTTAGACAATTTGGCCTTCAAGATTCTTTAGCAGATAGAGCTATTTTGGAGCCAAAAGAATGATAGATAACTTATGGTTCTAGAGCCTCATTACTCCAAGGCATTGCCTTGAAGCTTCTTGGACAATCGAGCTCATCATCATGTTGTGAACGGAATTGGAGCACCTACTCTTTCATTCACTCCATGAAGAGAAACAAGATTAATCCTAAAAGGGCTGAAGATTTAGTATATGTACATACAAATCTTCGTCTTTTGTCTAGGAAGAGCGAAAAGTATAATAGTGGAGAGAGTAAAATGTGGGATCTTCTTTGGAGATGAATGGGTGCCGTTTGATGGTCTTTGAAAGCCTTGAGGTTGCATCATTATCACTTGATGAACCAGAGTTAGAAAAGCAGTTATTATCCGTGGATAATGAATAGTTTAATTTTCGACAATGAATTTAATATTTAATAAAACTATTTATTTTGTACTTTTGATTTTTTTTTTATGATTTATCTGTTGATACTTAATACTTTAAGTTATTTAAAATGACATATTTTATGATTTTTTATATATATGTTATGCCGTATCCTGTCGTACCCGTATCCTATTTTTTAAGAAATTGCCGTACTCCCGTACCATACCCGTATCGTACCGGATACTCGTACCCGTATCCGTGCATCATAGCATTTTAGAGCCCTCGGATCGAGTTTTCCCCTATTTGGACTATGAACATGGACAAAAGATACACATCCAAAAATTTTAGGGACAAGATTATTGGAAGTGTATAGATTAGGATAGAAAGTAGAGAAGACATCCATAGGACTCTTGAATCCTAGGACTTTAGTGGGCAAGCGATTTATAAGATGAGTAACTGTCAGAACAGCTTCCTCCCAGAAGGACTTAGGAACATTTCTCTGAAACAATAAGGCTCGGGTTTTTTCAAGAAGATGACCATTTTTTCGCTCTGCTAACCCATTTTGTTGTGGAGTATGAACACAAGATGATTCATGGATTATTCCTTCTTTCTGGAAAAAATGCATAAGAGTTTGATTAAAATAGTCTTTAGCATTATCGGACTTGATGTTGGTCACATTCATACACCAGCAATCGTTGCTACAACCATCGTTGCCAATGCCAACCATGTCGCCGGCAACAACATCCTCCAATCACTGTCGGCGGTGGCATCCTCTGATCACCATCATTGCCGGCATCCTTTGATCACCGTTGCTGCCTGCATGGCCATGTTGCAGCCAACATTTTTTGGCATTCATCACTGCTGGAAATGTATTTCTATAACCATCGGAGACGTAATCTGACAATGCAAGCTCTATTGAAAATTATATTTATGATAGTTTAAAATTGTATTATTTATTAATTTAAATTTAATTATGTTTTAGATATTCTTGATAAAATTATTCAAATAATAGAATTCAAAATTGTAATTATGTACCTTTATATGTCAAAAACATAAAAATTATGATTCTTAATCCATTCCAGTTTTGATAGAATTGAAATTGAAATTACAATTCTGAATTGTAATTCCAATTCTATCACGGACCCTAAGAGACATCATCGATTTGCAACTGAAGCAAGGAAGAAAATTTGTATTGGGATTAGGGTGTGAGTCTTGAGTGGTTATTCCTTGCAATCTTCATGGTCATAGTGCTTTTTCTCTCTGTTTTGCCGTGGACATAGGCCTATAGTTTGCTGTAGGTTGAACCATGTCAAATTCCGTGTCTATTTCTCTGCTCCTTATTCTCCATTGAAGGCCTGGGTATAACATTAAGCTTACATTTGATCATCCTATGCCATAGAGATAAAGGTTCCAATGGAAAATACAATAACCATTTAGCAGCTAGGATAATGCTTTTAGACATATGATTCCCAAGTTTCCTTCCTGTTAATCTTACAACAAATCTTCCGACTGACCAGATGATCTCTTGTAGTGTTTCTAATCCCAAACTACAAATAATTTCTCATTAGTTTCTCAATACTCTCTACCAATCCCATTGAAATCCCAAAAATGGATAGCGGTAGGAATGCTGGCTAAACAAGCTTCAACAAGATATATACTATTACCTAATGAGAAATAGGCTTCCTTTCAATTATCTAATTTTACAGTTAACTTTTGAACCTTGGGGTCCCAAAGGAAGTATCCTGCAGGTTGCTTTAAGAGCTCACCTAAATATTAAGCAGCCATTGCGAAATTTCTTCCAAACTCCTTTTGATGAAAATATAAGATGTAAATCTTAATCGTCTTAATTATGGATGTAGATGTAATTTGAAAATAAGGCTTTGTAATTTGGGATGTTCAATATTACGATCTTAAAATATCTTGTTTTCTTTATTAGGATTTGTCTGAAGTTTGGGTTTTTGGTCTAGTAGAATTGGGTTTGTTTGAGTTTCCTATATAAAGCTTAGTATTTGTCTTAGGGTTTTTGGTCTTGTCATTGCAATATATCAATAATACTTTTGTTTTTTTAATATTATTCTTGAATCGCATTTGTTCTATGTCTCCTTTCCTTTATCTAATTCATGGCATGCCACCTTTTGGCCAAACTAATACAAAGACTGGAAACAGTTTCTAATACCAGTAGGAGAGAATATTGGAAAAAAATTCCAAATATATTGTCTAAAAAATATTAGCTTTGTCTATAAGCTACAAATGAGAGATGTTCACATAATTTCAATGCGCTATCAAACCTTTTTCCAAACCCTTCTTGGTTCCTTTCTAAAAATCCTGAAATCAAAAGCTAAATTGAACAAGAATAAAGACGAGATTTCTAAGAGTTTATACTCTGTATAATTTCAAAAATCTGGCTTTATATTGCATTCAATTTGAATGTTCAGTGTATTTTCCATGGAAATGCCCATTTTTTAAGTTATTATTTCTTTTATAGAAGAGAGGGGAGGGGGAGGAAGGGACTGCTCACTGCAAAATTCCATTTACTTATCTAACATCCCATGGCAGCCTTAAAGGAGTCATCAGATGATTAGGAGATTTCCACATGGTCTATAGTGTATTTCTTGATGGTCCTATACCAAGTTCAGTAGATGGCTATCTAAAATTGTATTGGACTAGTAGCCTTATACATTTGTATCTGTTAAACAAAGACATATATAATTCTATGCATTAGCTCATATGCTAAGGCTACATTTTAGAGTGTTTGTATTCCGTCTTTTTGTGGCTTTTGTGGTCTGCTTTTTTACTTCTTTTGTTCTCTTATATTCATGTTGCAAAATATTTTGAAGAATGATAGACCTCAGAAACTGTTTTTTGACAAGACCATCCTGTATTTACTTTCTATAGCTTGAGTGATGTTATTTTCTTTTCCTGCAAATATTCCGACAGATATTAGAAGCACATGATGATGAAGTATGGTTTGTACAATTTTCACATAATGGGAAATATTTAGCTTCGGCATCAACTGATCGATCAGCAATCATTTGGGAGGTAATATTTGATGATGAAGTATATCTTTGCATTGCTTCTTTTCTGATTTTATCATCACACCCTAAATGCAGAGACCAATTGTAATTTTTTATTCATATCACATGCACAGATAGCATATGGCACATGCACTGTTTCTTTTATGATTGTGAAGGATATCTGCATCTATTAGCATGTGATATCCCACGTTCAATGATGTTCAATTCTATCTTTTCCCGTGGTCATATTTTATTGAAAAATGGTGAAAGAGCATAACCCTGAATCTGTATAATGTATTCAAAGATGGTACACCACCTCAAAGAAGATTCAAGTTCTGGTTGTTAGATTGAATGTAGCCTACTGGTACATTGAAAACCACGGCACAGAGAAGACTGACTAAATGTTGACTTATTAACTTCTATCTTGTCTAAAAGGAAACAAAGACAAAAAGGAAAAACGTGAATTTGTTGATGGATAAATATATATCTAATCCAACAAAGCAAGGTCAGTTCTTCTGTCTCTGCTTTTAAATCAACCTTGAGATTTTCTCTTTTTAGTGTATAGG
This sequence comes from Ormosia semicastrata, assembly GCA_029884595.1. NCBI lineage: Eukaryota > Viridiplantae > Streptophyta > Magnoliopsida > Fabales > Fabaceae > Ormosia > Ormosia semicastrata. Next base: position 830,479 of record JAQQTO010000040.1, read on the forward strand.
TTAATGAGTTAACCCGTCCTTTCTAATAATTTTTATTTCTATAAAAAAATCATTTAAATAATTCTTGAGGTTAGCAGGAAGTTGACAATAGAAATCGGGTTTGTGGTAGTGGAGAAATATGGTTCAAAATACTCTGTTGCATGATATCTTTTAAAGGAAAAAATTATTCCATGGATGCAATACTTGATGAAATTTATGGTGCAGAATACTGAGTTAAATATTTCAGTCAAATTTGCAGCACAAAGATGTGTGGATGTATGAGTTAGCATATGAAGGGAAACGACCCTTATCAATAAGTTTAGTTAATTGATGATCAATGTAGAAAGCCTATCTTTAATGGTTTCTTCATATATTAAGGAATAAATGTATTGCCAAGAGAACAGAATTGGGAGGAGAGAAGAGAAAGGAATTAAGATGAGATCAATTTTGCTGCCATCTGAGTGAAAAATGAAATGAACTCCTAGTTCAGGATATAGGATGGATGTTCTTTCATCTTGCATTCCACTAGAAGATGCCACTGCCTTGCCTTCGATTGACAAGTAGCATGATTGAAAATGGTTTGTTATACTACACACTTCAGATACTACTATCATAAATTTATCCAACCGCTTTTCTTCGGTTGTATCAAACCATGAACGGACTTCCTTTGTATCTGGCTCTTTCTAGGAAACAATCTAGATGCTGTAGTGCAGATATGGACTTAGTATCTGGTTCTTTTTAAGAAACAATCTAGAGGCTCAGGCTGTAGTGTGGATATGTCTATATAATCATTTTTGAATTATGTATAATTTCATAAAAATTTATTAAGTAGTTTTAAAGTACTTTGTGTTTTTTTTTAATAAGAAAAGAAATATAATTAGAAGAGAAGAAAAGAGTACAAAGAAAGAAGTTAAGGTATCCTCACAAACAAACCAAAAAGAAACAACTAAAACCTATGTGACAGAGTCACACAACAAAGCATTTCAATCCCTCTGCATGTCTAACAAAGAAACACCGCTACCAAATGAAGTCTAGGGTTGAAAGGATTCACTGAAGATTCTAGTGTTCCTTTCCAACCAAATACACCAAAGAACAGCATAAACAGTGCACTGCCACAAGATTTTTGCTTCTTTATGAGAGCCAAAACCTCTAAACTTAGTAAGATGAAATTGATGCAAATCCATAAGGTAGATCCAAGACTCTCCAAAGATCCCGAACAGCCTATTCCAAAGAGATGAGCCCCGGATTTCGAATCTGAGAGCCACACGGTATATATAGTGTTAATTCTATTAATAATAACAGTCTAGACAAAAGCTTTGACGTTTGAGGGAGCTTTGGATTTCCATATAGGTTTATCCAAAAGAAATCTATCTCTATTAGGAGAGTGAGTCAAGAATTGAAAATAAGATTTACAAGAGAAAACTCCCGAGGAATCAAGAGTCCAAGTTCTTGAGTCAGGAATGGAAGAAAGATGAATTGAATCAAGTAAAATCAGAAGAGACTCTAACTCGCTAACCTCTCTATCATGCAAGTTTCTGAAAAAATGAAAGTTCCAATAGAAGTTATTCTGACAATAAACAGGAGCATTATGCAAAGAAGATAAGCGAAAGAGCCTTAGAAGAGCCTCAGAAAGAGGAACAGTACCAACCGAAATATCTTCCCAAAATTTATTGAGAGCCATCACCCAAATGCAAGGACAAGAGAGAAATAAAAGAAGGTAAACCCTAAGAAATAAATTTCCAAGGGCTAACATGAGTAAATCTACTCGCAGAATTGGTGTCCCACCCATACGAATGCAAACTATACTTACTTCGAATAACTTGATGCCATAAAGAAGGTTGTAAAGGAAAAAGCCAAAGCCACTTAGCTGCCAACGCGTTGTTCTTGGACACCAAATTACCAAGGCCCAACCTCCTCTCCTTTGGTCTACAACAAACCTCCCAACTAACAAGGTGGTCTCTACTAGAATCTCCCCGTCTCCAACCAAAGGAAATCCCACATAACTCTATTTTTTGAGCCACAAGCACAGGAATACGAGAAGGGAGAGAAAGTATATGGGGATGCTAGACAAACAAGACTGTATTAGAGTGATCGACCACCCAGAGAAAAAAGCACCCTTCCAACAATCTAACCACTTAGAAATCTTACAAACCACTGTGTCCCAAAAGGACAAAGCACGAGATTACCTCCCAAAGGAATGCCAAGATAAGTGAAGTACTTTGTGTTTTCTTTCAAATAGCATGACCTAAGAATGTGATAAATATGTAATTTGATATCTAATGTACAGCTGTAATTAGTACCGTAATTTATGAGAATAAGATATTTAAGTAATATAATGTAAGTTTGTCTAGACAAGGATGGCAAAGCAATCCATTAACCCATTATCCATCCAATCCAACCATACATATATCCAATCCAATACATCCATTTGTTTATCACTTTATTGGATTTTGTTGAGAGTGAAGAGAGAAAAGAGAGGCATATGATGGAAACAGTGTCTCAATTACACAACGGAGGTTGAATTATAGAGTTATCGTAATAAATACAAAGATTACAAAAATCTTAATTACTGTAATTACATGATTTGGTTTTGATTTAGTTAGCCTATACAATGAATCTAGACACTATTTACGTAGTTTTCAACAGTTTTAATGGGCCGCATTTACTAAATCCATTTCACTTATTTCATGGTTAATGGATCACCCAATATACCCATTAAGATGCACCCACTCATCAACCACTCATCCTGCTTCCATGAAACCTTCAACCTAGCCACCATTGTCTAAATTAGAGTCTCATCACATCAGTGTTATCAAAAGGCAGTTATGGCAGCGCCATGACGGGGCAAAAATTGGGCAGAACACCATAGAAAGAAAATGGCGTTGCGGGTTGCATATGGTGGCGCCATGGTGGCCGCCATGAAGATGGCAATGTGGCGGTATGGCAGACGCCACAGTTAAATGGCAGATTCTAGGGTACTTGGTTTTTTCGTTTTAAAATTAGGGGTATTTTAGGCGGTTTGGGTGGTTTTTGTTTCTGATTTCTCACCAATCACCATCGAGCCCTAATTCCCAAACCATTTGCTGCTCCCCACTCCATCGAGCCTCTGTTCTTCCATCGCACTCCAGCAGCGCCGATTGTCTTTGCCGGCCAGTCACCGCCGCGTCTCTATCTTCTCCGGCTGCATGTCTTTGTTTTGCACGCCACAGCTCCATATCTGTTTCTTTCTTCTCCAAATCTCCAAGTTGTTAAGGTTTTTGTTTTTGTTTATTTTTTGTTTTCTCTGTTTGTTTCCATCTGTTTTGCACCCACCCATTAACATGTGACCATCACCCAAAGGATGCTTGTTTTTCTCCCCCCCCCCCCCCCCACCCCACCCACCGTGCATGTTGTTTTTCTTACCCATCATCCACTTTGTTCTTTTCCTTACCCAGTAGGCTCTGTTTGTGCATGCTCTGTAATTTTCCTACTGATTTTAATTTCTATTCTACATCTTTACCTGATTTTGTGTCAATTTGTCATTTTGTTGTTACTTGCTGCCAGTACTTGACTACTTTCTACTTTAGTTTTTAGTGACCTAAACCTTGTGTTATGTGTCTTTTGAGTTTTGACTTATGACTTGGATAGTTTGATTATGCTTTGAATTTTACTTTGATTATTATAAGTAACATAATGTCATAATCAAAGTCAAATTCAAAAAAAACATAGCATAACAATTAACACATATGACAATACCTCAAGTAAATGTAAATCTTATATAGTTCAAATTATATATAACAGTTATACTTTTGGTGAATTTTATTTCTTAGAATATATTTTTAATTTTATTGTTCTTGATATTGTTTTTAGTTTTTTTTTAGTATTTTTTTTAATATAGCCACTATGGCTTCCACCATTGGTCGCAACACCATCCGCCATATTTGTATGGTGGATTTTTGGCTTTCCGCCATGAACCGCCATCCACCATTAATAACATTGCATCACATTTTGCCCCACCCCTCCTCTCTTTCTCTCTATAAAAATCCAGAATCTAAGGTGAAGAGAACTTGAATAAAAATCCGTCAAGGACCTTCAAAGCAACCACTGTCCGTGGTGGAAATCCCCCATCGAAAAATGCAGTGACCACCTCCTTTGCTGTCCTAGCCTCCATTGACCGCCACCTTACCGAATTTTTCTTTCAATTGGCATGACTCGTTGCCCCGATTTGTTACAAATGGTATAAAATCCTTAAGAAAACCCATTTACACTTAAGAATCCTTGAATGCCAGTTATGCTACTCACAACCTCTTTTGATTTGGGTGCTTTACTGGAGAGAGAGGACGTCAAAATTATTAAAAACTAATATAATAATTGTAAATTGAAAGAACTCAGTTTTTCTGAATTGCTTGTATTATTCAACATACACAGCAAACCGATGCTTGCCTTTATACACTTGGAATATTAATTACAACTTGTATTTACAAGACAAATAAATGAGATAGTTATTCCCTAAGTACATGAACTAGAAAATACATGAATCTACAAAATACTTCCTAAACTAATGTGGACGGTGGACTGTGCATGAATGTAAGTGGACGGTGCTTAACACTCCCCCTCAAGCTGGAGAATGGATATCAATCATTCCCAGCTTGCAAGTGAGATTTTGAAACTTATCTTTAGGAAGACCCTTGGTTAGCACATCAGCCAGTTGATGTTCTGATGGGATATATGATGTGACAATCAATCCACTATCAAGTTTCTCTTTAATAAAGTGCCGGTCAATCTCTATATGCTTGGTCTTATCATGCTGAACTGGATTGTGAGTAATGCTAATGGCTGACTTGTTACACAAAACAGCTTCATTGGGACTTCATACTTAATCTTGAGATCATCAAGAATGATTTTCATCCATAACAATTCACAAACTCCTTGAGCCATAGCTCGGAACTCTGCTTCTGCACTTGATCTTGCAACTACAGTCTGTTTTTTACTTCTCCATGTTACAAGATTCCCTCCAAGAAACATGCAGTAGCCAGTGGTTGACCTCTTGTCAATAATTGACCCGGCATAGTCAGCATCAGTATAGACCTCCATAGATAGATTTGTACCCCTTTTAAACAACAATCCCCTTCCTAGAGAAGCCTTAAGATACTGTAAAATACGATCAACAGCTTGCATATGTCTTTTTCTTGGGTCATGCATGAATTGGCTTACCATGCTCACAGTATATGCTAAATCTGGTCTGGTATGTGCCAGATTTTTCAACTTTCCGACCAACCTTTGATACTGAGCTTTATCCACTTTTGGACTTTCTTCCTCATTACCCATTCTATGATTTTGCTCAATCGGTACTCCAGAAGTCTTACATCCAAGCTTCCCAGTCTCCTTGAGAAGGTCAAGGACATATTTCCGTTGAGAAATGAAGATACCTTGTTTAGAGTAGGCAACTTCTATTCCAAGGAAGTATTTTAATCTCCCAAGGTCCTTTATTTCAAACTCAGTAGCCAGTTTCTCCTTTAAAAGAGATTTCTCAACATCATCATCCTTTGATATAATGATATCATCTACATACACAAGTAGTACAGTCAATTTACCTTCAGGTGAGTGTTTAATAAAGAGAGTATGATCACCTTGACTTTGTCTATATCCAAGGGACACCATAGTCTTCGTGAATCTTCCAAACCAAGCACCGGGTGATTGTTTCAAACCATATAAGGCCTTCTTCAATTTACATACTTTATTTCCTTCACCATATGAGTCATATCCAGGAGGGACCTCCATATAGACTTCTTCCTCTAATTCACCATGAAGAAAGGCATTCTTCACATCAAACTGATGAAGTTCTCATTGGAAGTGTGCTGCAAGAGAGAGCAAAATTCTAACTGTGTTCATTTTTGCCACAGGGGCAAATGTTTTCTCATAATCTATCCCATAGGTTTGTGTATACCCTTTTGCAACCAGCCTTGCTTTATACCTGTTTAGTGTACCATCAGACTGGTATTTCATAGTGTAAATCCATCTGCACCCAACTGACCTCTTTTCCTTTGGTCTCTCAACAATTTCTCATGTTCCATTTCTTTCCAGAGCTTGCATCTCCTCATTCATAGCTTGAACCCAATTCTTATCCTTCAATGCTTCCTGTATTGTCTTAGGGATTTTGATAGAGTCAATGGCTGCAATAAAACTTTAGTGCTGCAAAGAAAGGTTTTTGGAGGAGACAAATTGGGAAATAGGGTACTTAGCACAAGACCTTTTCCCTTTTCTTAAGGCAATAGGTAAGTCATCATCAATGTTAGGATCACAATTATACAAAGGAATAGGTTCAGAAATAGGATTAGTGCTTTCAGTACTCACCACCGGTACAGACACTTGGGGTTGAGGCTGGACCAGTTCGGGTTGTTTTTTCTTTGATACACCAATTTTGGCGAACTTGCTTTAGTCCGAGCAATTCTTTCAAGTTCAGGAGGGTGACTGTCAAAAGGAGCTAATTCCTGTATATCAGAAGGCATATCAGACGATGGAAACAAGGGAATGTTATTGTTTGGAGAAAAAATCTCAGCTTCCGAATTAGTAGAGTTCTCCCCCTGAAGCTGAGAAGAGATGAAGAATGGTTGATTTTCTTGAAAAGTGACATCCATGGAGACAAACACACGACGAGAGGAAGGATGATAACATTTGTATCCCTTCTTGTCAGGAGCATAACCAATGAAAATACATTTAATAGCACGAGGATCAAGTTTGCCCCGATGCTGACAATGGATATGAACAAAAACAACACAGTCAAAAACACAAGATTCAAGACTGTGCATAATAGGAGCAGAGGGAAAAATTGATTTCATGACATGAACAGGACTCACACCACTAAGGACTCTAGAGGGTAACCTATTTATTAAATAAGCAGCAGTCAAAACAGCTTCCCCCCAGTATGAATTTGGAATAGACATCTGAAACAATAAAGCTCTAGTAATTTCAAGCAAGTGTCAATTTTTTCTTTCAGCAACCCCGTTTTGTTGGGGAGCATCAACACATGTAAGTTCATGAATAATACCGTGTTGTTTAAGAAAGGTGGAGAAATTTTGATTCACATATTCTCTACCATTATCAGACCTTAGACGTTTAATAGTTTTATCAAATTGAGTTTTAATCATATGATAAAACTGGATGAATAATTGGTACACGTCTGATTTATCTTTCATTAGGAAAATCCAAGTGACACAAGTGCAATCATCAATAAATGACAAAAACCATTTTGCACTAGAAATATTAGGAATAGATGCAGGGCCCCAAACATCAGTATGGATAAGAGAAAAAAGGTTCACTACTTTTATTACCATTTGGAGGAAAACTCACTCGATGGTGCTTGGAAAACTCACAAATATCACAATTAAAGGACTCAACTGACTCATTTAAAAATAAAGCAGGAAACATGGATTTAAGTAAAGTAAATGGGGGGTGTCCAAGACATTTATGGTGGAGCCAAATTTGGGAGGCATAAGACTTGATACTAGATTGATGACAGGAATGTTGCAACTTTTGACTAGAGCATCTTGACGCTTTCATCTCAAGGTAGTACAATTCTCCCTGTTCCTTAGCAACCCCAATCATCCTCCCCGTGATAAGATCCTGAAATACACAATGAGAGGAAAAAAATGTTACAGCACAAGTAAGGTCTTTGGTAAGTTTTTGTACAGAAAGAAGGTTAGATGAAAGTTTAGGAACATGAAGCACATTTTTCAAATTTAGAAATTGACTAAGTTTAACATTACCAAGACCAGCAACTGATGTATGAGAGCCATCACCTACAGTTATGTGATGATTATCGTGGGATTTTTATATGATGAAAAAAAGGAAGAACAGAAGGTCATGTGATCAGTAGCACCAGAATCAATAATCCAAGAATCCTCAGGAACAGTACTAGAAGCATGTGAGAATAAAGAACATAGATTTTTACCATTCATGACCAGAGAGCAAGATCCAGAAGGCTTACTAAGGGAAGCCATAAGAGACCTTAATTGTTCTAGTTCTTCTTTGCTAAGGGCAGGGATATCATCTTTCACCTGTTTGGCCTCCATCTCTGACTCCAAGTCCATGGAAGTTAAGTGTGCCTGTCCTCGGGCAATATTTTTAATTGCCCCTGTGCGGTTAAGAACCTGGTCCTTCCCATGGAGTTTAAAACAGTTCTCCTTAGTATGACCAGGCTTCTTGCAATAGGAGCACCACCGATTAGGTTTAGATGAGGATGAATAAGATCCTGTTTTGACAGATTTTAATGCTGATCCTACAGTTGGCTTTTCATCAAGCATGACTGCTCTCCAGCTTTCTTCCCCACGGATTGTATAGAACACTTCTGATAGAGTGGGCAACTTTTCTTTTCGCAATATTTGTACTCGAATAGGATCATATTCAGGATTCAAACTTGAGGGGAATTCAAATATCCTATCTTTTTCAATAAATTCGGCCAAGGTGGTTGAGTCTTTACTGCATTCCATCTTCAAGTTTTGGTGTTGATCCAACTCAATCCATAAGCCATTTAAAGTTCCATAATAATTCCGTCACAGACATGAGTTCCTTGTTTGGTGTTGAAGATTTTAGTCTTCAACTCGTAGTGCAAAGACAATATCCTGTTTCATTGAAAACGTTTTACGAAGATTCTCCCAAATTTGGCTGATGAAAAGAACATACAATTCCGGCTAATTTCCGGAGTCATGGAATTCCAAAGCCAAGTCATAATGAGAGAATCCTCATCATCCCAAGCCTCAAACAGTGGGTCATGTTTTCCAGGTGCAGTTCCCTCAATGTGGTTCAATTTTCTTCGTCCTTTGAGGGTTGTTCAAATGACTTGAGCCCATTGTAAATAGTTTTTTCCATTGAGTCGATAGGAAGACTGTAAAGGAGGAAGGTCGTTTGGATTTAGGATTGAAGGCTGGATTGTATTGCTTTGAGAGGTAGTGGATTCGATCTCAGACATGATTAAAACAAAGATAAGAAAGAAAGGGTTTTAGGATGCACAACTATTAAGGCAGCGGCTGAAGATTCTGATGGTTGAAACAGAGAGAGGAAGGGCCGACGGTCAGGTTGGTGTGGCGCGACGGTGAACAGTGGCCGGGGAGGTGGCGCGTGGAGCTCACGCGCCGGTTGGAGCAGGCGCGTGTGGGCGCGTGTGGCGGTTTCCGGGAGTGGGTCTTCTGGGTTTGGCCGGTCGGAGGTTTCTGAGAAGGATGGTGGGTGGTTTTTTTGATGAAAGGTCGATTTTGAAGGTTGGGCAAAAGGAAAGTGAAGAACAGGGTGTTTTGAAGGTTGTTCTGTTTATGAGAACCAGAACTTGCAACGAAGGCAAGTGAAGAACAGGTCCTGCAATGAAAGGCAAGGCACCTGAGGATACTCAGCAATGAAGGCTGAGGCAACGGGAAAAAAAGAAACAGAGACTCCCAGGGTCGGGAGCTCTGATACCAAATTGTAAATTGAAAGAACTCAGTTTTTCTGAATTGCTTGTATTATTCAACATACACAGCAAACCGATGCTTGCCTTTATACACTTGGAATATTAATTACAACTTGTATTTACAAGACAAATAAATGAGATAGTTATTCCCTAAGTACATGAACTAGAAAATACATGAATCTACAAAATACTTCCTAAACTAATGTGGACGGTGGACTGTGCATGAATGTAAGTGGACGGTGCTCAACAATAATTTTAAATGAATGGTTGGATTTCTGTTCATAAAAATGTGTTAATGGATGAGTTGGATATCTATTCATTAAAGGGGTACTTGAAGGCGTTTGTGAAATTGCTTGAGGGATTTAATCCTCGGCTGATAATCTATATATACATTATGATACATTGAAAAACAGGAAACTAGGAAACAAATCCTAAATATACACAAGGGAATATACAAATCAAATCCTAAAATATTCCCAATATATTTACAGATAATAACGGGAGATATTTTCCTTATTAAGAGATACTTTCCAACAACCCCTCAAGCTGGAGCATACAAATCATATGCATCAAGCTTGTTACAAATAAAGTGACTTAGAGGACCCAGAAGAGACTTTGTGAGGATATCTGCAAGTTGATCACTAGAGTTTACAAACTCAGTAGCGATTTCCTTTGAAAGAATATTTTTCCGAATAAAGTAACAATCAATTTCTATATACTTGGTCATCCTCGCATGAAAGATTGGATTTGAAGCGATATGTAAGGCTGCTTGATTATCACAATATAACTTCATCTGACCAACATTTCCAAACTTTAGCTCACGAAGTAATTGTTTTATCCACATAAGTTCACAAGTGTCCATTATCATAGCTCGATATTTAGCCTCTGCACTGGATCTAACATCAACATTTTGCTTCTTACTTTTTCAAGACAAGGTTACTACCAACAAAAGCATAGTACCCTAAAGAGGACAGCCTATCAATCGGTGAACCAGCCCAATCTGCATTAAAATATCCCACAACTTGAGTGTTTCCTTTGTCTTCATACAACAATCCTTGACTTGGAACATTCTTAATATATCTCAAAATTCATACCATGGTACTCCAATGATCAACATGTGGAGACTACATGAATTGATTTGTCACACTAACAACAACAACAACAAACAAGCTTTTTCTCATTAGGTGGGGTCGGCTACATGGATCAAACAACGTCATTGTGCCCTATCATAAACTAAGTCTTCAAAAATGCCATTCAAATCTAAATCTTTTTTAATCGTTTCACCTATAGTCTTTCTTGGTCTCCCTCTACCTTTAGTTATTAGGCTATCCTCCACCTGATCTACTCTTCTTACAGGGGCTTCTAAGGGTCTTCTCCTTACATGTTCAAACCACCTAAGGTGAGATTCTCTCATCTTTTCCACAATAGATGCGACCCCTACTTTCTCTCTAATGCATTCATTCTTAATCTTATCTTGTCTTGTCTAGCCACACATTCAACGCAACATCCTCGTCTCAGCGATACTGATCTTATGCTCTTGTTGGTTTTTTACTGCCCTACATTCGGTACCGTATAACATCGCAAGCTTTATAGCTGTGCGGTAAAATTTACCCTTAAGTTTGAGAGACATTTTTTTATCACAAATAACTCCTGAAGCACTCTTCTATTTCATCCATCTAGCTTGAATCCTGGCTTACATCTCCCTCTATCCCTCTGTCATTTTGTATGATAGATCCAAGATACTTAAGCCATATGACTTGTGGTATGGTATGGTCTCCAATTTTCACCGTTAAGCTAGTATTAGCATGCTTCTTACTGAACTTACATTCCATATACTACATCTTACTCCTGCTTTAGACGGAAGCCATGCTCTTCCAAAGCTCGTCTCCATAGTTCTAGCTTCTCATTTGTTTCCTCTCTCGACTTTCTAACAAAGACTATATCATCTGCAAAAAGCATGCATTGTGGCAACGGCTCTTGGATATGCACAATAAGCACATCCAAGACCAAGATAAAAAGATATGGACTCAAAGTTGACCCTTTGTGCTGTCCTATAGTTATAGGGAAATCTTCTGTGACCCCACCCTGTGTTCACACATTAGTTTTAGCCCTATCATACATATCTTGGATTGCTCGAATATAAACAATACGAACTCCTTTCTTCTTCAGAGCCTTCCACAAGACCTCTCTCGGTACACTATCATAGGCTTTTTCCAGATCAATGAAAACCATGTGTAGGTCTTTTTGTTTCCTCCGATACCTCTCCATCAATCTTCGTAAAAGATAGATTGCTTCCACGGTTGACCTCCCAAGCATAAAACCAAATTGATTCTATGAAATATGAGTCTCTTGTCTTAATCTCCTTTCAATTACTCTTTTCCATAATTTTATGATATGACTCATGAGTTTAATTCTTATGTAATTTGTACAGTTTTGTATATTTCCATTGTTCTTATAAATAGAGATTAAAGTGCTTCTCCTCCATTCATTTGGCATTTTCTTAGACCTCATTATCTCATTAAACAGCTTTGTGAGCCAGCTTTTACCTTTTTCTCCTAGGCACTTCCATACCTCAACAGGTATATAATCTGGTCCGGCCGCTTTTTCATTATTCATCCTCTTCAATGCTTCTTTTACCTCACACTCTCGAATTTTACGATAAAAATGTTTTATTTTGGTCCTCTTCTCTAGTGTTTAGAATGTCTGAGTCTTTTAAAGTCCCACGTCCCCCATTAAATAACTTGTGAAAATAATCATTCCATCAATCCTTGATGTCTTGTTCCGTAACCATGACTTTACCCTCTTCATCCTTAATGCATTTCACTTAATCCATGTCTCTTGTCTTCCTTTCCCTACTTTTAGCAAGCTTGTAAATATTCATTTCTTCGTCTTTGGTGCCCAAAGATTGATATAACCCGTTGAACGCTTTAGCTTTCGCCTCGCTCATTGCCTTCTTTGTATCTTTTTTAGCTGCCTTATATTTTTCTCAATTTTTATCATTTTTACATGTGCCAAGCTTTGTAACATTCCCTTTTAACCTTAACCTTATCTTGTACACTTGCGCCCCACCACCAAGATTCTTTATCCTTGGGTCCAAAGCCTCTTGATTCACCGAGTGTCTCTTTTGCTACCTTCCTAATCCCTTTAGCCATCTCGTCCCACATATCATTAGCACTCTTGTACCTCCCAAATCTCTTCCTCCATAATCCTCCTTTGAAAGAGCATTTGTTTTCCTCCCTTTAGTTGCCACCATTTGCCACACTAACCGCAAAGGAAATATTTGGTCTAGTTATTGTGAGGTAGTTTAGTTTCCCAACTAACTTCCTGTACCTACCAGGATCTGAATAAGGTTCATCCTGATCTAGTAATAGTTTGCTGTTCAGATCCATAGCACTGTCAACAGATTTGCAGTTTAACAAACCAGTCTCTTCCAAAATATCTAAATTATACTTTCTTTGTGAAATAGCAATACCACCCCTAGATTGAGCTACCTCAATACCAAGAAAGTATTTGAGTCTTCCTAGGTCTTTAGTTTGAAAGTGACTGAACAAATGTTGCTTCAACTGAGATATTCCCTAATCATCATTACCTGTGATAACTATATCATCCACATAGACTACCAAATAAATACATCGATCAGATGAAGTATGTCGGTAGAAGACTGAATGATCAGCTTCGCTCCGTGTCATACTAAACCACTTGAACAACAGTGTTGAATTTTCCAAACCAAGCTCGCGGAGACTGTTTCAACCCATAAAAGGATTGCTTCTACTTGCAAACCAAGCCTAATTCCCCCTGAGCAACAAAAGCAGGTGGTTGCTCCATATATATTTCTATTGGTTGTTTCAATACTTTGACAGATGAAAGTTAATTACATAGGTTGCTTCATGGGCTCTGTCTTTTCTTATTGATTGTTAATTACTTATATTTTGGAAAGATTATAAACTTATGCTGCTGCTGCTGTTGCCATTATTGCTGCTGCTGAAAAGGCTATAAAATTGACTGTGCTACTGTTATTAATGTCTTGGTGTTAAGGTTTCACTAGTGAGTTTATACTTTTTCATGGATAGCCACTTAGGTTTTTAGGGGTAGAAAGTGCTGCTTCTAATACTAATATTATTGGTGAATGGTGCCTTAAGATGTAAACTGCAATTTACTCTTTTTTTCTCTTTTCTTTTTTGTATAAAAGAAGAAATTTAATTTGAAACAAGGAAGGATACACAAAGGAGGAGGATGAATTTCTGTCCTTAAACAAAGCACAAGAAAAAATGCACATTAAAAGAAAAAAAAACATACTCTCATTAAGACAACAGAGCTCTCCAATCCCTCTGCATGTCTATCAAGAAGACTTCCTGCAAGAAACCATGAGCTCAACACCTATTAGAGGCCATGAAGACAGTTCTGTTACAACAAATCTAAGGACAGTTATTCTCCTTGAAGTCCAAGCATTTTCAAGTCAAATACACCACCCAAGGACAGCTTGCATAGCATACCGCTGTAAAACTTTGTCCTCCTTACTCCAGCCAAACCCTCTAGAAAACTAATTCTGCTGTGCCTCTATACAGATCAGTGTTTGACTCTTACTCTATTAATGAAGAGTCTGCCATAAAACTGACTTGGTGACCTACTTATTTGGGCTTCTGTAAATATTGGTCAATGTATACACACACACACACAAAATGTATCTTAATGCTATCATATTAGGTTTCACATTTTTGTTGTGTGGTTTTCTTTTAATAGGTTGACATGAATGGTGGACTGTCTGTCAAGCATAAATTATCTGGTCACCAGAAACCCGTTTCTTCTGTTTCATGGAGTCCTAATGACCAAGAGCTCCTCACGTGTGGAGTGGAGGAGGCTGTTAGGCGTTGGGATGTTTCTACTGGTAAGTGCCTCCAAGTTTATGAGAAAACTGGTCCTGGCCTGGTCTCCTGTGCATGGTTTCCAAGTGGGAAATATATACTTTCTGGCCTCAGTGACAAGAGCATTTGCATGTGGGAATTAGATGGGAACGAAGTGGAGTCTTGGAAAGGACAAAGAACCCTTAAGATTTCTGATTTGGAAATAACGGGTGATGGGGAACAGATTCTCAGTATTTGTAAGGAAAATGTAATACTGTTGTTCAACAAAGAAACAAGGGATGAGAGATTTATTGAAGAGGACCAGACAATAACTTCATTCTCTTTATCAAAGGATAACAGATTCTTGTTGGTTAATCTTCTGAACCAAGAAATACATCTTTGGAATATTGAAGGTGATCCTAAGCTTGTTGGCAAGTACAAAGGTCATAGACGCACCAGATTTATTATCAGGTCTTGCTTTGGTGGACTTAAGCAAGCTTTTATTGCTAGTGGAAGTGAGGATTCACAGGTATTAATCTTTCTTAGAATTTGAAAAATATGAACTTATTATTTCATCAACTGAATGTTTACAATGGAGGAAATATATATAGGAAGTTGTACATTAAACTAGTGCCTAGAAAATAAGCAACATAAAACACTAAAAATAATATCTACATTAAAAACATGAAAACGTGGGAACAAGACCAAGAGGCTACCGTCCAACAATCTTAAATTGGTATACAAATACATCTTTTTGGTTTTTGTATTTTTTTGGGAGTGGGAGGGGGGCTTCGAGGTTGTCTTGGTTGGAGGTGATTGATTTTCATTTTTCAGTCATTTCTAGTCAATTCTATTGCTTTAATGTGGACAGTAGCTAATTTGAGTGTGATGGCTTTCCATTTTTATAGGTTTACATATGGCACAGAAGCTCAGGAGATCTAATAGAGGCATTGTCTGGTCATTCTGGAGCTGTTAACTGTGTGAGCTGGAATCCAGCTAACCCCCACATGTTAGCCTCAGCCAGTGATGACCGGACAATTCGGATATGGGGCTTGAAGTGTCTGAATGTAAAGTACCAAAATGCATACAGCAATGGCACCCATTACTGCAATGGGGGGGAACTTAGATGAAGCCAAACTCATTTTCAATTTCATTTCTTTTTTGATCATTGCAATTTGTGTAAATACCTTTTGCTATCACCACAAGCAGACATTCATATCAAACATGCATGTGACTTTTCATCAATCTTACAATAAATTCATGTTTCATTTTAGCGTTTGATCCGTCTTTTTGCTGAGTTTGATTAATTGATTCCCATATATGTTGACTGTTTTACATACAGCAGATTCAATGACTAAGCTAGTAGCAATTGTTTTAATTTTTGCAAAATTCTTTTTACGAGGCCAGCATGCATGTGATATAGTTTCCTGTAGATTTCTTAGGCCTTGGTATAACTACTTTTTTATGAACCACAAATAGGGAATAGTATAACAGCAATCTAGTTTTGCTTTGTTTTGAGGTTGCATCGCCATTGTGTACCATGATTTGCTTCAAGAATACTTCACTTTGTTGATTAACATCTGCTACGTCCAGTGCACATAGGTTTTGTTGGAAGGTAGTTATTACTTCCCCCTGTTTAAGATGATGGATTTACCTGTGCTTTGGCTGGTTACTCTCTTTTCGGCTTCACTATTTTTCAATTCAGTTGGTTTTCAATTGTTCTCGGAAGGTAATGGTGATTATTCATTCATACTTGTCGATATTTGGCAACGTACAAGTATTATTTTTCTATATATTTTAAAGAACATTGCTACTGTTATATCATGTGTTGACATTCCTAGCTCAGCAAATTTCTACCTTCGAAAATTACGACTTCGTTGTCAAGTTGCAGCACCACAATGACGTCTTGTCTTTAACAATTATTTTGGTGTTGAGTAATGCTCATGCATTCACACTCCGCATGACTATACATGTGGCCTTGGACTTTCTTCTTGAGTTTGTCTGTTTATGTTGTGTAATTAGTGTTACTATTACACAATATTAGATGTATTCATGCACTAGCAATCTATGTTGACTAGAATTGTGAAGTTGGACGAAAGGTTGAAATGAAGCCATCTGCGCCTCCATTTAATATGATGATATCATTATAGTGGCCTTTTTAACAAATCTGTGCTACATGCCAAGTCTATGTTGCATTACCGTATTATTAACGTGAGTGGCTTCCTTTTATTCTCCCTCCAAATGAGTCCGTAGAAAAATTTGAGGTAGATTAAGAAATCTTAGTCATGATTAGTGGCGTGCCTAATGTCATACATACAGAATTATTCGATAGAACTCCAAGGTTCAATGAATTCCAGAACAATTTTCCTTGCTGTCAACCTTTTGATCAAGCTAGCCATTTTTGAACCAAGCAAACAAGGCATCCTAAACGCAAGCTGTGTATGTGAGTATTCCAAAACTTACCAATTAACATGATTTGAAAAAAGTAAAACCAAAAGAACTTGGATGGGGAATAAAATGGAATTTATTTTTGGACTCGTAGAGTATCTTTTTCCATTTAGAAAAAATAAAATAAAAATTGAAGACCGAAATTGTTAAACCAACATCGTGACACATGTTAACAGGCATCAATGCACATTTTCTTATTTTTAAAAAAAATTTAAATAACTATATAATTACTTACTTATTAATTCATTTTTTTAAGAGAAAATTTATATAATAAAGAGACACAAAATACCAAAGTCAAGTTTTAACATTATATATTAGTACACTATATATATTATATAAAGTGAAGAGTTAGAATTATTACTTCCTACATGCAAGAATGTAGTTCTGCTATTGTACATTGTTTAGCAATTCTACTAGTTTGATTGACGTTCAACCCTTTTCCTTAGAGAGACAGAGAGAGAAGGCTCTCTTTGTTAAAGGATATTATGTGGGGGGGGCAAGCGAATTTCTGATAAATGAGCTTTGAATAAAGTGCATTTTCGTCCACATGTTATGATTGCTGGCTTCCATTATCCATTGAGTTGGTATCCTTAGGTGAAATCTGCAGTCAAGCATCCTTTGTGTTTTTTTCTTGTCCTTTTTGGATTTTGCTCTGAGAAAAATTTTAAGATCAGTTACATGCAGCAAGGTTCATTGTCTCAGGATCCCTATCATGTCCACAGCTGCTAAGCCCATCCTCGTTTGTCAATTTGAAAACTAGTAAAATCTCTCTCAGCTTCAACATCAAGATGATATATAAATGGTTTAGACTCATCTTCCATGTGACTAGTAAGATATGAAAGACATTTATTAACCAATTCTAAATGCCAGTGTGAATTGTCTTCAACAAAGAAAGGTTGGATCGTCTGGTTCATCTCAATCCAACTACACCCTGGATTCTTCTTTAATCCAAGCTCTTTCATCTTTGATCTCACCATCCGTACCTCATCCCATTTCTGGACAGAAGCATACATATTTGATAAAATAATATAGGTTGATGGATCATCGGGGTCCTTGTCAATGAGTTTTCTTGCAATTTCAACCCCCAAATCAAGATTTCTATGCAAACGACAAGCAGAAAATAATGTGCTTAACAACCCAACATCATCCTTGATTTCAGGGTTTCTTTGCAGAATCCCATAGGCTTCATGCAATCTTCCAGCACGTCCAAGAAGATCAATCAAGCATGAATAATGTTCAACTCTAGGTATAATACCATAAAAATTGATCATTTGATTGAAATGATAGCATCCTTCATCAACCAACCCAGCATGGCCACAAGCAGATAATATGGCAAGAAAAGTAACTCTATCAGGTTTCACATTGGACTGCAGCATTTCAACAAAAAGCTCCAAAGCTTCATAGGCCCGACCATGAGACCCATAAGCAGTAATCATGGACGTCCAGGACACCAGATCTCTCTCCGGCAAACATTTAAAAACACCAAATGCTTCATCTACAGCACCACACTTTGCATACATATCAAGGAGAGCCCCCATAACCACTTCATTGTTTTCCAAATTTCTCTCAATAATCAGATTGTGAATCTCTTTTCCCTTCTCTAGTGCTGCTAGTTGTGAACAAGCTGCTAAAACACTGGTAAAAGTAATAGCATCTGGTTCAACATAAGATTCTCTCATTTCACTAAAGATGCCAAGGGCTTCAAAAAATTTGCCTGCACTCACGTATCCAGAAATCATAATATTCCATGAAACTGCCTTTGTCTTTGGTATTAATTTAAAGACGTTTTCAGCTGACCCAACCTTTCCACATTTGAAGTATAGATCCATGAGTGAGCTATTAATAAAAATATCAGATTGTATTCTGTTTCGTATTATATATCCATGTAAAAACTTCCCCTCTAGTGGTTGAGCTGATCGTGAACAAACCATTATTATGCTGCTTAAAGTAGTCAAAGTTGGCTTGACTCCCTCATTGTGCATCCTCTTAAAAAGTTGAATGCATGAAATGCTGTCACCTCTCAAACCATATCCTGCAATCATGGAATTCCAAGCAACAACAGTCTTTTTGGGTATTTGCTCAAAAACCTCTATGGCCATTTCTAGGTGACCACATTTTCCATACATGTCAACAAGAGCAGAGCTAATGAAACTATCCAGCAGAAACCCACTATTAATTAATTCCTTGTGAATTTCCCTTCCCCTGTTCAAATCCAGAAGTCTAGCACATGAGGAAATAGCAGTTGTAATTGTAACTGAATCAGGCTCAAATCCAAATCTTCTCATTATGTCAAAATATTGTAGGGCCCCTTCAAATTTTCCGCTTTGGTAATAACAAGAAATCACTGTATTCCAGCATGCCACATCCTTTTCAGGCATTTCATTAAACATCTGTATAGCATACTCAAATGCATAGCATTTAGCATACATACCCACAAGAGAGCTTCCAACTACAATGTCCATCATCAAACCAGTTTTTATCAAACATGTATGAATCATTTTTCCCAAGACAACTCTACTAAGCCCACCGCAGGCCTTAAGAACACTCGGGTAAGTATAACTATCAGGTTTTAGGTAAGGGTAATGTAAGAACTTCTCAAAATGCTCTAGGGCTTCCACATACATGTAATTCTTAGTGTAACCCGCCATTAGCCCATTCCACAATGATATCTCACATGGGTTTTCAATGGTATCAAAAACATGCTTTGCATAATCATATAAATGGCAAGAAACGTATAGGTTAATTAGGTTCTTGCATAAGAAAATATCATTTTGCAAGCCCAAAGTTACAACTTTCTGATGAACGAGTTTGCCTTGCTTCAGTGACTTGGAATTCACACATGCCCTCAAAAGGGGTAGTAGTTTTCTTGTGTCCATTCAACAATGGCTAGAAAAGATACTATATAGAAACTATAATCAATCTGAAGCATCGGATGAAAACAGATAACTACAAATACAAATACAATCAATAAATGAAAAAGGGTGGCACAATCAACAGGTGAAAGAAACACTAACTTGTGAAACAACGAAGAAGAGTGCTATGGTCATGACCAAAAAATGGGGGTTGATCAGGCATAGCCATGAAGGCGCAAAGTGCTGAAAGCATGAACCTTCGAAAGCCCCAAAGTCATTTTTATTTCACTGTAATTGAAGGGGGTTCACATACTTTACTTTTAAATTTGGGGTTTTTAGTCAGAAATCTTCAAGGCTTCTAATTGGGTTTAGATAATTGGATGTGTAAGGAAGAATGTGAAAGGCTTGATTCGGTTTCTGACACAGTTTTTCATTGGTGCTTTTTGAAAGTGTAACAATGGAAAAGACGGCGGGGGGTTGTGACCGTTACGGTTCCGTTCAGCGGCGTCGACTTAGGTTTCAGCCTTGAGCGGCGGAGCTCAATTCGCTCTGATTATTGTTGGCTTTTTGAGAGGCGCGGCAAGCTGACCAAACGAGAAGGCTGAATGATATTTTTATTTCTTGAATTAAATATGTTTTTGTTCTCTATGAAAATAGCATTTTTTTAGTTAATATTTCATTAATTTTGGTGTGGGTTTCAGTCCAAATTTTTTCAGTGTGCCATTTTAGCCCTTGCTGCTACGTGAGATTTGTTGAATAGTGATATTACCTATCAAGCACGGATATGTTGTTGTTGAGACGTATCTACGTGTCGAACACATATCTATATCAGATAAATAAGGATACTCATACAATACACGTGTCCTGTATGTTAAAATATATCTAATTAAAAAGATTATTTTTTTTCAATTTAGACACGTCTCAGACACGTTTGGATACGTCTCAGATACATTTGGACACGTTTAGGACACGAATTAGACACGATCTATTAATATTTTTTTTAAAAATAATTTTCATGATTAGCGTTCAATTAGTAAGTCTGTAACCCACCCAAGCCCAATCACATAACTAACGTCTCAAGTCACTATTTTCACACATCAGTATTTTAAGTTTTATCTTTTCATACATCACTATTAGACTTTTAAATTTTATATTTTCACACACCATTATTTTCAGCTGCTCCTTCTACATTTGCTAGTACCAAATCGTCCACTTCATCGTCACTGAAGCTTACTTCATACCCATATTCTCTCTAGTTAATTTTTTTATGCACATGTACTCATTCATGATTAGTTCTATTAGAACAAGTTGGTTTAAGAGATTTTTTAGAATATATCAATAGAAATTATGCTCTATATTTTTTAGGAGGGGCTTATTAGGTAGCAAATATTGAAATATATTATATATATTAAGATATTGTAAATCTTCAAGCTTATAAAAATGATATTAATGAATTATAAAGTTTTTTACTTAAATTTTGTAATTATATATATATGCAGTGTCCATGTCTTATAATTTTTGAATTTGGTGTGTCTCTGTGTCTGTGTCGTGTCCCGTGTCCGTATCCGTATTCGTGTTTGTGCTTCATAGGATATAACTAATGGAGTTCCCTCTCACATATGGCACGTCTCCAATATATCCATGTGACATTACTCCATTTGCCATGTCTTCCCCATTTGCCTTGTCACTCCTCTTCTTTTTCCTCTCCTCTCCACTCTCTTCTTCATATCCTCCTCTCCAAGTAAAATCAAAACAGCAATCCACCATTATACACTCTGCAACTAGATCACATACTTTTGTTGAGTAATATCCTTAGTTTTATATTTTTTTTATCACCACTATTTTAGACTTTTGACGAACGATGGAGTTGTGGTTTGGGAGTCAACGAGGTTGGCAACACATGGGTGGCGTGCAGTAACTCTCTACCTTGTTTGTGGGCTGCCAACGGTGAGGGTTGATTTGGGTTCAATGGGGTTCAATAGGCATCATAGAGATATGCACTTGTTAAATATAAAATGACCTCAAATAAAAATACTTGAATTGCTTTTATTTGGAGTTTTAGCATTCATCCACTCAAGTTGTTGTAGACTAAAAAATTGATTAACTAGTCTATGGTTAAAAAAAAAAAAGAAGTTGAAGCAAGAATAAGCTGACACCTTGCAATCAACCACACAATCATGTCACATATAGAGCTGTGTGCTATTTTACTAGCAGCTAAACTAATTTGTTGTCATATAAGTGGTGGCTTGGGGTGACTTGCAGGTTATGGGGTTTGTGGGAGATTTGTGGGGTATTGGTGATAGGTCTCCATTAAAGTTGTTATGGAACTATTTTTTGGTTGGGAGTGGTGAAAGGACGAAGGCTGTGGTCTTTTTTGCTAGACTTAGGAGGCCCATAATTTGTAGAAGAAAGAGAAAGGAGAGGAGAGGAAGAAGAAGAGCAGTGATGTGGCAAATGGAGTAATGCCACATGGATATATTGGACACATGACAAGCGTGAGTTAGAACTCTATTAGCTACGTCACCACTTAACAGAGCTCACATAACGACATGGACTAAACTGGCATACTTTAGAAAAATTTGAACTAAAATCCAAACTGAAATTAATATGGGACTAAAACCAAAAAGTGCGATATTTGTAAGCATAAAAAACATATTTAAGTATTGTTTCTTTTATTTTCTTTTTTAGGTAAAATGAATTAAGAAAAAAAATTAGGTTAAATTAAAATTTTAATCTCTATATTTTTCACTCATTTTTAATTTAGTACTTATAATTTTTTTTTTCAAAAATAGGTCATCACAACTGCTAATGCTTTCAAAATAGTCTCTACCACCAATTTTTGTTATAACACTGTCAAGTTAATCCCTACTGTACATTTTACAGAGGAAAAAGAGCATATATAAGAATACCTACTTAGAAAAAATGATCATCTACTACAATGAAGAAGCACCTATTGGATGTTTTGCAAAATAAAAAATAAAAAAAAAAGATCTAAAGAAGCCTCTATTAGATAAAGAAACACTTAATGTGTTAGCTAACTAACGGTGTTATAATAAAAGTTAACGGTAGGAACTATTTTAAAAACTTTTGTAAGTGTAATAACTGATTTGAAAAAATAAAATTATAGGGATAAAATTGAAAATGAATGTAAACTACAAGGACCAAAATTTTAATTTAACCAAAAACCTATTATGCTATGTTTAGATTGAGGAAAAGAAATGAAAAGGAAGAAGAAAAATGACTCAAACTTATTTGAAAGTTATTTAATAAGGGGAATGAATGAGAGGTATTCTCTGTTCTTCTCGCTTAAATTGGAGAAATTTTTAAGGTACTTCTAGAGTAATATAATCAATGGTTGAGATTTTATTTAAATTTTACTAAATAATATTTTAAATTTAATCTAATGGACGGTTATACTATCCATGTATCACATGTTATATTTTCAGAGGATTAAGTATAGTACTTTGGGAGTACATAAGAAAATCTCCTCAAACTCAAGTAAGCTTTTATTTAAAATTAGGATAAATTACATATAACCTCATACACTCTCACACTTACACCCTCTGACCATTGGAAGTTGTAGTTGATTAATCTTAGTAAGAGTAGATACAAACCAAGGGTGGAAAGTAGGACTTATGTTGAAACCAGATCTAGTTAAGGCCCATTCGACAATCCTATTTACATGCTCTTCAGAGGGGGTTTAACCACATTAGGGGTGTAATCTTTCGCCAACACCTAGTGCTAGTCATTTATGGTTGGAGCAATTTAGGCGTAAGATTGTGGATATACCACTTTCTTGTTTCTATTTATCAAGGCAATATGCCCATGTTGCAATAGTACTTTTTCCCTAGCATTTACATTAGCCCCAACATTTTCTATTGCAAGTTAGTTGTAAGGAGGAGTTATGTTATTTTTAATGTAAGGCTCCACTCTCAAGAGGCTGCTTAGCCTCCTTGCTTGTTGAGCTAATGCATTGGAGCCATTGTTAATTCTAAGAGAGGTGTGAGGACTATGTTCATATGTTATATAACCATGTGTATCGTCTCATGGTTGTTGTTGTCTATTTATTATCGAACATCAGTCAATGCCTCTATTGTGTTATTTTGTGCTCCTACAGGCATTGTTCTAGATATCCTTGGGAAAATAGGCCTAGGTGGAGCCTCTAGGGGTCCTTTTTGTCTTTTCATATTAGGGGATGGAAACATTAAACTAGGGCCCACTTGCTCGGTAAAAGAGCCCATGGTTGTCATTGTCGTTATATAAACATTATTACAAATGGATATGGACCAAGAGGTATCATATCAAGGGGTATAGTTGGATTTGGAGTTAGGTATGTGAGTGCTCCATTACCTGTTGGATTTTATACAGTTTCCAGCATGCTATAAAGTGGCGTGAATCTTAGGGGATATTGATGATTTTGAAAATCTAGCCTAGAATCCCAAGGTATAGTTGTCGTAGTATAGGCCATTTGTGATGGGGCATCATCGCCCTGGCCTTCTTTTGTGATGTTGGATTAGTTTCATTTTTGGATGTTTTTGCAGACATGTTAGGTCTTGGTAAATTTACACCCACTACGCAATCTCATGTAAAGAACACCTAATAGGGAGGATAGCCTCAGTACTTTTTGTTGATTGACAATGTTAGTATTGTTGTAAAAGAGTTTTTTCAAGTGTTTGTAATGTACATAAAACTTGTTTCTTTTGTCAATTGTCCCACCAGGCATGCCAATTTTGTTTTCAGGGTAAAATGTCTCTTAACTTTTAGAAGACACGTGGCTAACAACTTTGACATGTTACCAATTAACATGTGGATTTTGGTCCCTTAATTAGAAAGAAAAAGGGAACCAACTCTCTTTTCTTGTAGGTGAGTTTGAGAATTGATGTTCTTACTACATTACTACTTGTGCAACAACCTCAGTAATGTCGACATCATAATACTTGATAGTGTGCTCAAACAATGTGTAATATTAATTCAATAACGTTCTATCAATTATCAAAATAATCATAAATGATGTAGAAATAAAGAGCTTAAATTGTAATTTGAACCTAGATTAACTTGAATGAATTGATCCAAAGTACAAGCTTGAAGTAATGCTATGATCTAACATTGAATCTACGAACTACTAACTAATGGGTAGAAAACATTGGATAAAGTAAGGAAGTGGTCTCTAGTAACTTGCCTTCTTATTGCGAGTGAGGAGTGTGGAGTGTTCATTATCAGTGTAACATACCCTCTAGTATACGAACTATGATACTATAATTATTAGGAACTCATGGTTAGATTACTAAGTTTTTAAATTATCAAGACCTTGGTTAAGAAATATTCCCTTATTCTTAGTCCTAGAATGGAACTTAGACCCTTGATGAGTAGTAATAGCTTAATTTTGATTCTCCAGTTCATATCTATGTTGTCTCATTAGTAGTATTCAGTTGAAGACTTACAAGAAAATCAAGTTCTAAGTTACTAACTCGTTTATATAACTAGAGTTCATAGGCTACCTCTTACAGATACCCTATTTCATTTTTTAAATTTCAAAATATTAAATGAGGTTAACATCAAGGTTTAGTTCTTAAATTTCTCATTTTACAAAATCTAAGGATATTTTAAAAAGGAAACGATCTTATCTTTCATTTTTCTACAATTCTGGTGCATGTCAGACTTTGATAATATATACATATACTAACTCACAACTATTACTATGTATATGTGTGTGTGTGTGTGTGTGTGTGTCATTGAATATTGCACAAAATACATATAATTCTCTATGTAGCCATTACTAGCATTTCTTGCCACTGCCCTTTGTTCTTAGCATGAAATTTAGTTTTAAAGAAAGAACAAACATGAGATATTCATCCAAATATGCAATTAACACTTTTAAAAAGTAAAAATAATGCAATTTCCATATGTACTTCTAGTTTTCTTTCAATTTCATCTTCATTCAAGATTCACATATACATGGGTTCAATCATGCTTCAAGCATATTCTCTATTTAAGACCACAAATATACTTCAGATGTATCCCCCTCACAAGATTAGTGTGAGTAGATCATGACCAACACTCAAGTAGTACTCATCTAACTCAAAAGAATGTTCATGGATAGTTCTTTCGTACAAAAATGAGAATTGAGTAAATTGAATTATTTGCAATTAAAAAATATACCAATGAAAGTATGAATGATTATTTTAATTATTTTTTACTAATGGAAAGTTAATGTTTTACCCCAATTCTTGAACTTATGGTGACCAAAATCGTTGCTAAAGAACTAGACTTTTCTATAAGGAAGAAATTATAAATTAACAGTCCACAGATATGACCTAATTGGCCAATTGAGTGCGACAATTGAGCGACTTCAATATGAGAAAGCCCGAATAAAGGGTTGGATGAAAAGAGAATGAGTCCACATGGCAGAATGTGGCAGTTGTAGTGACACTGATGATGGTGAATGATTCTTTTCGTTAAATTTCAAAAAGGGTTGTCATACACTTGTTAGGATGTAAAGCCTATAAAAGATAAAGAAATTATGGGCCCACCAAATCATCAAGTCTATTCTTTTGATGTCACTAGGGCTACCTAGATATTTGACATATTGCTTAAAGAAAAGCAAATTAAGTAAATAGATGGTCATGTAATACCCCTGCATAGTGAAATTAGAAACAAGACTTACTGTAAGTATCATAGCTTGTACAAACATTCCACTAATGGTTGTGTAGACACTGTAAGTATAGATGATATGCATCAAATTTGGCATGACTATTGACAAAGAGTGACGGCTTTAGGAGAAAGTCAACTTATTTGAAGTTGCTCATTAGTATCCAAAGGGGAATGAACCTATCACGCAATTCATTAAAAGGATGATGATGAAGGTTGTAAGGTTAAGATATATCCTTCTTGTCACATGGTTTATTTTAAAAAAAAGGTGAAGTCATTGCAGCAGTAAAGGGAAACAAAGTTGCCAATATGACCATTCTCATACCAATTATTGCAAGGGTTCAAGAAAGGAAAAAAACTCCAATGCAGCCACGCATGACATATTTCTCCAACCAGATGTTAATTGTCAACTACGCATCAAGGCAGACATTGGAGAAAAGAAAGGATATGAGTTTTGTCCCTTTGCTTCGCCAATTGTGACAATGCAGAACCAAACAAAGGTACCAAATGCAAATGCACTAGTTGAAAAGTGACAAAGAAATGCATAGAGTATCGCCCACATTTTTCTCCCACTATGATATTTTGCCCTAAGTTCAATAAGTGAGGCAATGTCTTGTGTCAAGCAGACTTTTCCCAATCATATGGATCACATAAATATTATTAGCCATTGACTAGAATACATAATCAAAGGAGATAGAGAAAACAATTTGAAGCTAAAAAGATGACAAGTATAGGACAACAAGAAGTTCATAATCCTCCTTTTATAAGAGGAAAGAAGCTGGAGCCAAATATGTTGATGAGAATAATTGAAAGAATACAAAAAGTTTTTTTGAATTGCTTGTGTTCCTTCACATAGCAAATAATGTTCGCTTTTATACACTTGGAATATTAATTACAACTTGTATTTATAAGACAAATAAATGAGATAGTTATTCCCTAAGTACATGAACTAGAAAATACACGAATCTAAAATTACTTCCTAAATTAATGTGGACGGTGGACTGTGCATGAATGAAAGTGGACGGGGTCAACACTCCCCCTTAAGCTAGAGAATGGATATCAATCATTCTCAGCTTGCAAGTGAGATTTTGAAACTTATCTTTAGGAAGACCCTTGGTTAGCACATCACCCAGTTGATGTTCTGACAGGATATATGAATGACAATCATCCCACTATCAAGTTTCTCTTTAATAAAGTGTCGATCAATCTCTATATACTTGGTCCTATCATGCTGAATTAAATTGTGAGCAATGCTTATGGCAAACTTGTTATCACAAAATAGCTTCATTGGAATTTCATACTTAATCTTGAGATCATCAAGAATGATTTTCATCCATAACAATTCACAAACTCCTTGAGCCATAGCTCGAAACTCTGCTTCTGCACTTAATCTTACAACTATATTCTATTTTTTACTTCTCCATGTCACAAGATTCCCTCCAAGAAACATGCAGTAGCCAGTTGTTGACCTCTTATTAGTAATTGACTTGGCATAGTCTGCATCAGTATAGACCTCCATAGATAGATTTCTACCCCTTTTAAACAACAATCCTCTTCCTGGAGAAGACTTAAGATACTGTAAAATACGATCAACGGCTTGCATATGTCTTCTTCTTGGGCCATGCATGAACTGGCTTACCATGCTCACAGCATATGCTAAACTTGATCTAGTATGTGCCAGATATATAAACTTTCCTACTAACATTTGATACTAAGCTTTATCAACCTTAGGACTTTCTTCCTCATTACCCATTCTATGATTTTGCTCAATCGATACTCTAGAAGTTTTACATCCAAGCTTCCCAGTTTCCTTGAGAAGGTCAAGGATATATTTCCATTGAGAAATGAAAATACCTTGTTTATAGTAGGCAACTTCAATTCCAATGAAATATTTCAATTTCCCAAGGTCCTTCATTTCAAACTCAGTAGCCAGTTTCTCCTTTAAGAGTGATTTCTCAACAACATCATCCCCTGATATAATGATATCATCTATATACACAAGTAGGATAGTCAATTTACCTTCAGGTGAGTGTTTGATAAAAAGGGTATGATCACCTTGACTTTGTCTATATCTAAGGGACACCATAGTCTTCATGAATCTTCCAAACCAAGCACGGGGTGATTGTTTCAAACCATATAAAGCCTTCTTCAATTTACACACTTTATTTCCTTCACCATAAGAGTCATACCCAGAAAGGACCTCTATATAGACTTCTTCCTCTAGTTCACCATGAAGAAAGGCATTCTTCACATCAAACTGATGAAGTTCCCATTGGAAGTGTGCAGCAAGAGAGAGCAGAATTCTGACTGTATTCATTTTTACCACAGGGGCAAATGTTTCCTTATAATCTATCCTATAGGTTTGTGTACACCCTTTTGCAACCAGCCTTACTTTATACCTATCTAGTGTACCATCAGACCAGTATTTCACAGTGTAAATCCATCTACACCCAATTGATCTCTTTTCCTTTAGTCTCTCAATAATTTCCCATGTTCCATTCCTTTCCAGAGCTTGCATCTCCTCATTCATAGCTTAAACCCAATTCTTATCCTTCAATGCTTCCTATACTGTCTTAGGGATTCTGATAGAGTCAATGGTTGTAATAAAACTTTGGTGCTACAAAGAAAGGTTTTTGGAGGAGACAAATTGGGAAATAGGGTACTTAGCACAAGACCTTTTCCCTTTTCTTAAGGCAATAGGTAAGTTATCATTAATGATACGATCACAATTATACAAAGGAATAGGTTCAGAATTAATGGGATTAGTGTTTTCAGTACTCACCACCAGTTCGGACACTTGGGGTTGAGGCTGGACCAGTTCAGGTTATTTTTTTTCTTTGATACACCACTTTTGGTGAGCTTGCTTTATTCTGAGTAATTCTTTCAAGTTCAGGTGGGTGACTATCAGAAGGAGCTAATTTCTGTGTATCAGAAGGCATATCAGAAAATGAAAATAAGGGAATGTTAATGTCTGGAGGAAAAATCTCAACTTCCAAATCAGTAATGTTCTCCCTCTGGCTGAGAGGAAATGAAGAATGGTTGATTTTCTTGAAAAGTGACATCCATGAAGACAAACACTCGATGAGAGGAAGGGTGATAACATTTGTATCCCTTCTTATCAGGAGCATAACTAATGAAAATGCATTTAATAGCACGAGGGTCAAGTTTGCCCTGATGCTGACGATGGATATGAACAAAAGTAACACAGCCAAAAACACGAGATTCAAGACTTTGCATAATAGGAACAGAGGAAAAAAATGATTTCATGACATGAACAAGACTCACACCACCAAGGACTCTAGAGGGTAACCAATTTATTAAATAAGGAGCAGTCAAAACAACTTCCCCCTAGTATGAGTTTGGAACAGACATCTGAAACAATAAAACTCTAGTAATTTCAAGCAAGTGTCAATTTTTCCTTTCAGCAACATCGTTTTGTTGGGGGGTATCAACACATATAAGTTCATGAATAATACCATGTTGTTTAAGAAAGGTGGAGAAATTTTGATTCATATATTCTCTACCATTATCAGACCTCAAACGTTTAATAGTTTTATCAAATTGAGTTTTAATCATATGATAAAACTGGATGAATAATTTGTACGCGTTTGATTTATCTTTCATTAGAAAAATCTAAGTGACACGAGCGCAATCATCAATAAATGGCAAAAATCATTTTGCACCAGAAATATTAGGAATCGATGCAGGACCCCAAATATCAGTATGGATAAGAGAAAAAGGTTCACTGCTTCTATTCCCATTTGGAGGAAAACTCACTCGATGATGTTTGGAAAACTCACAAATATCACAATTAAAGGACTCAATTGACTCATTTAAAAATAAAGCAAGAAACATGGATTTAAGTAAAGTAAATGGGGGGTGTCCAAGACGTTTATGGTGGAGCTAAATTTGGAAGGCACAGGACTTGATACTAGATTGATGACAGGAATGTTGTAACTTTTGACTAGAGCCACTTAACGCTTTCATCTCAAGGTAGTACAACCTTCCCTGTTCCTTAGCAACCCTAATCATCCTCCCCGTGATAAGATCTTGAAATACACAATGAAAGTAGAAAAAGGTTACAAAACAATTAAGGTCTTTGGTAAGTTTATGTATAGAAAGAAGGTTAGATGAAAGTTTAGGAACATGAAGCACGTTTTTTAAATTTAGAAATGGACTAAGTTTAACATTACCAAGACCAGCAACTGATTTATGAGAGCTATCAGCTATAGTTATGTGATGATTACCCATGGGATTTTTATATGATGAAAAATGGGAAGAACAGAAGGTCATGTGATCAGTAGCACTAGAATCAATAATCCAAGAATCCTCAGGAACAGTACCAGAAGCATGGGAGAATAAAGAACACAGATTCTTACCATTCATGACCAGAGAGCAAGAGATAGAAGGCTTACTAAGGGAAGCCATAAAAGACTTAAATGTTCCAGTTCCTCTTTGCTAAGGGCAGGGATATCATCTTTCACCTGTTTGGCCTCCACCTCCAAGTCTATGGAAGTCAAGTGTGCCTGTCCTCGGGCAACATTTTTAAATCCCCCTTGCGGCTAAGGACCTGGTCCTTCCTATGGACTTTAAAACAGTTCTCCTTATGACTAGACTTCTTGCAATAGGAGCACCAATGATTAGATTTAGATAAGGATGAATAAGGTCCTATTTTGATAAATTTTAATACTGACCCATCAGTTGGCTTTTCATCAAGCATGACTGCTCTCCGGCTTTCTTCCCAACGGATTATATAGAACACTTCTGATAAAGTGGGTAACTTCTCTTTTCCCAAGATTTGTACCTGAATAGGATTATATTTAGGATTCAAACCTGAGAAGAATTCAAATATCCTATCTTTCTCAATAAATTCAGCCAAGGTGGTTGAGTCTTTACTGTATTCCTTCTTTAAGTTCTGGTGCTGATCCAACTCAATCCACAAACCGTTTAAAGTTCTATAATAATCTGTCATAGATAGAGTTCCTTATTTGGTGTTGAAGATTTTAGTCTTCAACTCATAGTAGGCAGCAATATCCTGTTTCATTGAAAACGTTTTATGAAGATTCTCCCAAATTTCCTGGGATGATGAAAAGAACATACAATTCTGGCTAATTTTTGGAGTCATGGAATTCCAAAGCCAAGTCATAATGAGAGAATCCTCATCATCCCAAGCCTCAAACAGTGGGTCATTTTTTCCAAGTGCAGTTCCCTCAATGTGGTTCAATTTTTGTCGACCTTTGAGGGTTGTTTGAATGACTTGTGCTCATTGTAAATAATTTTTTCCATTGAGTCAATAAGAAGACTGTAAAGGAGGAAGGTATTCGGGTTCAGGATTGAAGGCTGGGTCGTATTGCTTTGGGAGATAGTGGACTCAGTCTTAGACATGATTTCAGTAGAACAGAGGTAAGAAAGAAAGGGTTTTAGGATGCACCACTATTAAGGCAGCAACTGAAGATTATTATGGATGAAACAGGGAAAGGAATGGATGATGATCAGGTTAGATGTGGCGCGATGGCAAACTGTGGCCAAGAAGGTGGCGCGTGGAGCTCACACGCTGGTAGGAGCAGGCACGTGTGGTGGTTTCCGAGAGTGGGTCTTCTGGGTTTGGCTGGTCGGAGGTTTCTAAGAAGGATGGTGGGTGGTATTTTGGTGAAAAAGTCACTTTGAAGGTTTGGCAAAAGGAAGGAACGATACAGTTTATAAGAACCAGAACTTGCAATGAAGGCAAATGAAGAACAGGTCCTGCAATGAAGGCAAGGCACTTGAGGATACTCAGCAAAGAAGGCTAAGGTAGCGAAAAAAACAGAGACTCCCAGGGTCGGGAGCTCTGATACCAAATTGAAAGAACACAGAGTTTTTATGAATTTCCTGTATTCCTTCACACAACCTTGCTTTTATATACTTGGAATATTAATTACAACTTGTATTTATAATACAAATAAATGATATAGTTATTCCCTAAGTACATGAACAAGAAAATACATGAATCTAAAATTACTTCCTAAATTAATTGGACAATGGACTGTGCATGAATGAAAGTGGATAGTGGTTGATGCGAATTATAAGTTGCAAACCCAAATGCAGGTTGTTTCAAGTAATAAATTCTCGGGAGTCCGAGGTCGATCCACAGGAAATTGATGAAGAAAAATTCTTTGAGGTAAGGAAAAAATTTTGTCATAACAATAAAGGTAATAAAACTTGATCACAAATAAAAAGAATTTACTTGGATTAGGAGATCTACTCTTGGTAAGTAAATTAAAGAAAATATTATTTTTTTTATAACTCAATTAGAATCCATGCATAATGGAGGTTCTAATAAGAAAATACAACATTCAACATTCATTTAAGATTATATATGTAATTATATTATGGTTCCTTTAATTATCTATTAACACCACCACTTATAAATGAGTCAAGCATTCATTGTCCCAATATCTTGTCTATAATAAATCAAGATCTCCACTTTATAAGAAGGGTTTCTAAAATTATTAGAAATAAAATACAATACATATAATGACCACTTGATAATATATCATGTAAGTACAAGAAAGAGATTAATATAACCTTATTTCAATACCAAGAGCTTCACCGTTTCGCCTAAGTAAAATAAAAATTAGTTACTCATGACAAGAGGAAAGAAAGAGAGAAGAAGAAGAAGATGAATATAACTTCTATTTAGAATAAAAGAAAACTACCACAAAGGAAACAATTAATACACAAGCATGATATTGATCTCTCAGCTAACTTCCTTAAATGATCAGCCATTGCTTCCTTTTATAGAGCTTGAGGAGTATAAAATGACGATGAAGTTGTTTGATGATGAGTACAAAATGCCAAAGGAATTGTTTGATGATGATGAATGAGTGGAAAATTATAGAGATTATTGTCTCTGAAATCATTCAATGCTGAGCTCATAGCATGTGTCAGAATCTCACCAAGTGGTCTTTATAAGAGTTGTAGGATTTTGTCTTAACTTTCCAATGCCACTAATTTCAACCCAAAAGCATTCTTATAGCTTGAGATATGGTCCAATTACTGCACACTGCTCAGGCCAAACTACAGCTCCTCTATTATGACTTCTAAGCCCAATATGACCTCCAAGCCATCTGAACTGACTCTTGTGTTCTTCATGAAAGTTGTAGATATAGGTCTTAACTTTCAAATGGCACCTTTAGGGTTAATTGAACTCCTATATCTCAAGATATGGTCGAATGAGTGCACAGAGGTCAAGCTGCCAGGATCAGCACTCTAGATCTTATTTTAACTCCAATTTAAATTATCCAAACATGTGATTGGGATCTTGAGGTCTTCATGAAAGTTATAGAGAATTGTCTTAGCTTTCCAACAAGACTAAAATCATATCAATTAGATATTTCAAACTCAAATTATAGCCAATTTACTGAAAAATACAGTCACCCAAATTAAGACAATTTAAATAAAAATTTCTTCAATTATCGAATTAAGCTAAATTTCATAAAATGTGACAAAACTAACTTAATTAAGCCAAATTAAACCTTAA
Organism: Ormosia semicastrata; assembly: GCA_029884595.1. Classification (NCBI taxonomy): domain Eukaryota; kingdom Viridiplantae; phylum Streptophyta; class Magnoliopsida; order Fabales; family Fabaceae; genus Ormosia; species Ormosia semicastrata. The sequence goes on from JAQQTO010000040.1 coordinate 864,187, forward strand.
GAAGCCAAGTGAGAGGATAATAAAATGAATAAATTATATTATTAAAGACATAACACATAAGACCAAAACTAGTGAACAAGGAAAAACAACACAAACTCAATAACTAAAAAAAAAATCTAAAAGACTCAATTTTAATAATATTACAGAATGAAGAGCAACCAAAGATTCAATGGATCAAAACATCTATGAGGTAACGTTTCTTCACATCTCAAACCAACAAGCAAGGAAATTTCAATTGAAAAATATTATTCAAGAATGATAAATTTTCACAAGATTCACTTTCAATCCTTCAAGTTTTTAAAATGTAGATATTTCATTCAATTCAACCCATGAAAAATTACACTACTATAAGCTTGCATATCTTTTACTTCTCCACTACTCAGAACACATGCACACACAAATCATGAGGACTTTATTCAAGGTTATAATGGGGTCAAGGTAAATGAGAAGATAATATGGATATGACAAGTTAAATACCAAAGAGAATAAAAGAGCGTGAGAGTTGAGTTCAATTAACAAGCATGAAAGTTCATCACAACTCCAACTAATATAAATTTCCATTACATATTATTTTTCTTTCTTTTATTGCCTTGTTGGCTCTTCTTTATACATTTTTTTTATTTTATTTTTTTACAAGATGAACATAATATATACATTTTTTTAATTTATCATTTTTTTCAACCATTCTACACATACACCCCCATACTTGTTCGAGAATTCATCCAATGACAAAGTTAATGTTCTCTTATTCCCTAAGGCTGAGTAAGAACATGATTTTTCATTTAAGGCACATAATGAGCTCGAAACAAAGAATGGTCAAATAAGCTCAAAGGGGTTAAGTAAGGGGAATTAGGTCATTTCCAATGCCTTACATTGACAGGAATCATAGAATTTCCAAGAAGTCATAAGAGTGTTTGATATCATATTGAGATAATATGCTACTAACAAGGCTGCCTATTTGTGCACCAATCATTCTTGGCTATTTGGTTAAAATAGCTATTACAAGAAAAATGTCTCAATCATGTTTATGTATGCATGTGAAAATATAGTCTCAAAAAGAATCAAAGCAAGTTCTAAAGTAACAATTCCACGAATGAAAATCACATAAGAAAGAAGAGAATGGTACAAATGTTTAATCTATTCATCAATAGGCTCAAAATCTCACAGGACATAATTCTATCATTCTCAGTCCACCAATTCAACATCCATAACCAAGCATGTGATTTTTAAGAAAGAAGACAATTTACTCAATCATGCTATGTTCCCTGAATTTGAATTGCTACTTCCACACAACATAGTTATCTACCTAATTACTCCTTACTCTGCCACCAATTTTTATGCGTCTCAAGAGTAAATTTATCTTAAGGGCATAATTTACTCCTTACTCTATCATCTTTAATTAGTTTTATTGTTAGTAAATTATTGACAAACATATAAATAAACACGCTTTTTAATTTTTTTATTTTTTTTAATTTTTTTCACATAACTATCCTTCCCCCCAACCAGATCACAACATTGTCCTCAATGTCAAAACATAGATAGGCAAACAATAGAAGATAGTACCTGTTATTGCTATTACTGAAAAAAAAAATCTTACACAAATTTAAACAGAAATAAAGTATGATTAATAAAACCAAAGGTAAAGAAAAATTATAGATGAAGTGTCAAATCACATTCACGTTCCTTGCTGCCTCCCTTACTGCTTCCTTCTGACCAATCTATCTGAGCTATTACTAGTTCAGGTTCATAAACAAAAGTTTATAATTTATCAATTAATTCATTAACAGTGGAAGCAGATATAAGGAGTCGTCTTTCCAAAGGTGTGATAAAGTTCTGTTCCATAACATGGTCAACAAAAGATAACAAATTATCAAAGAAATTATTAACGTTCAACAAACTTAGGAGTTTATGGTGGATGTTCAGTTGGGCCCAATAGATAATTTGAAAAACTTCTTCCAAAGTACCAAAACCACCCAGTAAGGCAATGAATGCATCAAAGTTTTCAAACATTATCCTCATTCATCCATGCATAGATGATACTTGAAGTTCCAGCTCAATTGTCTTTCCAATGATGTTCTTTCAAGTTAAAGGTTCAGGAATGATACCTAAAACTTGACCACCTCTTAAAAGTGCAGAAAGTGATACAACTCCTATTAACCTAATGCTACCTCCCCCATATACTACACGAATGTTCCTCGCAGCAAGTGTTCTAGTAATAGTGCTTGCTGCGTTTACAAACTCTAAACTCTTCCCATAACTTATCCCACAAAATACATAGATATTGGTAAGTCTACGAACAGAAGAAGAAGAAGCTCCCTTCATTTCTACACTCACACTCCCTTTGAATGATTATGAGTTAGAGAAAAGTGAAGAAAATGAAGTGTTTAAATAGGAAAGAGAATGAAAAAAGTAATGATAGCTCCTATATAGTTAGGTTGACTGTTGTCAGAAAAGTTTGAAATTAAGAAACTTTTTTTTTTATTTTTTTTAGACTTCAAGAAAACCATCAGGGTAAAGAAGTTTAGAAACCCTTGAAGGACTCTGCCCAAAGGATCGTCTATCCAAAACTAAAATACAACAAAATCATACAAAGATAAAGTTATAATAACAAATGGTGGCATATCTTTGAATTACGTGTCACCAGTGCAATAAACACTCACTCCCATTTATTTGAAGAAAAGAAAAAGAGAAGAAAGAAATCATCGTGGGTTACTATCCTGGGTCTGGAACTTAGAGAGCTCACACTTGGGTTCGTAATATCAACAAAGATGCTAAAATCTGAAACCCACAATGTCAAGATCCAGAATGCCACATCCTAAGGCATTGAGAGCCCCTTCAAATAAAAGAGAGGATCAAGCTCAGATGCCTCATACGCTTTGGCAACCGCGGGTTACTTCTCACTAATAACCAGAGTGGGACGCTTCTGCCTGTCCATAAACTCCATAGGGCCTAGATAGTGAACATTGGGTTGTGGAGTGCGGCTCTCTATAGAGCATGGTACGCGAACTTTTTTTAAGGACCGACATACAAAGGTCCACCTGAGTCAAAGACTGGTCTGCCACTAGCAGGGGCTCCACACTCAATTAAGAGCATGGTACTCTTTCGATCGCCCTTTTTTTTAGGAGATGTACAAGATACTATATACATGTTGTGATTGTGGCTCACATCTTCCTCCGATTTTATGTCTAGTAATGGCTTAAACGCCTTCTATGAGTCGAGGATAAGTTTCCCATCCAATTTTCTTATAAATTGGCAACAGAGTTTTTTTGAGTCAGATTCTTAATATTGTAACGCTCTTGCTCATCCCTGAAGAGATTCCACAAATTAAGAAGTTCACGATGCACAACTCCACAATAATGCATTTCAAGAGTCAATAAGATATCATCTAATGACTCCTTACTCAGTCCATTCTTAATAAAGTAAATTTTATCTTCTCTGTTTGCGAAAATCATTCCCAAAGAATGACATCGCTTATTACAATTTCATCACGCACATTTATGATAAACTTGCATTCTTTTCGCTTTTCTCCTTTTAGAATAAGAACTTTTACCAAGACCCGACATGTATGAGACAAATGAATTTGAAGATTCACCTGCTAAACGAACATTTGCTTCAATTATCCAGTGTATATCTTCTAGGATGCCCGTGTGCATTAACAGTCTCAGTTTTTCACACCTAACTTTGTAGATTTTTGTTAGAGCATTTTGAGAAAAAGAAGAGAAATGTTTTCTTAAATTCAAGAGAATGACATGCATTTCAAAGGAGAAGGAATCAGTTATTATGGGAAACTAAAAAATAAACCAACTTGAGAGTCACGAAGTACCGTTATCCACCACTTAACTAGGGTCACAAAGAACTCAACAACTTGGTTTTCAGAAATGGTTTGAGTCTTTGTCCATTGACCTTAAATACACTATCATTCCTAGGGTTCTCAATGTCTATGGCCCCATGAGGATACACATGTTTGACAATAAAATGGTCAGTCCACCTAGATATCAATTTTCTAGGGAAGAGGTGAAGACGAGAATGATAAAGCAGAACTTTTTAACCAATTTCAAAAGTTTTTCTCAAAATTGATTTGTCATTAAAAGCTTTTGCTCTAGCTTTATAAATCTTTGTGTTTTCATATACATCATTTCTCAATTCCTCAACAATAAAAAATTTCAATGATAATGATAGGGTTCGGAAGCATCCTATTCCGCTTAGAAATGGAACCCTATTTTTGACAGTTTTCACAACTTTTTCAAAATGTATAGCTGTCTTTAAATAAAGTGGGCCAATAAAATCCACACATAAGATTTTCGTAGCTATTTTCTTTGAAGAAAAGTAACCTCCACATGCTTCTGAGTGACAAAATTTAATGACATTACCTACCTCACTGTTGGGCACACATCTCTGAATGAATTGATTAGGATAATTGAGGCAGGATCTTTCATGTTGCAAGAAAGTTGATTATGTTAGCAAACCAAGGCTTGGAATTGACAGAAAATAAAAATTCATCGGGAAAAGAATCATTGATAGGTATGATATCAAAAGGTGAGCCTGTTATAAGTATGGAAAAATAATTTGTGTAACACCCCAAATTTCGTATCTCTTAAACAGTAATTTTGACAGTTAACAGAATTTTACTGTTTAATAATTTTTGGATGCTGTGAAAATTATTTTGATTATTCTGTCAGCGTATTTGATCGTTTTGAGTGATTTACTCGCTTTGAGTGATTTACTCCATGTCAGGAAAATAAAAATTTTTGGGCTGGGGAAAACTTTACGTAATTTAATTTTTACCGTTAGGTAATTATTTTATGTAATCTGATTTGATATTTGTGCGTTTTCTAATTTTTGTAATTTTATGGATGATTATGAAATTTTTTACTGTTTGTGGGCCCAGGAAGGTGTATGTGGGCCCAGGTGGGTCCCGCAAAGTAAAAATTTTTCTACGCATAGAAAAATTTGTACTGTTTAGATGGAGACAGGGGATCTTACTAAACCTGAATCCAAAAACAGTTTTAAAAATTTTCTTGTATTGTGTTTGGTACTGTATTTAATTATCGGGCGATAAAAATACAATAAATATATTCTTTCGTGAGGTTTTTAGTAGATAAAAATAGAAATTATATTGCTTAAGTCAACATTGGTGATTTGGATATCCACCATTGATTTAATTAAAGGTGGAGACTTGATCTTAATTTAATCAACGGTTGAGAAATAAATTTAATAAAGAAACATTGGATGTTAACCATTGATCTAATCAATGGTAGAGATTTAATCTAGACAAGCTTAATAAGGAAGGCTTCAATATCAACCGTAGATTTTATCCACGGTGTAGAATTGGTCTTATAAAGTAACAAAGACCATTTATGACCATTGGATGAAGAATTAATCAAGGGTGGAGATTTAGTTTTAAAAAGTAGCAAAGACTAATTATGACCCTTGGATTAAAAGTAAGAAGGAGTAATCTTGACCCTTCATTTTGGAGACACATCTAATGGTTAGAATTTAAAGAAAAAAGATCTAATGGCCTAGATTAAGTCTTCTAAATCAAAAGTCTACTTAAATCCTAACCATTGAATTAATCAATCGCTAAAAATGCTCTAGATGGTGACTAATAATGATGACAACTTCATGAATGCATTAGGAAGAGGGGGGACGATTTTGGAGAATGCATAGGAAGGAGGAGACAACTTTGAATAGGCTTTTTAGGCCAAAGAAAAAGATGAAGTCAACAATAGTAGTTTGAATTTGATTAGTAACTAATTAATATTAATTTGGTTAATCTAATGGCCTAATTAACAAGCTAAGTGAATTAATTTAATTGTTAATTGGTTATAATTTAATTCTTAATTAGATATCCTAATTTTAATTAGAGATTATAATATATGAAATAATATGTCTAATTAATTAGTTATATAGTTAGAATGTTAATTAAGATTGATTAGAAAATTTAACCTAACTAATTACCTAATTAATTAGTATACAATTAGGTGTAAATTGAAAACAATTAATTCCCTAAAACCCCAAAGTGTCCCACGATTTTGGCAGCAGCTTGGGAGGCTTCTACATGAATCTTGAACCATCCATAATAGCCATGCAAGTCAAATTGATGACCTATGCCATGTGCTACTCCATGTGCATCCAATTGGTGATATTTTGAGTCAAGTATATCACTTAATCTCTCCAAGACTCCCACGGCAGCAGCACCTTTAATTTACTATCCCAATATTCATTTTTCTATTTCACCAAAAAGCTTTCATCAAATTCTCTCAAATTCTCTCAAAGTTTCAAGAATACAAAACAACCATTTTCCTTCCTTTTCTCACCATATGGTTCGGCCAAGCAATCCACAAGCACCATTACTCACCTATAATTTTCACTCACATTATTTCCTAAAGCTAAATAACATTCTAAACACTTTCCATTTAGAAAGTTTTCCCAAAATCCCACTCTAAGTGCTTCAAAATCCCACTTTTACCTTACTTCCTTGAAGGTAAACTTTGATTTCTATGGTTTAAATTTATGTTTATGATTTTCTAAACCATGTTTGTTCCATGGTTTGTTTAATTTAATCCAACCATAGATCTTGAATCTACATGATATTCTAAGCAACTTTCATGTTGGAGATTTTCTCTAAATCATTCATCTTCATGGACTTTCTTCAAGATCAAAGTTATTGGGTTTTTGAGGTGAAGTATAAGAAGACTTCATTTCTTCTCTTCTTTTTCATGATCTAAACTATATTTGATCCATGGTTCCTCTTAATCAAGCTTAGTATACTAATTTCTATATATTTTGTTTTGTATTTGAGAAGCCCTTGGTGGTGAAGGACTTGGAAAAAGAAGCAAAACAATGAGTTTTTGAGGATTTTCAAGAGGTAAGAGGGAGATCCATCTCACCAACCAAGCATGGTGGTGAGAGATGATCTTATATTTGATGGATGGTGAATCCATGTGAGGATTCATATCCATGGTCATGTAATAATTTATATGTGTTTATGAGCTTTGATTAATTGCCTATGCTTAATATATATTTTGCATGAGTTTATGATTTTGATCGTATGCTTATACTATGCATGATGATAATATGACATGCTTTTTATTATATATATATATGATGTGTATGTATGTGTATGCCATGATTTGGTGATGGAAAGAAAATTAATTTTGGTCTCAATGGCCAAGGAAGGACTACGGTTTTGATGCCCTTGATTAGGGTTCATATTAAAATTTTTCAAGAACAAGAGAATTAATTTTTGGTCCCTAGAAACATGGTGAATATCGGTTAAGACACCTCAAGATAGGTGTTCATAAATGAATATTTTTATGAGTGATGAAAATGGATGTTTAGAAAAATAAGGAAAATAAACAAAGAGTTTATTTTTCATAGAGTACAAGAACATGGTTTTTGAGAAATTTTTATTAATTTATTTTGTGTAAAAAGTTTCTAAGTGTTTTACAAAACATGATATTTAAATGAAAATAGCAATGATGATTTTAAGGATTTGCAAAGAAAGTGAAAAAAAAGATTTGCAAAGAAAATAAAAAAGAATTTGAACAAATGGGTTTGGTTTTATAACTATAAGTCTTGCGGTTTTGAAAACAAAATTTTTAATGGTTTTGTTTGTGTAAAACCATATCAATTTAGAAGGAAAAAATGCTTTGATAATTTTCAATAGTCATGTCCACATTCTTGAAGGCTTATAATGCCTAGATTTTGATGAAATAAAGTAATTTTCTAAGTGAAAATATAATTGATTTAATACAATGAATTTTGAAAAGGGAATCAGAGCATTTTAATCACTTGAGAAATTAAGTTTTTGTAAACGAAAATGTTTTTGAACTTCAATTTATTTTGAAGAAAGTTGTGTTTGGAAATGATTTGGGAAAAATGAAGAATATAGTGGTATTATGAAAATCTACTAACGTATAACTTATTTTTGAGTTTTGAAGTACGTTAAAAATGCTAAGTTTTGAAACGTTGATTTATATCAATGAAAAAGTGATTTTGTGAATTATATTTTGGAAAAGGATTTCTTGAGTAAAGAAATGTGGAAAAAGATTTTCTTGAGTAAAGAAAATGTGTTAAATAAATTATAAAGTCATATTATTTTGAGAAAAGTAGAAATGGAATTTTTGAAGAAATGAGAAATATTTTTCGTAATGGAATTGTGGTGAAAAAAATTATTATTTATGTATCTTAAAAATGTAATTTTTAAAGTACATGGTTTGAAATAGAGTAAAATATTTATAAGTATTTGAAAATATAGTAAAATATTTTTACACGATTTGAAATATGATAAAATATTACTACGCGTGATTGGAGATGCGTTGAAACATTTTAAGTGATTTGAATTATGTTTAAATTTTTTACGTAATTTGAACTACTGTTGAAAAATCACTATATGATTTAAAAGTGATAAAATATTTTTACGTGATTGTGAAAATGACAGAAAATCACTATGTGATTTGAAAAGTATTTTAAATATTTTGAGAATGATGAAAAATATTTTATGCGACTTAAAAGAATGATTTTTAAGTTACGCGATTTTGAAAATGGTGGAAAATCATTATGCAATTTGAGAAACGTATATTTTTATGTGATTGAGAAAAACATTGAAAAATTAAATACGTGATTTAAAAGTGCAACAGAAGTGTTGCAGTATTTTGAAAATATAACAAAAATGTTACAAAATTTTAAAAACGTAAAAGAAGTGTTATGGTATTGTGAAAATATAACAGAAACGTTTTGAAATTGTGAAAACGTAACAGAAACGTTTTGGAATTGTGAAAACGAAATGGAAATGTTGCGCAATTTTGTGAAAATACGACAAAAGTGTTTTATAACTATGAAAATGTGATAATATGATTTTCCTGTTAAAAATACAAAGATAAATAATCTTGTAGAACCAATATATGGATGCTGTGTGAGAAAATGACATGTTTTGCCTGTGATTGGCATTTGGTGCATTATACATGCATTGGAAAGATATGTCTGTGATTGGATTTGGTGCATTATACGTGCATTGGAAAAATATGCGTTGAAGCATATGATTACATTGAACAAATGAAATTGAAAAGATTTGGCCCTTTGGGGTTGGACTTGCACTGATATATTCGTGCATTGTATAAAATATAGCTAATAGCTATTATGGCCCTTGTGGTTGAAGAGGGAATGAGAATTGATAGTGAGGTCTATGATGGATCTTGGGGGCGTCAAGGCGCGGCGGTCGACCAGTGGACAGTTGGCGAGTACCCTGTGCCACTTGGCGATGCAGTCCGTTGCAACGCATTGACGATACCCGACAAGAACACGATTCTTTTCAACGACTGGGAGATTGTCTTTGGGCTAAGGCTGACAATTAACCAGAGCATTCTTCTCGAAATTGTGAAAACCTCCATGGAGTTATTTTTTATAAATTGAGTCTTTGTGCATATGCATAGATCTGAGCATTTATATCTGTGTGATATATTAATTGAGGAATATTAGTTATTGGTTATGACAATTGTTTTGAATACTTGGATGATAATTGAATTGATAAATGATTGGATGATGATAATTGATTAATGTTGATGGCATGATCATAATTGCGGTATGATCTATCTGTATGATATTGTTATTTGTGTTATCTCTGTCTTTGCCATGTTGGTATTGGTGTAGGTGATCTCACCTCTTTGTTATATTGTTTTGTGTGTCTCAGATCTTGTTAAAATCAAATAATAAAAGGATCGAGTTGTCTTAGACATAACTGGCGATGGATACTCTGAGATTGGTGACAACAATAAGGAATGGACATTCAGGACTCGAAGGTGTGCAGTGTTGACAAAGGAACAGATGTCTGATGCATCAAGATAGACATTAAAAGGAATAAGTATGTTAAAGTTTCTCATTAGTATTGTACCGTGCTATTAAGTAGGACCCGTTATGGGGTTTGCTACTGAAAAAAAAAGTCTGTTAATTTTATATTTCTCTTTAATTTGTGATATTAATTAGTGTCAATATTGCATAATGAATAGTTGAAATATGATTTTTAATATCACCCAATATTTTCAAGAAAATTTACTTTTCAGTAAAGAAGAAATTTTGAAACCATCTTTTATAACTCAAACTTTGTGCGAACTTCTTTTCAGATTATGAGTCGGGAGTCGGAAATGTGATGCCCTAAGGAGGGTGTTACAATCTGTAACAACATTTTTAGCTTATTTCTTATCTTTTATTGTGATGTTGAATTCTTGAAGCAACAAAATCTACCGTATCAACCCAGGTTTGCAAAAACTTGTTGAGAAAATCAATAAGTGCACCAAATCATCAAAGTAATAAAGTAATGAAAAGAGTATCGTTCCCACGAGGAATTAGTTTACCAAGTACCACTTCTCTAATATAAATATTATCTAAGCAATCAAAAATTAAAAGTGATTCAAAACAATTAAAGACACAAAATTATATAAAAACAAAAAAAACTAAAACTAAAACACACTAAAACGGACGAAATTAAGAGGGAAAAGAGATAACAAAGCACATAAATGCAAAACACATTAAAGATGTAAACACATGAAATTAAAATACTAGAAATCTGACTTCACTTAAATCAACAATCTATCATAGACAATAGAGTAGCTTTGGAACCTTCATTCTAATTAATTTTTTAATCACTCAATTGATGGGGAGAATTCCTTAATTAATTAAAACTCAATTCCTTGGTCTAAACCCTAACTCTTAAAGGCATGACTTTTACTCTATGAATTCTCGTGAAAAATACTATAATTCTTCCACACAACCTATAACCTCTATTCTTAGATGATTATAAATCATGACACTTATTATTTATGATCTAAGTCATATGCAAACCTCCCAATTCTACTTACACCTCACTAGATCAATTTATGAGTAGCCAATTCATAAAGTATTAAGAATCATAATAAGCACTCAAATTGAATAAAAAAGAAATTAATTAAAATTCTAATCTTAATACATGTCGAATGAATCAAGTTACATATTTACCCTAGAAACACACGAATTTAACTACACATGACAAAAGAGAAAAAGAAATAGGAAGAGGAAAGAAAGTTCATCCTGATAGAATCATAGAGAAGAAACCAAAGTGCCTTCAATAGTGGTTGTGATTCAAACAGATTAATATATAAAATAACAGGATTAGTTTTAACTAAATAACCAGAATTTAAATCACGATACTAATTAAGCATAAATAAGTGACTTAAAATAAAAAAGAAAATATACAAGTTAACAATATAAAATGGGTCATTAAATATTAATAATGATGTGGTATAAACCATCTACCAAATAAATATTAACAAGTAGTAAGTTAATAAAGCGATAAAGTAAAAAGTTAGTAACCGACAAAGTAAAAGTTAGTAAAGCGATAAATTAAAAAGTTAGATAGTTAGAAAGTTAATAATTAGGGTAGTAAGTTAGTAAGTTAGAAAGTTAGATTTAAAGTACAAAAAGTAACATACATAAAATAAAATACAAAACATAAAGTGCATAAAGTAAATTACATAAAATAAAGTACAGAAAGTAAATTTAAAACATGAAAACTAGAGAATCGACAAACTGATTTTTTGCTCTTATGAGAGAAGAGAAGAAAAAGATCATTTCATTAATAATTGCAGATTACATAGGGAGAAATGAGAGTTTCTCTCACTAAGTTAACAAGTTAGTAAGTACAAAAAAATTTAAAAGAGTAGTAAAGAGAAAAAATATATACAAAAAAATATACAAAATATAGAAAAGACCTCAACAAATTTGTCCTTAAAATCAAATTCCCCGGCAACGGTGCCAAAAACTTGATGCGAATTATAAGTTGCAAACTCAAGTGCAGGTTGTTTCAAGTAATAAATTCTTGGGAGTCCGGGGTCGATCCACAGAGAATTGATGAAGAACAATTCTTTGAGGTAAGGAAAAGATTTTGTCACAACAATAAAGGTAATAAAACTTGGTCACAAATAGAAAGGATTTACTTAGGTTTGGAGATTCACTATTGGTAAGTAAAATAAAGAAAAAATTAATTTTTTTATAACTCAATTAGAATTCACGCATAATGGAGGTTCCAATCGAAAAATATAACATTCAACATTTATTTAAGATTATATATGTAATTATATTATGGTTCCTTTAATTATCTATTAACACCACCACTTATAAATGGGCTCAAGCATTCATTGTGCCAATATCTTGTCTATAACAAATCAAGATCTCCACTTTACAAGAAGGGTTTCTAAAATTATTAGAAATAAAATACAATACATATAATGACCACTTGATAATATATCATTTAAGTACAAGAAAAAAATTAATATAACCTTATTTCAATACCAAGAGTTTCACCTTTTCACCCAAGTAAAATGAAAATTAGTTACTCATAGACAAAAGGAAAGAAAGAGAGAAGAAGAAGAAGATGAACATTGTAACACCCCAAATTCTGACTATATGAATGATAATAGCAGAATTACACTGTTTTGGTATTTTCTTTGTGGTATAAAAATAATTTGACTGTTCTGAGATCATACTTGATCATTGTGTGTGATTTGCTCCTCGCTAGGAAAAATAATAATTTTTTTAGGCCGGAGAAATTCTGATCTGCCTCATGTGGAAACGGGGGATCTTACTAAACCCGAATCTGAGTGACTCAGAAAAGAATCTTTTAAATTTTTAGAATCTATCTGTAAAAATAATAATATTGTACTGATAAATATCCGTGATTGCGTTTATAGCAGTCGTTGCTATGAATGTTAGACCCGATAAGTTTTAATTAATAAGAAAAAATGTTTAGAACATTTCTTGTAAGTAAAATTAAAGTAAACCAATAAGATGTAGTCAAAACAAATGGTTGGACTTTTCTAACCAATGAAAATTGGTCAAGGAAAGAAGTCTAGACTTCCTTGTGGACCATTAGATTTGAAGCTTGACTTAGGAGCTTTGATCTTCACCATTGATCCAATCAATGGTGTAAAACAAAGCCTACCAAAACTATCAAGTAATATCCACCATAGATAAGAGTAATGGATAAGATTGAGTCAACATAAATTGCTTGACTTTTATTTAGGAAACTAATTAACTTTAATTTAGTTGTCCTAATTACCTAATTAAGAAATTAAGTAAACTAACTTGATTAGGGAATTGTTATAACTTAATCCTTAATTTAATATTCTAATTCTAATTAGAAGTGATGATGCATGCTAAATATGTATTAGATGCATGTTAAATATGTTAAATTAGATTAGTTATATACTTGAAGGATTAAGTAAGAATGGTTAGAAAAATTAAATCCAATCAAATAGCTAATCAACTAACTAGTAATTAGGCTTGAACTAATGATGAATTAAGGACATAAACTCACCTAAAACCACCATGGACAGCAGCAGAATTTGAGGCCCAGCAGCAGCAAAATTGGACAGCCCAGCAGCACCTAAACATGCCATGGTCCAGCTGAATTGGAGCAGCAAAATTGGAGGCCCAACAACAGCAGATTTGGACGGCCCAACAGCAGCACAAATGGCCCATCAAGAGGTAAATGGACGTCCAACAAGAAGAAGAATATCGCGTTCAAAGCAATTGTGAAGACTTCAAGTAATATTTGAAGGTTCAAATGCCATGCAAAGTCAAGCTTGCAACTAATGAGAAGATAGAGTCCTTGTGCAATTAATGCATGGCTATTTGCTCAAGCAAATGTCACTCACGTCTTTCACAAAGACACAACACGGCAACAGCACATGGATCAAATTTGGATGGAGTGGATAACCATGCAAATGAATCTCTCCAAATGTCACAATTTCATCCACGGTTGGCAGCTGTATTATGCACTCAAAATTGGATAATTTTTCAAGTAAAATCATCCACATTTCACGTGTTATTACACGGCTGGGCAGCAGCATTATCCCTTCCTTATTATTCACTTGTTACTTCTCAAATATAAGCCAATTATCTCCCAAATATACACGGCCAGCAGCCTTCCCAAAACGTATTCATTCTTCACTTTTCTACTTATCAAGACATAAATCTATTTCTCTCAAACACCAAGGAAGAACTCACGCATCTCCCATTCTCCTTTCTTCTTCCAATCGGTCATCATCTTGAAATCACACCACTCACTCTTTAAAACACTCATCTCTTGGTTTGTTTTAATTCAAACTCTACTCTAAACATTTATTCTTCACAAGGTCCTAAGCTTCTTCAATCTTTTCTTAAAAAGGTAAGCTTTGATTCAAGAATTCCAAGTTTGATTTTAATTTTTTTTATCCATGATTTTTTCATGGTTTTCAACCTTGATTCTTGTATGGTCATTCACTAATTTTTATTGAAAATTTTAGGGCCTGTTAGGAGATTAACAAAGTTTCAAGGCAAGGGAGGAAAGCTTACAAAGCTTGTCTTCAAGAGGTAAGAGGGAGACTCTACCTTACCACCCATGTTCTGGTAGTATGAGGATGGTATGTTCGGTGAAAAATCCTTAAGGATTTATTCACCTATTGTTTGAGGTTATTGGACTGTATTGAGATGTGCCCGATTGTGTTTGTGTGTTTAGACTGTACTTGGGATGTACCTATTTGTGCTTCTATGTTTATATGTGTAGCATCTGTGAGATCTGATTTTATTTCGACTTTTGCCTGTATGCTGTAATGCTTAAGGAACTGATAATATGTATATATGTAGAATATATACTGCAGAGAAACTTATACTGTATGTACGTGGAATTTATATTGTAAATTTCTGTAAATTTTATGAGAAAGGGATTTAATTGGAAATATTAAGGAAATATGGGATCATTATGAAAATACTCTGTTTTGAGGGACAATAATGTAATTTATGTGATTTAAAGAATGAAAATATAATTAATCTGTTTTGAGGGACAAAAATGTAATTTATGTATTTTAAGGGACTATTTTGCAAATATGTGAGAAATACAGTAAATTTTAATATTAAATTGAATAAAACAGTAATTCTGATTCAAAACGTATGAAAAATATTCACGTGATTGGAAAACGTTGAAAAATCACTATGTGATTCGAAAAGGCGACAGAATTGAGTCGCGAATGAAAATATACGAGAATATGACTACGTGATTAAATTACAGTATTACTGTTGTTAAATTATTATATGAACCCTGCACATGGGATATCGATGGAATTGTGAATAGTACATAGTACATGCATTGAAAAGGTCCAATAGACTGTGTAAGGCAAGTTGCCTAGGAGAGATTACACCTCTTGAGTGGGTGCGATAAGCGTAGTGTAGGTCACTGATTGACCTTGGGGGCATTGGGGTGCGGGTTGCCTACAATGGACAGTTGGTAGCTCTTCTGTACTGTGGGTTAGACCGATGCAACACACCAATGATCCGAACCGAGACACTATCCCTAATCATGATTTGATAAAGACTGTCGTGCATATGCTAGATGTGCAGAAAATGAGCATGTGGTCTGAAGCATGTTGGTGCCGACAGATCTTTTCAGTCATTCTCTCCGATTTAAGTTGTAGCTCCATGGAGTAGGATATTGAGTCAGTGTACATTGCATTTACATTTGCATTCATAAATGATATATCTTTGTAATTCTTTCTCTTGTATAATTCTTGCTTGTGGTAATTAATATATTGAATACTTGAGTATTAAAAATAGCATAATTGTAATTCTTCTTTTATTTCTTGTGTAATGATGATATATAAGATTAATGGCATAACTGTAATTATAGTATGACATCTGTATGATATTTTGGATGTGTTTATCTTCATTGCTACCATACTGGTATTGGCATAGGTGATCTCACCTCTTGTATGTGTATGTTGTATCATGTTTATATGTTGTTAAGATACTGAGCCGGGCGTAGAGCGAGAAGTAGAGAAAGGTCCAGATTCTGTTGAGAACTTTGAGTTCTGATGGCAGTAGAGATTCCTAGCTTCTTGGGTTACATGAGACTGACATTTATCGGAGAGGACGAGGCATGGACTGAAGATCTTGAGAGAGAGTGTGTATATTATTTAGGAGATGTAAATATTAGACTGAGTAGGTTACAGTCAGGGAACCCTTACTTTTCTGTTACTATTTATGTACAGTTAGAGTTCCCTATATCCATTAGGCAGCACTGGGGAGCGTACTATCGCACCCCTAGAGAGGGTAGTGTTGTATCGTCCGCTCGGACATTTCCTCCCCGGACTTTACGTAGAGTTGGAATTCCCCCACCCGGGGAATCTGAGGAGGACCCATCTGAGGGTCCGGCTACTTCTGAGGGCTCAGCTGCCTAGTAGTACTTGGGCAAAGATGTCAATGTAAATAGTGTTTATAATTTTTGGAGTGACTAGTTTGTAATATTTATAGTATGATAGTGTTAAAGACTTGTATATGTATAACAAGAGACTTGGATATATATAAATGATGTAAATTATTTGTAATGATGCTATAATGTTTTATTTTCTGCTAAGTTTATTTTCTTGTTATTAAGAAATTTTATATTTTATATTTTTCCCTACAACTTACGTTATCTAAATAAGGTTAATTTGGTAATTATGTAACATAAATGTGGTATCCTAAGGTGGGTGTTACATTAGTTGGTATCAGAGCCCAAGTTAGAGTCTTTTGGGTTTGTGGTTAGGTCTGTCTTTTTTAAGTTGCGTGTTTCTCTGTGTTTGTTTGTCGGAAAGGAAATCATATTACTAGAAGATTGATTTCAACTATTATTTGTGTTGTCCAGTTGATTTGAGAAAGACGAAATGGCTGGACGAGGAAGAGGGCGTGTTAATACTAGAATAGAAAATGAGAACGCCGGCAATGACAATCAGAATATGGCTGCAGCTATAGCAGCAATACAAAGGATCGCTGAAGTTGTTGTCCAGCAGAATCAGAGAGCAACTGACGATGCTCATAGCTTGTCAGAATTTTGAAGGAATAATCCGCCTAAGTTTCATGGAGAGTTTGATCCAGAGAAGGCTGATCTGTGGATTAAGGAACTAGAGAAGATATTTAATGGAATGGGTTGTACTGATGAGCAAAAACTTACTTTCGCGACGTTTGTGCTAGTTGGTGATGGAGAGGCCTGGTGGGCAGGAGCTCGAAGATTAATTGAAGCTGAAGGAAGAATCGTAACATGGCAGCTCTTTAGACAGAAGTTTTTGGCAAAATATTTTCCAGCAAGTGTGCAACATGCTAAGGAGATGGAGTTCCTTAGTCTGAGGCAAGGAGCAATGACTGTGAGCGAGTACGTAGCAAGGTTCGAAAGCTTGTCTAAGTTTTCGAGGTACTTTCAGATGCATCCAGATGAGGAATGGAAGTGTAGGAAATTCGAAGAGAGGTTGAGACTTGACATCAAGAGAGCTTTAGCAATGGTGGATATTGATCAATTTCCAGTGTTGTTGGACAAGTGCCGCAAGATTGAGGAGATCGATAACCAACGGGCGGCAAGGACTAAAAACTTTGGACCAGCACGGTTCCAAAGGGGAAGAGGTAGCGGAGGTAGCAGTGGCAACCGTTATCAATAAAAGCCCTACACTAAACCAGCAGCAAATCAGAATCGACAGCAATCAGTTGGGGGAAGTTCAAGTGGTAGTAAGACAGCTTCAACTGGAACTTCTGCACTTAAATGTTTTAAGTGTGGGAAAGGATATCTTACTATAGATCTGTCAAGCATAAGTAAGGGGGTGATCTGTTATAGATGTGGGAAGCCTGGACATTTTTCCGAGATTGTGATCAGTTGAAGCGCAGAGCCATCAGTGAGCAATGTTCGTACTGCAAGGCCACAGGCAGGTGGTCGAGTATATACTATGAGCGGGGAGGAAGCCGCTAAATCTGAGGACTTGATAATGGAGGAGTGTGCTATTAAAGGTAACCCTTTAACAGTGTTATATGATTCAGGAGCAACACATTCTTTTATTGCATGTGATTGTGTAGAGCATTTGGGATTGACTGTGACTACATTGCCATATGATTTGACTGTGGTTACTCCTACTAATAAACCTGTGATAACTACAAAAGTATATTTGAATTGCCCTATATGTGTTAGGGATAGAATCTTTCATGTGGATTTGATTTGTTTGCCTCTTTCTAAGATTAATGTAATCTTAGGAATGGATTGGTTATCTTCTAACCATATCCTGATTGACTGTTCGAGTAAGACGTTAGTTTTCCCTGAGGTTAAGGATTCTAAATTCTTAACGGCTACTCAAGTGGAAGCCTGTTTAAAGGAAGGAGATCTAGGGTATTTGTTGATATCTTCCTTGGAGGTTCACTGTGAAGATGTTCTGAAGGATATCTTTGTAGTGAATGAATTTCCCGAAGTGTTTCCTGAAGATATACCGGGATTACCGTCAGAAAGGGAGATTGAATTCTCTATTGATTTGGTACCTGGAGCTGGACCTATATCTATGGCACCTTACAGAATGTCACCAGTAGAGTTGGCCGAACTGAAGAAGCAATTGGAAGATTTGTTGGAAAAGCAATTTGTGAGACCAAGTGTATCACCTTGGGGAGCTCCAGTGTTGTTGGTAAAGAAAAAGGATGGGACTTCTCGGCTGTGTGTGGACTATCGGCAGCTGAACAAGATTACAATCAAGAATAAATATCCCCTACCGAGGATTGATGATCTGTTGGATCAATTGCGAGGAGCCACCATATTTTCTAAGATTGACTTACGTTCTGGTTATCACCAGATACGTGTAAAGGTGGAGGATATTCCGAAGACTGCATTCCGGACTCGATACGGGCATTATGAGTACCAAGTGATGCCTTTTGGTGTGACTAATGCACCTGCAATATTTATGGACTTCATGAACAGACTTTTTCGTTCATACTTGGATAAGTTTATTGTTGTCTTTATTGATGACATCTTGATTTATTCTTGAAGTCAGGAGGAACATGTTGAACACCTCAGAGTGGTTCTCCAGATTTTGAAGGAAAATAAACTATATGTCAAGTTGTCCAAGTGTGAATTTTAGTTGAGCGAAGTACAATTCTTGGGACATGTCATATCGGCAGATGGAATTGAAGTTGATGCGTCGAAGGTGGAGACAGTTGTTGAATGGGAAAGACCAAAGACTGTATCGGAGATTCGTAGTTTCATCGGATTAGCCGGTTACTATCGACGATTCATAGAAGGGTTTTCAAAGGTTGCAGGACCTCTTACCCAACTTACACGAAAGAATCAACCATTTGTGTGGACTGAAGCCTGTGAGGAAAGTTTTCAGGAGTTGAAACGACGACTGACTACTTCACCAGTGTTGATTCTACCTGATCCGAATGAACCTTTCGAGGTGTACTGTGATGCTTCGTATCAAGGATTGGGTTGTGTACTTATGCAGAACCGTAAGGTTGTGGCATATGCATCTAGACAGTTGAAAGTGCATGAGAGGAATTATCCGACTCATGACTTGGAGCTAGCAGCAGTGGTGTTTGCGTTGAAGGTATGGAGACATTTTCTCTATGGGGCAATGTTCACTGTGTTTAGTGACCATAAAAGTTTGAAGTATCTGTTCGACCAGAAAGAGTTGAACATGAGACAAAGGCGTTGGCTCGAGTTTCTGAAAGATTATGACTTTCAGTTACAATATCATCCTGGAAAAGTGAATGTGGTAGCGGATGCTTTGAGTAGAAAATCGCTTAATGCTTCTGTTATGATGATGAAGGAGAATGAATTGATAGAAGAATTTCGAGATATGCGATTATCTGTGAAGTTGACACCGGGGAAGATGTGTTTGAATACGATCATCATTTCGAATGATCTAATGGATAAAATACGCAAGAAGAAGGAATTGATAGAATGTGGTAGCGGATGCTTTGAGTAGAAAATCGCTTAATGCTTCGTTATGATGATGAAGGAGAAGGAAGCAAGAATTTCGAGAAGCGAGCGTGAAGTTGAATTCAGGGAAGATGTGTTTGAATACGATGGAATTTTGAAATTCGATGGATAAAATACGAGGAGAGTTGAATAGTGATCAAACGATCAAAGGAACTTAGAGATCGATTTTGAATGAAGCTCATAGAAGTAAGTTGAGTATGCATCCGGAGCCACGAGATGTATCAAGATCTAGAACTCAGGAGATCGATTTTGAATGAAGCTGTAGAAGTAAGTTGAGTATGCAAGGAATGAAGATGTATCAAGATTTGAAGCAAATTTGTATTGGTGGCAAGGAATGAAGAGGATGTTGCGAATATGTATCTTCCTGTTTGACTTGTCAGAAGGCCAAGGTGGAACATCAACGACCATCAGGAATGTTGCAACCTTTGCCTATTCCTGAATGGAAATGGGATGACATAGCAATGGATCTCGTCACAGGGCTACCAAGAACTCGGAAGGGTCACGACTCTATATGGGTAATTATTGATCGGCTTACAAAGTCGGCGCACTTTTTACCGATTAATATTAAGTACTCAATGGAGAAGTTGGCTCAGATATATATCAATGAAATTGTTAGACTTCATGGTGTACCATCCAGTATAATTTCTGATCGAGATCCGCGATTCACATCAAGATTTTGGACTAGTCTACAAGAAGCGATGGGAACAAATCTACATTTGAGTTCTGCTTACCATCCACAAACTGATGGTCAGTCAGAAAGAACCATTCAGTCATTAGAAGACTTGTTGAGGGCTTGCGTTCTAGAGCAAACTGGTTGTTGGGATGAATTTCTGCCATTGATAGAGTTCACCTATAACAATAGTTTCCATTCGAGTATAGGGATGGCACCCTATGAAGCCTTATATGGGAGAAGATGTAGAACACCATTATGTTGGTACCAGGATGGTGAAAGCACTGTAATAGGACCTGAATTTGTGCAGCAGACAACTGAAAAGGTAAAGATGATCCAAGACAAGATGAGGACAGCTCAGACGCGACAAAAGAGCTACGCAGATAAAAGGCGAAGACCACTGGAATTCGAAGAAGGTGACCATGTATTTTTACGTGTGACGCCTATGACTGGAGTTGGACGAGTAATTAAGTCGAAGAAGCTTACTCCCAAGTTTATCGGACCGTATCAGATACTTCGTCGGATAGGTCCGGTAGCTTATCAAGTTGCACTGCCGCCGTTTTTATCAAATCTTCATAATGTATTTCACGTGTCACAATTACGGAAATATATTCCAAATCTGACTCACATTATCGAACCAGATACTGTACAACTAAAGGAGAACTTGACCTATGAGATAGTTCCAGTCAAGATTGAAGACCGAAGGATAAAGCAGCTTCGAGGAAAAGACATTGCATTAGTTAAAGTAGTTTGGAACGACGTAAGTGGTGAAGCCACATGGGAGTTGGAAGAAAAGATTAGAGAGCAGTATCCATTTTTGTGTTAAGTGTATGTCAAGTTTCGAGGATGAAACTTTATTTTAGAGGGGGAGAGTTGTAACACCCCAAATTCTGACTATATGAATGATAATAGCAGAATTACACTGTTTTGGTATTTTCTTTGTGGTATAAAAATAATTTGACTGTTCTGAGATCATACTTGATCATTTTGTGTGATTTGCTCCTGGCTAGGAAAAATAATAATTTTTTTAGGCCGGGGAAATTCTGATCTGCCTCATGTGGAAACGGGGGATCTTACTAAACCCAAATCTAAGTGACTCAGAAAAGAATCTTTTAAATTTTTAGAATCTATCTGTAAAAATAATAATATTGTACTGATAAATATCCGTGATTGCGTTTATAGCAGTCGTTGCTATGAATGTTAGACCCGATAAGTTTTAATTAATAAGAAAAAATGTTTAGAACATTTCTTGTAAGTAAAATTAAAGTAAACCAATAGGATGTAGTCAAAACAAATGGTTGGACTTTTCTAACCAATGAAAATTGGTCAAGGAAAGAAGTCTAGACTTCCTTGTGGACCATTAGATTTGAAGCTTGACTTAGGAGCTTTGATCTTCACCATTGATCCAATCAATGGTGTAAAACAAAGCTTACCAAAACTATCAAGTAATATCCACCATAGATAAGAGCAATGGATAAGATTGAGTCAACATAAATTGCTTGACTTTTATTTAGGAAACTAATTAACTTTAATTTAGTTGTCCTAATTACCTAATTAAGAAATTAAGTAAACTAACTTGATTAGGGAATTGTTATAACTTAATCCTTAATTTAATATTCTAATTCTAATTAGAAGTGATGATGCATGCTAAATATGTATTAGATGCATGTTAAATATGTTAAATTAGATTAGTTATATACTTGAAGGATTAAGTAAGAATGGTTAGAAAAATTAAATCCAATCAAATAGCTAATCAACTAACTAGTAATTAGGCTTGAACTAATGATGAGTTAAGGACATAAACTCACCTAAAACCACCATGGACAAGCAGTTAATTTGAGGCCCAAATGACGGAAGAAATTGGACAAACCCAGCCCAAGAAGACCTAAATATGCCATGGTCCAGCTGAATTGGAGCAGCAAAAATTGGAGGCCCAACAGCAGTAGATTTGGACGGCCCAACAGCAGCACAAATGGCCCATCAGTAGCAAAAATGGACGTCCAACAGAAGAAGTAATATCGTTCAAGCAATTGTGAAGACTTCAAGTAATATTTGAAGGTTCAAATGCCATGCAAAGTCAAGCTTGCAACCAATGAGAAGAGAGAGTCCTTGTGCAATTAATGCATGGCTATTTGCTCAAGCAAATGTCACTCACGTCTTTCACAAAGACACAACACGGCAAAGAAACACATGGAGCAATTGGATGGAGTGGATAACCATGCAAATGAATCTCTCCAAATGTCACAATTTCATCTACGGTTGGCAGCTGTATTATGCACTCAAAAATGGATAATTTTTCAAGTAAAATCATCCACATTTCACGTGTTATTACACAAGGGGCAGCGAGATTATCCCTTCCTCATTATTCACTTGTTACTTCTCAAATATAAGCCAATTATCTCCCAAATATACACGGACGTGACTTTCCCAAAACGTATTCATTCTTCACTTTTCTACTTATCAAGATATAAATCTATTTCTCTCAAACACCAAGGAAGAACTCACGCATCTCCCATTCTCCTTTCTTCTTCCAATCGGTCATCATCTTGAAATCACACCACTCACTCTTTAAAACACTCATCTCTTGGTTTGTTTTAATTCAAACTCTACTCTAAACATTTATTCTTCACAAGGTCCTAAGCTTCTTCAATCTTTTCTTAAAAAGGTAAGCTTTGATTCAAGAATTCCAAGTTTGATTTTAATTTTTTTTAACCATGATTTTTCCATGGTTTTCAACCTTGATTCTTGTATGGTCCTTCACTAAATTTTATTGAAAATTTTAGGGCTTGTTAGGAGATTAACAAAGTTTCAAGGCAAGGGAGGAAAGCTTACAAAGCTTGTCTTCAAGAGGTAAGAGGGAGACTCTACCTTACCACCCATGTTCTGGTAGTATGAGGATGGTATGTTCGGTGAAAAATCCTTAAGGACTTATTCACCTATTGTTTGAGGTTATTGGACTGTATTGAGATGTGCCTGATTGTGTTTGTGTGTTTGGACTGTACTTGGGATGTACCTATTTGTGCTTCTATGTTTATATGTGTAGCATATGTGAGATCTGATTTTATTTTGACTTTTGCCTGTATGCTGTAATGCTTAAGGAACTGATAATATGTATGTATGTAGAATATATACTGTAGAGAAACTTATACTGTATGTACGTGGAATTTATACTGTAAATTTCTGTAAATTTTATGAGAAAGGGATTTAATTGGAAATATTATGGAAATATGGGATCATTATGAAAATACTCTGTTTTGAGGGACAATAATGTAATTTATGTGATTTGAAGAACGAAAATATAATTAATCTGTTTTGAGGGACAAAAATGTAATTTATGTATTTTAAGGGACTATTTTACAAATATGTGAGAAATACAGTAAATTTTAATATTAAATTGAATAAAACAGTAATTCTGATTCAAAACGTATGAAAAATATTCACGTGATTGGAAAACGTTGAAAAATCACTATGTGATTCGAAAAGGCGACAGAATTGAGTCGCGAATGAAAATATACGAGAATATGACTACGTGATTAAATTACAGTATTACTGTTGTTAAATTATTATATGAACCTTGCACATGGGATATCGATGGAATTGTGAATAGTGCATAGTACATGCATTGAAAAGGTCCAATGGACAGTGTAAGGTAAGTTACCTAGGAGAGATTACACCTCCTGAGTGGGTGCGATAAGCGTAGTGTAGGTCACTGATTGACCTTGGGGGCATTGGGGTGCGGGTTGCCTACAATGGACAGTTGGTAGCTCTTCTATACCGTGGGTTAGACCGATGCAACACACCAATGATCCGGATCGAGACACTATCCCTAATCATGATTTGATAAAGACTGTAGTGCATATGCTAGATGTGCAGAAAATGAGCATGTGGTCTGAAGCATGTTGGTGCCGACAGATCTTTTCAGTCATTCTCTCCGATTTGAGTTGTAGCTCCATAGAGTAGGATATTGAGTCAGTGTACATTGCATTTACATTTGCATTCATAAATGATATATCTTTGTAATTCTTGCTCTTGTATAATTCTTGCTTGTGGTAATTAATATATTGAATACTTGAGTATTGAAAATAGCATAATTGTAATTCTTCTTTTATTTCGTGTGTAATGATGATATATAAGATTAATGGCATAACTGTAATTATAGTATGACATCTGTATGATATTTTGGATGTGTTTATCTTCATTGCTACCATACTGGTATTGGCATAGGTGATCTCACCTCTTGTATGTGTATGTTGTATCATGTTTATATGTTGTTAAGATACTGAGCCGGACGTAGAGCGAGAAGTAGAGAAAGGTCCAGATTCTGTTGAGAACTTTGAGTTCTGATGGCAGTAGAGATTCCTAGCTTCTTGGGTTACATGAGACTGACATTTATCGGAGGGGACGAGGCATGGACTGAAGATCTTGAGAGAGAGTGTGTATATTATTTAGGAGATGTAAATATTAGACTGAGTAGGTTACTGATCGGGAACCCTTACTTTTCTGTTACTATTTATGTACAGTTAGAGTTCCCTATATCCATTAGGCAGCACTGGGGAGCGTACTATCGCACCCCTAGAGAGGGTAGTGTTGTATCGTCCGCTCGGACATTTCCTCCCCGGACTTTACGTAGAGTTGAAATTCCCCCACCCGGGGAATCTGAGGAGGACCCATCTGAGGGTCCGGCTACTTCTGAGGGCTCAGCTGCCTAGTAGTACTTGGGTAAAGATGTCAATGTAAATAGTATTTATAATTGTTGGAGTGACTAGTTTGTAATATTTACAGTATGATAGTGTTAAAGACTTGTATATGTATAACAAGAGACTTGGATATATATAAATGATGTAAATTATTTGTAATGATGCTATGATATTTTATTTTCTGCTAAGTTTATTTTCTTGTTATTAAGAAATTTTATATTTTATATTTTTCCCTACAACTTACGTTATCTAAATAAGGTTAATTTGGTAATTATATAACATAAATGTGGCATCCTAAGGTGGGTGTTACAAACATAACTTCTATTTAGAACAAAAGAAAACTACCACAAAGGAAACAATTAATACACAAGCATGATATTGATCTCTAAGCTAACCTCATCAAATGATCACCCATTGCTTCCTTTTATAGAGCTTGAGGAGTACAAAATGACGATGGAGTTGTTTGATGATGAATACAAAATGCCAAAGGAATTGTTTGATGATGATGAATGAGTGAAAAATTATAGAGATTTTTATCTCTGAAATCATTCAATACTAAACTCATGGCATGCATCAAAATCTCACCAAGTGGTTTTCATAAGAGTTGTAGGATTTTGTGTTAGCTTTCCAATGCCACTAGTTTCAGCCCAAAAGCATTCTTACAGCTTGAGATATGACCCAATCACTGCACACTGCTCAGGTCAAACTACAGCTCCTCTATTCTGACTTCTAAGCCCAATATGACCTCCAAGCCATCTGAACTGACTCTTGTGTTCTTCATGAAAGTTGTAGATATAAGTCCACCTTTAGGGTTAATTGAACTCCTATATCTCAAGATATGGTTGAATGAGTGCACAGAGGTCAAGCTGCTAGGATTAGCACTCTAGATCTTGCTTCAACTCCAATTTAAATTATCCAAACGTATGATTGAGATCTTGAGGTCTTCATTAAAGTTATAGAAAATTGTCTTATATTTCCAACAAGACTAGAATCACATCAATCAAGTATTTGTAACTCAAATTATAATCAATTTACTAAAAAATGCAATCATCCAAATTAAGGATAATTCAAGTAATAATTTCTTCAATGATCCAGTTAAACTTAATTATAAAATATGACAAAACCAACTTAATTAAGCCAAATTGAACGTTAAGAAGTCAGGTGAGAAGATTATAAAATAAATAAATTATATTACTATCAGTAGTCAACAAGAATCGCTCTAAGGCGGGAAGAGTTCCAAGTGAAGATAACTGCCAATGTTGAGTGTGGATACGAACCGGCACCAGAATATCACCCATTACCCGCGTATGAGCTAGGACATAAGGTAAATTTTGAAAATTATATGAATTTTGACCTTATTGAAAAGCCTTTGGATCAGGTCATGAAGCTTTGGGGGCATAAAACTCGAGTGAATATGGTCACAATTCTTCCAGCAGAGTGCGTGTTGAGATAGAAGTGTTGGAAACTGAAGCAGAACTAGATGGACCAAGGGCATATGAACAATCAATGATGACAATCTTATTCGCTGTCACCAAGTTCCACAAACCCATAGAAGAGACGAGGGCGCATCTTAAGCCCTTGCATGCTAAGGCTCACGTCGAAGGAGTCCCCACCAATAGGGTTCTTGTTGTTGGGGGAGTTACTATAATTCTTATTTTTAAGACTAAGTTTAAGAAATTAGGAAAGATTGAGGAGGATATGGTGCCCACCAACATGTTGATCACTAATTTCAATGGCAAAGGTTCACCTTCAGAGGGAGTTGCCATGTTGAATGTCAAAGTGGGTTTCTATGAAAAGATGTACTTTGTTTACTCCCTTCTAAGGCAAGCTGCAATTTGCTTTTAAGAAGCAACTGGATTCATGCAGTTGAGCCATTCCTTTGACCGTTCACCAAAAAATGATATTTTGGAATAAAGATAAGGATATTGAAGTTATTCTGGCTAATGGTAGCCCTTGCTACATATAATAGTGTTTTGCTTAATTTAAATAATATAATTTAGCGATCAGACCCATTGATCCAGAAGAAGCAAAATTTGACCCAAAAAGGGTGAAGATAATGCTGGACCAAGTCATATTCCACATCATTCCCAAGGTCACTACTAGAAAATCGAGGATTACCCATGTCCTTTATCAATGGATTATTATTCGCTAGTAATTTTTTAGCTTTCGGCGGATTTATCCACCAGATTTTTCAAAAGGAAACAATATTAAAGGAGCTAATGTTTTCGGTGGCTTGATCGGTCGAAAGAGAGAAAAAAATCTTACAAGAATAATGTAAAATATGGGAGACAAAGTTTCCGGCAGCTAGCCTGCTAGAAATGTTAAAAAAACATTTAAATCAATTAAATGAAAAATTCACAAAAAAGCAAAATAAATATTTTGATTGCCAGATTTTGCCACCGGAAACGAAATAAAAAAAATTAAAAACGATAGTAAAAAAATGCATTTAATATATAATAATTTTTTGCAGATCAATCTGTTGGAAATGTGTTTGAGAAGACCAAGAAATGGTCAAGTACACTTTGCATCAGATGATCCAACACAAATTTGGAAATTATCTACTGGAAAGTATTTTTATTGGATTCGTCTGATGGAAACTTCTATATTTGATTCGTGACCTTGCTCGGTAGGTTCATTTCCCTAAAACTCATTGTTCAATCTTGTCCTCTGTTGTCTTCCTCTCTCCCTCGTCATTATTATTATTATTATTTAAGATGTTGGGTTGGGTAAATTTTTTAAAGCTCAGGGTATACATTCCCAAAAAAAAATGTTTTTGAACTTTAAATACATATGTTTAAAATTAGATTCAAGACAAAAATATTCCTTAAAATCAAATGAATAAGGCATAATTGGAGAATACAAGAATCGATATGTGATTTCACAACATGAAATGAGTGATAATAGCTTTTTGCTTGTAAGTTGTACTCGGGTACACAAGCTACAAACAGAATTCTATTATGCAACCCGTGACTGCAGCTAAAAGGACGTACCACCAAAGCTCTATACCAATTTTGTCATGACCGAACTATGTGCCATGACTGGAGCACAGGCTAAACCCCTAAAACCCCACTAGCCTAACAAGTCTAATATAAAATGTTTTCTAAAATACACAACAACCATCAAAATTTTTAAAAATGTAACTGTGTCCTCAATATAACTCCAAAAATAAAAAAAATTAATAATAATGAAATCTCAATTTATTTTAAAACCCAAACCACTACCCTACAATTACAGAAATCAAGAATTACAAGGGTGAATTATAACACCAAAAGTATCTAAAAATTGGCTACCTACAAAATTGGTAAAAATATTGGGATGAATCCACCAACACAGTGAGGGAATAAAATAATAATCAGAATAAAGGAAAACAAGAAATACTCATGAATAATTCTTTACCAAAATGTTTACAAGTCATAGGAGAATAATTTTGTCATTCATGAATGTAAAAATAAATGCATAAATAAATGAAAGTGTTGATAGCCGACTTATCCTACGAGCGGTTAACTACTATCGGTGGCTCAATTTAACGGGAAACCCTCCTCTCTAATTTTTTTTGGGGTGGATCCACCGGCAGGCAGCCCTTTACCTGTCACTTAGGTGGCTACACATAATAGGCAACCCTTTCCTCCCATATCAATTATAACAAGGTGCACCAGGACCATTATCACCACTAATAGTTATGGAGTTCTAGCTAGTGTTTCCACATTATTAAATATAAAATTCTAGTAAAAGATTCAGAAAAATACCTTCATTTTAATATCTAGTTCAAAGTCAACAATCTAAATATAAAAATTCCAAACAAAAAATTCATCTCAATGTTTAATTCAAAGGCAAAATAAATCTCAAAATTATCATCAATCTCAAGAAGCTCACCAAAATTGAAATTCATCAATATATTTAAACAAACTAATCACATAAATAATATTTTGAAATCAAAAGAGAAATTCAACAATAATCAAGAATAAAAAATCTCACATTTTGACGATAATTCAAACAATTTCTAAAGGTCTTGATTCCCCAAAAAAAAATTTAAAAAGTGCAACTAGTAAAATATCCACTCACCAATTAGATGCTTAGCCAAGATAACCTAAAGCCCGAATCATCGTAACATGTTGTTCCAAAAATAATTTTTAACTAAAACCACTTACTCTTTTGTAATAAGCCTAGAGGAAAAAGGTAATTACATTTGTCTATCTTAAGGTCTATCTATAACCATTCTTAGGGAGAAAGTTTTACTATTTATTTGATGTAGGACTTGAAAATAAAACATAAAACTTCATTATTTTATGTGAGACTTGAATAATAATTTATCATCATCGCTATTGTTGTTATTGTTATTGTTGTTGTTGTTGTTGTTGTTATTATTATTATTATTATTATTATTATTATTATTATTATTATTATTATTATTATAAATGTTCTGAACCGTAATTCGAACTCTTAATATGTAGTCCAACCCAGTGTACATACTCGTCGTGGTCCATTCTTCACGTCCTCAATAGAGCCAGCTTATCATGAGATCTCAATCTTGGATAGTAACAGTTTTACCAAGAGATCTGCGCAATGGATAAATCTTATGATATCTTCTAATTATCATTCATGATCTTACAAAATAATAGCACTGTAACTATCATACCAGTATTATGATAATATAGGGATTCTTTATAACTAAACAAGAAACATATCTTCTCCTGTAACTATTATGGGAATATATCTCTCCATTAAGAGAACATATCTTTCCAACCTCTATAAATATCAGGCTAAGTAATCCTAATCAGGTAGGAATTATCTCATTGCATAAATCCTATTGGTACACTACCTGACTTGAGCGTTGGAGTCCTTTTGTAGGTACTCACCCCTTGGTTTAACACGCTTGACTACAGCTGCACAAGGAGGAAACCACCACATACGTGCCTATCCTAGATACCCTATGAATTTACTTCAGAACATTGACACCGTAAACTTCCAATCCCACTTTAATCATGGTGAACACGAGACAAAATTCAAAGAGAGACGTTGGGCAAACCTCTACCAACCAAAGGTAGGTTCCTGCTGCCCAACGTCCTCCCCTTCCTATCCCACCACCTGATATTGAAACCTATGCTACAAGAAACTAGGCACTCAACGCAGAAAACTAACACGATGGGCACCTCACTTCGATCTCTAATGAAAGTCCTAACCCATCGCGCATGGTTTCTGTAAGAGATAGAATTGGAATCCCAGCCCAAGGAAGTAACCCTAATGTTCAAGAATGCAGAATCTCAATACATCAACGCTTGGGAATGCCAAATAATGAAATCGATGATCGTGTATCTCGCTCTCAACGCACAAATCAGTCCCAGGCATCCCAACGTCAATTCCAGGACATGCTGCAACAACATATGAATATGTTGAACAAACAATATCAAAGGTTGGAGGACATAAAGCAGGCTATGCTTGAAAATCGACCTGGGTTACACATCATGATGGAAGACTTAGCGTGGAAAATAACCAGAGGAGGGCACATGCTGATGCTTTAGTGACCAATGTTGGGAATAATAATCTGAACTGTGGATTTCAAGAACCATGCACTAACGTGGAGAACTTCGATGACAGAATAGCCCTTCATTGTGCCAGAAGTGGTCTTCGGGTAAGTTCTGAGTTTTTCGTATCCTTAGTAAAAAAGAAACTGGAGAATTTGAGTAAGTTTCAGAGACGATCCCAGAAGCATGTGAACCTTGAGGAAGCAATAGAAGACCAGAGGAGGTGGGACAAAGGTGAGCCCTCTCAGCAGAAGCCTAATTGCAATTCCTCGCAGTCTCGGTGTTCCAAAGGTAGTCCACCTCGAGGAGGATATTCCGAATATACTCCACTAAACACCCCACGAGAAACAATCTTGAGGAAAGTGATGCAGATTGAGTTTCAGAATATACGGAGGCCACCCCCCATTAAGAAATACAAGCAGAAAGATCATTCTAAGCATTGCACATGGCATAAAGGTTATGGCCATAATACAGAAGACTGCTACCAACTCTGCGATGCCATTGAGTTTCTAATTAAAGCTGAACAACTACAACAATATATCCCCCATGTCCAAAATGACAAGCATCGTGGTAAGCGTAGAGATGACAAACACAGTCCACGACGAAGCTCATCCCCTCACCGTAGAAGAAGGACTCGAAGTCCTAGGAGAAGATCCCAGACTCCACCTCGTCGGGATAATAATGATTGGTAGGATAGGAACAGAGACGCTCCAGTAAATGACAATGATGACCAATATTCTGAGCCAAATAAAACGATCAACACCATTGCTGGTGGTTTCGCTGGAGGAGGATCATCAAATGGAATGCAGAAGAAAGCCCTCAGGATGGTGGTATTTAGTGTATCCTATTCCAAACCTAGATTGCAGACTGCAGAAAAGAAAACACCTTCCATCACTTTCTCGAATGAGGACTACAGCAAAATTATCCCGGATCACGATGATCCACTTGTCATCTCAAGAATAATATCCAATGTCGAGGTCCGTCGTATTTTCATGAATCAAGGAAGTTCAACAGATATTATGTTCCTAGATCTTTATCAGAAGCTAGAGCTCCCGCGATTAGACTTAACTCCCCATGATGGGGAACTGACAGGTTTCACAGGTGAAAAGATTACCCCGGTAAGTTACTACAAAACCCACCTAACCTTGGGATCCTCTAAACTTTTCAAGATGGTCAAGGTAAGGTTTTTGGTTATAGACTGCCCTTCAGCTTACAACATCATCTTAGGCTGCCTTTCTCTAAATACTCTCGGTGTCGTAGTGTCTACCACTCACCTCGTAATGAAATTTCCAAATAAGAACAACAAGGTTGTCACTGTTAAAAGTAATCAAGTTGCTGCCAGGAAATGCTACAACGAGAGCCTAAGAATTTGTAGGATACCCAGAAATAAAAAATTTGTCGCTCCCGACCCAATCTTGGATCAGGTCAACATACTTATGATTGAACTGGATGTTAGGGAAGAAATTCGTGGTGCCAGACCCCAGCCAGAGGGTGAGTTGTAACCTCTCCAACTTGAAGCCAAATCAGATTAGGTTACCAAGATTGGAGCACATGTAGAAGAAGAAGAAAAAAAACAACAACTGGTAGAACTCTTGTTGAAGAACAAGGACCTTTTTACATGGACGTCATCCGACATGCAGGGACTCGACCCCACCTTCATCTGTCACCACTTGTCCATCAGAGAAGGCGCAAAGCCGGTCGTTCAGAAGAAAAGGAAGGTCAGCCTAGAAAGACAACAAGTCATTGAAGAACAAATTAAGGAGTTACTAAGCGGCAACTTCATCAAGGAAATTTCTTATACCATATGGCTATCCAATGTGGTTCCGGTAAAGAAATACAATGGAAAGTGGAGAATGTGTGTGGATTATACAAATTTGAACAAAGCTTGTCTAAAGGATTTGTACCCACTCCCCAATGTGGATAAGTTAGTGGACAGCTCTTCAAATGGATGTCGTTTATAGATGCATATTCCGGGTATAACCAAATTCTCACGTACCCAAGAGACGAGGATAAAACCGCCTTCATCACTGACAAGGCGAGCTACTGCTATAGGGTTATGCCCTTCGGTTTGAAAAATACAGGAGCCACCTATCAGAGGATGATGAACAAGGTCTTCGAGAACCAAGTGGGGAAGATGCTAGAAGTCTATATAGATGACTTGATAGTGAAAATCCCACAGGGTGGATCGCACACGATAGACCTTAAAGAAGTATTTGCATAGGTTAAGAAGTAAAACGTGAGGCTAAACCCGAAAAAGTGCGCCTTCAAGGTCCAAGTAGGGAAATTTCTGGGATTTATGCTAACCCATCGTGGAATTGAGGCTAACTCTAATAAGTGTCAGTTAGTACTTAACATGAGAAGCCCTCAAAATGTTAAAGAAGTACAATAGCTTACAGGCCGGATAGTGGCTCTTACAAGATTCCTAGCCAAAGCAACCCACAAATCTCTTCCCCTAATCAAGCTACTCAAGAAGAGGAAGAACTTTGAATGGACTCAGGAATGTGAAGGTGCTTTTCTATCCTTGAAGAACCTTCTGTCCTCCCCTCCTATTTTGATAAGATTGGAGCCCAGTGAGATGCTCTACTTATAACTCTCAGTTCATGAGGAGGTTGTGAGCTTAGTGTTAGTCCGGGAGACGAACAAAGGACATAAACCGATTTACTTCATAAGGAAGGTTCTACAGGGCCCTGAGCTTCGTTATCAGAAAGTTGAAAAGGTTACCTTCGCATTAATTACCAATACTTTCAATGCCACCTGGGGGTAGTAAGAACGAATCAGCCTATCCGCTAAGTGTTACACAAACCAGGTCTGGCCAAAAGAATGATTGCCTGGTCATTGAACTGTCTGAGTTTGAAATTGCACATGAACCACGACTTGCAATAAAGGCCTAAGCGTTATCTAACTTCTTATCAGAACTCACATCAGACCCCAACAACCCAAAAGGAATTTCTCAGACCATCTTTGTTGATGGATTCTCGAATCCTAAGGGAAGTGGCGTCGGGGGTTCCTCGAAGTTTGAGTTCTCAACCTTGAACAACCAGGCTGAATATGAAACATGTATTACTGGGCTAGTAATAGCTAAGGATATGGGGGTAACTAGGATCACACTCTGTAGTGATTTCCAACTTGTAACCTCCCAAATCTGATGTAAATATCAAGCTAAGGAGTCTCTCCTGCAAAGATACTTAGTCAAAGTACAAGAACTCCTTAAGAGCTTCGAAGAAACAAAGATTGAGCACATTCCGAGAGAACAGAACTTCAGAGCAAACCTTTTGTCTAAGCTAGCTAGTACCAAAGGCCCTGGTAATAACCGGTCAATAATCCAAGAAACCCTTTCTCAACCTTCCATCATGGATCATGCCATATTTCAAGTGAAAGAGAAGGAACCATCTTGGATCACCCCTATCATAGAGTACTTGCAATTTGGAACTGTACCTTCAGATCCCAAAGAAGTTTCTAAGTTAGTCAAGACAGTTGTAAAGTACATCATTTACGATAGTCGGTTATATCGTCGTGGTTTTTCATCTCCCCTCCTCAAATGCCTCACTCTAAAAGAAGCAGAGTATGTTCTGGCCGAGGTTCATAAGGGAAGTTGCGAACATCATTTGGGAGGCAAAGCCTTGGCCCTAAAAGCACTAAGGGCAGGGTATTACTGGCCAACGATGGAAGCTAATTCCCATGCGCATGTCTGAATCTGTGATAAGTGTTAACAGCATTCAGATCATTATCAGGATCCCTCAAAAGAGTTATCCACAATGTCAGTACATTGGTCGTTCTACAGATGGGCTATGGACATCCTGGGCCCATTGCCTCAGGCCTCGGGTCAACTAAAATACTTGGTGGTAGTAGTGAATTATTTTACGAAATAGATTGAGGCAGAACCCTTGGTCACAATTACTTCGGCACAGATTCAGAAGTTTACTTGGCACCACATTATCATTAGGTTTGGAATTTCGGAGTCCATTGTAATGGACAACGGAACCCAATTCAAGAATAAGGGCTTTGAATAACTACTAGTAGACTTAAAAATAAAGCACCACTGTAGTTCTGTGGAGAATCCTAGCATAAATGGATAGGCCAAAGCAACTAACAAGATTATTGTTTGGGGAATTAAAATGAGACTGGAAGAAGTTAAGGGAAATTGGGCCGAGCAGCTTGATCATGTTCTTTGTGCCTATCGGACTACACCCTATTCTACCATGGGTGAAACTCATTTCAAACTTACCTATAGGTGTGAAGCCATGATTCTGGTAGAGATAGGAGAACCAAGCTAGCACCACCAACAGTTTTCACCTAACAACAACCCTGGTCTGATTAGGGAAAACCTAGATCTAATAGAAGAAAGAATGTGCATGACCCACATACGCGATGTTGCACTCAAACAAAGGATGGCGGCCAAATACAACCGAAAAGTAATTCCTAGGAGGTTCTAATCAGGAGACTTAGTACTCAAGAGAACAGATATCAGAGGGAAAATACCTCCTAAGGGAATTTAGCCCCCAACTGGGAAGGCCCCTACCATATTATTGTTAGCACTGACAAATGAGCTTACATATTGGAAACATTAACAGGAACCCCAATCAAGAATTATTAGAATGCAGATAAACTTAGAAAATACTATAGCTAGATACCCATGACGGCCTAGTCCTCTAGTAAACTAATGTTTGATCTGTCCCAACGTTGAATTGTATACTCTGTATGGACTTCCATCCCTAAAAATTATTAATAAAACAGAGTTATTCGGACATTACTTTTCATATGAGATACATTAAGAAGCCCAGGTCAAGAGGTATAACACACCAAGCTTTGGTAGTAAGTTATAGGGTCAATACTCATCCTCGATACTTAGCATTGACCTCCTAAAGGTCAAGAAATCAAGAGGTAGTGTGGATTCAACATCCGTGGTCCTCCCCTATACCTAAGCCAGGTGGGATCCCAAAAAATCTTTATGGTTAGTAAAGGACCCCGGGTAAGGTTTAATAATAAATATACCTAAGGCAGAAGGGATCTTATATGCCAAATTTTCTTGGACATTAAACCCTGAGCTAAGGTATTATTTTTGCCTAAGTCCAAAATTTCAAAATGCTTGATTATGATAAACATTAGACTATGGACTAGGACGTTATTTCTACCTAAGTCAAGTGGAATGTCATGCACTTGATATTATAGGTGTGGGATCTTGGACCATGATTTTTCTATAAGGAAACAATTTTCTAAGTCCACGGAATGGTAATGATAAATACCATAATGGGCATTAAACCCAAAATGGACCATGAAAAGAAAATAAATTAGCAAGGCAAAGCAAATAACAAAATAAAATTAACTTAAAAGCCCGGCTGCAGGGCAATTGTCTTTACAAAGATGTGAAACCCTGCACAGGGGGCAAAAAGGAGGAAGAAGGAAAAAGTTAAGTTTCAGCTTCCCCTCCTTTCGGAGTTTGAGTAGTGTTCGAGTTGGCACTAGAATCGGCCCGAGCAAGGTCCCTCACCAAGACAAACTGACTATCATGAAAAACTTTTTCTAAGTTCAAGTCTTCCAAGGCAAGGGTGATGCTGGGGCTGAAGTGTTGAATTTGGGCCACGACATTTTGGAACTGCTCTCCACCGACTTTTCCAAAAATTGTGTCCAACTCCTCCACATCTTTTTCTAGTTGAATTATACAAGCTTGGAGGGTACTGATGGTATTGTCAGCCTGGAGTCCCTCTACTTCGAGCATCTTTTTGGCCAAATCGGAGGTAGCCAACGCTGTCTCCAGATTGATGATCTATGCTTGAGCGTCCTCATTTAGTTTAAAGGTCACAGTAAGTTTCCGGGTAGCCTCTTCATCATTTTTCTTGATTTAATCTGCCATTTTCCAATCGGTTGCCTCGATAGATCTTTCAATATAGCAGATTTTAGTGGCGGGCCGAAGTGTAAGAGTCTAAAGTTTGGCTAGAGTTTGGGCCATATTCCACTCAAAAATATGCCCCATCACTTCATTGCTCAGTAGCCGCTCATCAATAAACTTCCCTCCAAAGCCCCCCTTTTACCCCTGTCAGCGAAGCTCTTAGTAGCCCTCCTTTTTCTCCTTTGAAGATTCTGAATAGAAGAGTCCGACTGTTCAGGGGTTTCTTCAATAATAATACCCCGGCTTGAGGATGCTAGAGTGACAGTCGTGGGAACACTTGAGGATCCTACTTCTTTCTTCCTAGATCTCAAAGCCTACAGAGCAACAAGAGAGGGTCCTGATGCCATGCTGCTTACTGAAAATAAGATAAAAAAGTAAGACTGAAGTCAAAAAAATAAAACAGCAAATGTTGGTGTATGCCCTACAGGCCAATATATTTTGACAGTACTTATATATATTGTATTATGCAACTCTTTAATATATGAGACATTTCTTTTATTGTATTATTTATGATAAACATAATAAAGTCCTTAGAATAGTAAATTTGATGCCATAGGACATTAAGTGGTTGACTTAATCGTAAGATCCTATTAGATAAAATTAGAACACTATTATTAAATGTCTCTAGTCAAGTATTATTATTAATTAGGACAACAATAATGCATTGAGACTAGTATGTACGTAGACTAATGGCCACATCTCACAAGTCATGGATATGAGATATCAAGTCTTCACATAGGTACATATTAGAGTAATGATGTACTGAACTGACCCGCCATGAGAACGCTACATGGATCTTTACGTGAGTGTCATAAGCAATTCTCATAGTGACAATGGTGTCTGTGGTCCTTTGACCTGAAATCACTATGATTCCTACATGAAGAATTGTGTGTTTTAATGCCATCAAACATCATCTATAACAAGGTGACTATAAAGTTAGTTATTGGACATATCCCGAATCATGCAGAGGGATGTGAGTGACTTAGATGAGATTTATCACTCCTACATAACAGAAGTAATATCTTCGGGCCCCCTGATTAAGTGAGATAGCGAAATGCATGGCCATGCTCAAATGAGTCAATATAAGATATTGATCTCATTTGTTATTACAAAGTTTACTCGAGTATCAGGAAACGAAGGATTAAACTGTACAAAGGTGACGCATTCCATGCCTTGTGTTTAATCTAGATATCTTGACAAAAGGACTAAACGGCACCGAAACATTAGTCACGGAAAGGTTATGTCAAAGCACTGACATTCTCATTACTTGGGTAGCAGCGATGTGTTGCTAGATACCACTCATTGCTTGTAATATTAAAATAGGAATTTAGTATTACTGCTAATGTTATGAGAACCTGCAGGGTTACACACATAGAGCAAACTAAATTAGAGCAATATATTCAAGTTGGACTCAGATTCAAATGTGGGTCAGACTCATAACAAATGAGTCTAGGGTTACACAGCTTACCCTGCTACTACTCACATTCACTTAAGGCAGTCACTATTATAAATAGTACTTCTAAAGGGGCTGCTAAGGTATTAATCACAAACCCTAGCCGCACTTGACAGAAACAGTGAATAAGCGAGTGATAGGTTCTTATCTTCTCTTCGCAGCTAGCATTATGTGAGAGACGTGGGACTCCTATTTATGGACGTTGGACATTTGTGAGTCTGTTCGTGTGGATACCGCAGAGACATCGACACTATTACAGTGTTGATGATTCACGTCACTTCTTTTTTATCATGTTTCAAGAGGTAAACAATTATAAAAACTCGGATTATGGCTTTTTCACATGGATCCTTGGTGGAAATTCTATTTTTCACTGCGTGTTGTATCCGCGATTCCCAACAGCGAAGTATGGAAAAGTTAAAGGGCAAAAAGCCTAAGGTAAACTACGGATAATAATATCCTAATTCCTATTTAACAAAATAAAGAGAAGATCATCACCAGGGGTGTAAAGAATGTCTTTGATTTTGATAAACTCATGTTCCTCGGAATATTGGGTTATAAACTTGATGCAATCAAGGTCGTCCGAAGTGAGATCCTTCTCTTTTTTTTTTCAAGTAATGTGGTGGGAATATTCCAAGCATCTTGCATCTAGTACAGTGCGAACTTCGACTCCCCATCATCTTTCAAGAAAAAGGGATGAAATCCCTCTACTGCCATAAGTTTAAAGAATCTAGACTCAAATCATTTGAAGCTATCTTGAAAGACATCAAAGGATTTATGATTGGATAGTGAGCCAATTCTTTTAGGTTGCTGAACCTTGGGGATTTATCCAAGTATAAAAATAGAAAAAAGCATTTGTTGAATATCGTAGTTCGATTATTCGGCAAAACCTCTCAAAAGCAATGATATAGCCTCAGCCATTAGGGTGGATCTGAGTAGGGGTTGCGCTAAGGTCTGGAGGATTGTAATCTAGATGTCTATAAAAGGTAACTGAAGTCCTAATTTGACAAAGAGAGGATCGTAGAGAAATATGAAGACTGAACTCGCTTCCCGACAGGAACATACCCTCTTATTCCACTCCAGACATAAAACTTGGAACTCTCCATCCCGGGTTTTTTTCTCTGTCAACTCCAAATATTGCAACAATTGTCAGAGTTCATTTTCAAAAGAAATTGCGGATAAGCGATCCCAGACGTCGCCCTCAACCCATGGGTATACTAGCCCCGGATCGTGCCAGATCCAGATTGGGTCCTTTTTAGCTGGTTCATGAACTTCAGAAACTAGTACTCGGGCTCTAGCTCCTCTTCTACCTCTGGATATGAAGATCTTGAAAACACCCAAAGAGGCCAGTAAGTAATTTTCAGAATCAATCAAATCAGAGATTCGGACATGGAGAGGGGCGAACGAAGCAATTCACACCCACACACCGGCCTCCTATCCTTCCAAAACTTGAAACTTCAGAAGGACACCTCTGCCATGCTTAGCACAGCAGAGATGGTGTTCCGAGAGGACAAAGCCATGTGAAGAAGATTTAAAGTCCTAAACCTACTTTGTGAAAAATGAAAGACAGAAATGCATTCCAGCAAGGAGCGTATAACTACTCAATTACTCAACAACAGTAGAAGCAACCAAAAGGAAAAACTGTAATGGAGTTAAAAGAAAAGGATATACCATGTAGAAAAAGGTCTTGGTTGCAGAAGATGAAAATGGTTGAAAATCACTTGAAACTCATGATTCTCCACTGCATAAAGTTCTCAAAAACATACTTAGAAATAGTGAAGTGAGAACAATGCACCCTTAACCCCTATTTATAAAAGCTAAGCAGTTAAGGGGCATTCTTGTCTTTACGACCTAATTTTCAAAAGAAAACTCATCATGGCGTACGAAGCACTAGGCACATCCCTCTAGTAAAAACACTCTACGTGGCCCTCACAGCTCTCGAAGCAGTTAAAAGGATAGTTGCGCAGCAACTCAAACGTCACACACCTTTTAAAGGTTAAGTACGAATTCTTTTCATGAACCCCAGCTTGAACCAGTGTATCTGTTTAGTTTGTGGTTGTCAGTTCGAACCACAACTACCAAAGAATGTTAAGCAATTAGCAAAGTTCACGGACCCCAGACTAAAGACTTGAAGCTTGCCACTTTGTTTCTTAAACTAAGCACCAAGCTGGGGGCATCGCAGTGTTATGCCAGAGTAAGCATTGGACATACCCTGGTAAAAAAATAAAAGCGTGAACAGTAAAAAAAAGGAAAGGAAAAAAGTGAATACAAGACAAAGTTCATGATATAAGAATTTTTATTGATATGTTCTCATTCCATACATCATCATACATCTGGAGGAAAGAGAAAAGAAAATATTGAGACATGAAATGTATAAGGAAAGAGCATTGGCCTTTTGAAAAAGTGGATAGGCTTTGAAGAACTTTGGCAGACCAGAACAAAGTGCGGTTCCCGAACTCTAAGCTAATACCAATTCTTCTTCACTGCCTCCTTCACAATGATAATACAAGTCGGATTACATTTTCCTTCGTTGGACGGGATACAACCTTTCATGAAGAAGATCATTCTACCAGCTTCATGATCACCCCAAGTTGCTTCAAATCATGGAGCAGCTTCAATAGTCCCTCTGCTAATTTGAAAACTTGCAAAGTTTGGGATGAAGCACTTACTAAGTTCTCGAAAAGGAGGAGGAGTGTAGACTCTATTTCTCCAAGGAGTTCCGTCCAACATGACAGGTTTCACAAATTTTCCCAACAGTAGAGCATAGATCAAACTCTCCCTCGTACGCTGGGAAAGAAAAGTGCCTACTATTGTTACGTTGAGAAAGAAAAGTCCTCATTAGAAGAATTATTTGTGAGAAGAAGTAGAACATCTTTAAAGATTTCGAAAAGAACAGAAAAATGATTTTTACAGAGGGCAAAACCTTCTTTGAATATGAACAAAGTGAAAATAAAGCCATAAAGACTATACTCTCAAACAAAGTTGCAAAGAAAGAAGAATATAGTGAAAGGAATGCTAGCTTCAACACAAACATTCCCTATTTTATAGATGAAATGATGCATTCCGATTGGTTCCAAGGAAAGCGAACTGATCGTATGAGATAAGACGCATTTTAATGCTCCTCACTTCTGATTGGTTATGAGGTAACATGGAATTGATATCACTTTAAAGGATCTTTAATTCCCAATAAAGTCAAGGTAATAGTTTCTTAAGAAAGCTCAGTACTATTGACAAACGTGTAAAAAGATAAAAAAAAAAAAAACCTTGTGAAACCATACACAGGGGCAAAGGACAATCCTCAGATGATGGGATGGTGTTGTATGCTAACCCCAGAGGCACTCCATAATAATGGACCTCGGCCTTAATGGATTTTTATATCTATTGTGGGCCACGGGTTCTTATCAAATTTGGAATCTTGACACTTAACTGTTCCACCTAAGTGCCAAGCTGGGGGGGCAAATGTTCTAGACCATAATTCGGACTCTCAATATGTAGTCCAACCTGGTGCACATACTCGCCATGGTCCATTCTTCACGTCCTCAGTAGAGCCAACTTATCATGAGATCCTAATCTTAAATAGTAATAGTGAGATATCTATGCAATGGATAAATTTTATGATATCTCTTAATTGCCAATCATGATTTTACGGAATAATAGCACTGTAACTACTATACCAGTATTACGATAATATATGAATTCTCTGTAACTAAATAAGGAACATATCTTCTCCTGCAACTATTATGGGAATATATCTCTCCATAAAGAGAACATATTTTTTCAACCTCTATAAATTTCAAGTTTAGTCACCCTAATCAGGTAGGAATTATCTCATTGCATAAATCCTATTAGTGTATTACATGACTTGAGCGTTAGAGTCCCTTTGCAGGTACTCACTCCCTGATTCAACACGCTTGACCATAGCTGCACAAGGAGAAAGCCACCACATAAGTGCCTATCTCAAGTACCCTCTGAATTTACTTTAGAACAATAAAGGTGTTGGGTTGGGCTAGGTTTTTGGAAACACATGATATTACATTGTCATTGAATTTTAAATACATATGTTTAAAAGTATATTTAAGACAAATTATTCCAGAAAGCCAAACGAATAAGACATAATTTGGCAATATAAGAATAAACATGTGATTCCATGACATGAAGTGAGTAATAATAGCTTTCAACTTGTAAGTTATGCTTGGGTACACAAGTTACAAATAGAATTCTATTATACAACTCGTGTCTGCAACTAAAAGGACTTACCTCACCTTTAATTCAGATAATTTCTAAATGTATTATTTCCATTACAAAATTTAAAAATTGTCACTATGTAAACTATCCACTTACTGATTAGAAGCTTAGCCAAGATAATCTAAAACCCGAATCGTTGTAAAATGTTGCTCCAAAAAAACTTTTAAACTAAAACCACTTACTCTTTTGTAATAAGCCTAGAGGAGAAAGGTAATTACATTTGTCTACCTTAAGTTATATTTATAACCATTCTTATGGAGAGAGTTTTACTATTTATTTGATGTAGGACTTGAAAATAAAACATAAAACTTCATTATTCTATGTGGGACTTAAATAACAATTTATCATCATCATCATCATC
Source organism: Ormosia semicastrata (assembly GCA_029884595.1). Lineage (NCBI taxonomy): Eukaryota > Viridiplantae > Streptophyta > Magnoliopsida > Fabales > Fabaceae > Ormosia > Ormosia semicastrata. Next base: position 906,805 of record JAQQTO010000040.1, read on the forward strand.
ATCATAATTGTTATTATTATTATTATAAAAATGTTGGGTTGGGCTAGATTTTTGAAAACACAAGGTATTACATTGTCTTCGAATTTCAAATGCATATGTTTAAAATTAAATTCAAGACAAAACTATTCAGGAAAACCAAATGAATAAGACAGAATTTGGCAATACAAGAATAGACATGCGATTCCATGACATGAAGTGAGTGATAATAGTTTTTTCTTGTAAGTTGTACCCAAGTACACAAACTACAACCTGAATTCTATTATGCAAGTCGCGTTTACAGCTAAAAGGACCTATCGCCGAACCCCTAAAGTAATATTTTGAAATTAAAAAAATTCAACAATAATTAAGAATGGAAAAATCTAACATTTTGACAATAATTCAAATAATTTCTAAATGTCCTATTTCCATTAAAAGGAAAACTAAAAAGTTTCACTATGTAAACTATCTACATACCAATTAGAAGCTTAGGCAAGATAGTCTTGAAATCCAAATCGTTGTGAAAGTTTGCTCCAAAAATAATTTTTAACTTGAACCACATACTTTTTTGTAATAAGTCTATAAGAAGAAGGCAATTACTCATGTCTACTTTGAGGTCTATATATAACCATTCTTATGGAGAGAGTTTCACAATTTATTTGATGTGGGACTTGATAATAAAACATAAAACTTCATTCTTGTTGTAAAAGTAACCATAGAGAACTTAAGAAATAGAGAATAAACTAGAGAGCAAAACATAAAGAACTCAAGAAATAGAGAAAAAACTAGAGAGGAAAGATGAATTTTTCTTCATTCTTCTATATCATCTTTAAGTGTCTTACACCCTTTATATATAGGGTCAAGACTACATAAAATTATAATCATCACTATAATGAGATATAAAGAATAATAATATGTGTAACATCTACATAATGAGTCTTTTGTAACATTCTTGTAGCTATGTAACTATAGTAACCTTTGGATATCCACTCTTGAATATTATTCATAACACTCCCCCTTGGATGTTCATCAGGGATATGTCTCATTAAAACCTTACTGGGAAAAAACTCAGTGGGAAAAAATCCTAGTGAAAGAAAAAGTGTACAATATCCTTTATATGAGAATTGTCTCGTTAAAAAGTAAAAAACCTTATCAAGGAAAACCATTTAGGACAAAAGCTTGATTAAGGGAAAAAGTACAATTTTTCTCCCCCTGTTAGAAGCATCACTTACGATATATGAATTGCAGCATTCTGATTTTCTCCTCTTGAATAATTTTGGAGAAATATACTTTATTCAGACACCTTTGATATATCCTCGTTTTGTTGAGCTTTGCAAGTAGTATTTATTAACTTTAGTTGAAATTTCCTTTTCATAAGACAATCCACAAGATTCTTAAATATGATGAATTATAACTCTTAACAAGAAATATTCATGACTTCCTTCATGAATTGTCGTTATTTCTAAATGATATGAAAAAGTGGCAACTATAGATTACTTTGTAGATCGCCATGATATAGCAATACCATCACATGTAAATAAAGATCCTGTTTGAGATCTGACTTTATTTGGATCAAATAAATACCGTGCATATGTACAATCAATTAACTAGGCATAAATTGATACGAATAAAATAATATCATTAATTGTACCTCAAAGATATAGAAATACATAGTATTTAGCAATACACATGTATAGCACTAAGGTATGATACTTCAGGATCAAGATATTTGTTATCTGCTTTAAATCTAACTATCTAACAACCATTAGTATACTCAGTGTATAATTATATGTATAAATGACTTAAGAACTTGTTATTTATAACTTAATAGACAAAATTCAATTTTCTAAATGCTCGATCTGCAGGTCGAGACAAAGTTTTATCATTCAAAGATCACTTTAAATTTTTTTCTTTAGATCTTCTATAGCCTTGGAAAAACTTTAAGCAATTTTAATAACCAACATACATAGCAATTATGCAAAGCCAATTACAAGTTTCTTAAATAGACACATAAGCAAACAAAATATTTTAAGAAATTTTGAAATATATATAATGCATATCAACAAGCACTAATGCTCGATAAAAAAAGTCTCTATATGATGAGAGAGAAAGAACAGTCTCAATATGATGAGAAAAAAGAACATAAAGCATTAGCATACGTAAATTAAGTTCATTGGATGTTATTGATATTTTAAATCCTTTAAGCATTTTTAGGTAGATAATATGTATCAAGAGATCCATAACAACAAGATGTAACAACATCCATTAGAAGTACTCAACTACTTATGTGCAAACATCCTTAATATATATATCAAAATATAATTGCATTAATTTATAGCCACAAATTTTACACCTTTTGGGGTTTAGACTTCAGGTCCATTAAAACTTCTCCTAGAGTTTGAATTACAAATTTAATAACCTCATGTTTTATGAGTTCAATTTTGCTTACAAAGCATTCTTCTATTTATGTCAATCATTTCTTCGTCAATATTCTTTGACGATTATAATTTCATAATCCTCATTATTATTCATAATATTGCATGCTATGCAAATATGTTATCAACAATTATTTCTTTTTTATTCCTTCATTTTTGCTTGTAGAGACATAATTTATTGAGATCTCATTATTTTCACCATTTTTAGGTATTTTAATTTCTTTTGGAGTTTGAACTACTTTTGGAGTTTAAACTACTTCAAGAGTTCTACTTATATCTCTAATCTCTTTTTCAAGAGTATCATTTTTAGGATTATTTACCTTCTTAGTAATATTATTTGCTTCTTCTCTTTTTTGGACTTTGTCTTTGGAAACGATTGATCTACTATGCTTCTAACATGTTTTCTGACTCATTTGATATTAATTCTAAATGGAGCATTTATAGTTGGTATAGGATTTATTTATCCTTTTGTAATACAAAATGTATCTGACAATTCATTTGCTCTTATTTGTAAATGTATTATCATTTGAACTTCCAGCTCAAATTACCTTATTCAAGGATCTAAATGATACAATGATGATACATTTTAAGTAAGTTCCTTTTTTAGCTACTTATTCTTTTCCCATAATGTTGGAAACATTATTTCATATCCAACATATATTCCTAACTTTCTTTTAAAGTATATTTTAGTGCAATGTGATAAAGTAAGTGTTGGAAATTGCGGATACATCATGCAGCGAAAAAATAGGATTCCCATCGAGGATCCATGCAAAAAGTCATAATCCGAGTTTTTAAATATTTACCTCTTGAAACTTGATCAAAAGGAAGGACGTGAATCATCAACACCATAATAGAAACGATGTCTCTGCGGTATCTACACGAACAGACTCACGAATGTCCAACATCCACAAAGAGGAGCCTCACGTCTCTCACACAGTGCTAGCTGCGAAGAGAAGATAAGAAACATGTCGCTTTCTCACACACTTTTTTTAGGTGCGGCTAGGGTTATGTTATACATATATCTTAGCAGTCCCTTAGCAGTACTATTTATAATAGTGACTGCCTTAAGTGAGTGTGAGCAGCAGCAAGGTAAGCTGTGCAACCCTAGACTCATCTATTATGAGTCTGACCCATATTTGAATCCGAGTCCAACTTGGATCCATTGCTCTAATTTTAGTCCGCTCTATGTGTGTGACCCTACAAGTTCTCATTACGTTAGCAGTAATATTAAAATCCCATTTTAATATTACAAGTAGTGAGCGGTATTTAGCAACACATCGCATCTAAGTAATAAGAATGTCAGTGATTTTATATAACCTTTCCATGACTAATGTTTCTGTGTCGTTTAGTCCCTTTATCAAGATATCTAGATTGAACACAAGGCATGGAATGTGTCACCCTTACATAGTTCAATCCTTCGTTTCCTGATACTCAAGTAGACTTTGTAATAATAAATGAAATCAATATCTCATATTGATTCATTTGAGCATAGTCATGCATTTCGCAGTCTCACTCAATCAGGGGGCCCGAAGATATCGCTCCTGTTATGTAGGAGTGACAAATCTCATCTAGGTCATTCACATCTCTCTACATGATTCGCAGTATGTCCAATAACCAACTTTATAATCACCTTGTTATAGATGACGTTTGATGGCATTAAAACACATAACTCCTCGTGTAGGAATTGTAGTGATTTCAGGTCAAAGAACCACAGACACCATTGTCACTATGAAAATTGCTTATGACACTCACGTAACAATCCATGTAGCATTCTCATGGTGGGTCAGTCCAGTACATAATTACTCTAATATATGTACCCATGTGAAGACTTGATATCTCATATCCATGACCCGTGAGATGTGGTCATCAGTCTATGCACATATTAGTCTCAATGCATTATTGTTGTCCTAGTTAACAATAATACTTGACTAGGGACATTTAAGAATAGTGTTCTAACCAAAAAAAGATTTCACGATCAAGTCATCCACTTAATGTCCTATGGCATCAAACTTACTATTTTAAGGACTTTATTATGTTTATAAAAAAAGAACACAATAAAAGAAATACCTCATATATTAAAATAGCATAATAGAATGTATGTAAATACAGAATATATATCGGCCTCTAAGGCATACACCAATAGTAAGAGTGAATATATCGCACACAGTAAAATTTTTATATGAGAAAAATTTAGCTTCAGACCAAAATCCAATTATATGACGGAGAACTTATAATTATTTGTTGTAATTGGCATTGACTAAAGCAATGGTTTTGATGATAACAAATAAGAAAGGAATGGTAGTGCAAAGATCAAGTCTCAAGAATCTTCAAGCTTAGCATATAGGACTTAGATCTTGTGTAAAGGTATTTAGGAATCACACTAAGCTCATTTCTTGGTTTTTACTCAATTTAAATATCTTTGTAAAATCATGATCTATACTTGTGAAAATTTTGTTTAAGTTTGAGCAAAATGGTTTTAGAAAGATTGCTAAGATTTTAGGAATCTTTGGTTGCAAAATCCTTTAGAAATCTTGTTTTCTTTACAAACCAATAATAGGTTGTCACTGTTTAATAATAGGGAATAACTGATTATGAATTTCTAATAACCGGTTATTCATTAAGTCAGGAGCTTTGTAACATGTTTTTCTAAAGCTCCTAACCAATTATGGAATTCGCATAATCGGTTATTCAATAAGTCAAAGGTGCAGGTTTGTTTTTAAAAGGCTTATAATCGATTATGGCTTTTCCTATAACCAGTTATGCTAAACCAAATAACCAGTTATTGGAAATCAATAACCGATTATCTGGGATAGTAGAAAACATTTCCCAACGGCTCTATTGGAGCATTTGATGCCCCCAACAACCACCAACGGCTCTAAAAAGCTTTGGGCTATAAATGAAAGTGCTTGGGCATTAAAGACAAGTTAGGAAACAATCTAAAAAATATTTTTGAGCATTGAACACGAGTTTTAACTTTATTTTCTTATAAACCCCTGTTTTGAACTTTAGTGTGTAATTCATTGATACCCATTGGGCTTCAACTTGTAATATATACTCTTTTAAAAGTTTATCCTTCTATCTTTCTTTGAATTCCTATAAAGAGTGTGAGGTATCCCTATAAAGAAAAGGGTGAGGTATCCCTTGATTGTAAAGAGGGTGAGATATCCTTGTTTTGAGGCTCAAGCATAAAGGGTGAGGCATCCCAGAGGTATGTTGAGTGCTCTCAATTGTAAAGGTTGTCAAGCACCTATTCAAGCTTGAAGGTTTAGTGAAAAATCTTGGGTGGTTTACTTGAGGACTGGACGTAGGTCACAAGGGGTGGCTGAACCAGGATAAATCCTTGTATTTGTTCTTCTTAACTCTATCTCTTTACTTTGTGTTTTAATCTTACATGCTTACTTGAATACTTTCTATTTTAGCTTATTTATTTGTGAGTGAAGTGATCAATCTCATCTATCTATTCACTTTAATCAATCAATAGCTTCAACGAAAATTGATATACAAGTGTTTTATGAAAGATTTATGAAAATTTTTTATAAACTCAATTCGCCCCCCTCCTCTCTTAAGTTTGAAGCCACTTGGTAACATTTGTTAGTCTTATAGCAACAAGGGTTGTAACATGTAAAAGATATACCCTAAGAAAAAATTTAGAATATTGTTCTCACAATATGTTATTTAGCTATCAATTAGAGGCATTTGAACATAAGCAACAAGATATTCAACATTTTACCAATGGTCATATAATAATCACTAAAATATTACGAGGTAAACTCGCCGACATTATCAAGACAAATTGTCTTTATCTAGATTTTTTTTTTGTTCTTAATCAAATAACTTGCATAATCTCACAAGCACTAGGTTGTAAGTTGATAATAAGTACATATGTGACCAACTAGCTTTTGGTCATAAAATATATAAATGGTACATATAATTTATGATATAATCTACAAATATAATCTTAAATATGTTCTCGAAATTTAGGAAATTCAACTCTATTTTTAGCTGGTGATGGCCTTATAATCAATTTGCATTGAGAACATATATTACATGAAAACTCATTATGTTGAAGAATCTTCTGATCCTTCAATGATATCCTTATAAATTATCAATATTGAATCACGATAGCATAACTAACCATATGCCAAATAACAAAATTGTTTGGATTAGTAAACTTATGGTTTACAACAATATAGTAAACTTCTAGTTTCAATTGTATGTGTTTCAATTGCACTCATATCTATTTGACTTGATAATGAAAAGAGCATAATGTATAAAATTTTGTTCATTCAAGTAACAATATATAATAGCTATTTTGGAGGCTTGAATTACTTTTGTACTATTAGATATTAAAATTTACCATTGATCTATATATATAAAGAATTGGGAACATACATATTTTCTTCAACCAATAAAATTTTAAGAAATCATACCATATATATTTTATTTAAAATAGTACAAACTAAGAAAATAAGAGAACATGTGAACGTGATACATATACATATGAAATGACAAATATGAACTTCTGGAACATAATTCAACTACTCAAATCATCAATCAAGTGATAAAACTTTCTTCCAAAATATTTAACGAAAATAGACACATCCAGATGCATATTAATTATTTGTAGGACCATTGTCAAATGAATGATTTTCTCAAGCAAAATTTTGATATACAACAAGTATGAGCAATGTTCTTTCGTACATGATACAACATTAAGGTAATTTTACTTTATTTAAGGAAAAACTTAAAAAAAAACCTTATATTATACACGATGTACACTTTAGTTATGCTACTTTAAAAATATGCAAAATGAACTTGTTACTTTGCGAATTATGCACGATGCTACAAAATGGTAACAAACGTTAGTTTTTGGATGCAAATATACACGTGCAATGCACATGCACGTCTCAAGCTTTGAGTGTCAAACGTTGTCTTCTTCTTCCTCTCACCCAGTTCTAAACCCTATAACTCCGTAACTGAACTGATTGAGCAACATTGAGCAACGTCATCATCCTCACTGAAAAACACATGCAGATTTGATCGAAACCTCCATCGCAATTTGTAGTGCACAATCAAGGAGACAAGCTCCTTCTTCTTCCTCACGATGTTGCAACACAGCCATTGAGAAAACACCTTGTGGATTTTGATTGCAGTTGCTAAAACAACCACCAATCTTGCCGGATTTCACGAGAAAATGAACTAACAATAAGAACATAGGAAGCCCATGATGATTCGAGGGAAAAAGACATGCCATTTTCATGGCAATTTGAAATGACCTGGGAGAGGCAGATCTTGCATTTAATGGCGGATAGCTATGCTCCACATCGATCCAGCCCCTTCGTCCTTAGTTTATGCATGATTTTAACCCAGAATATTCAAGCAATCCAAAATAAGGCAGATCTAGTATCATTGAAAATTTGAAACCTCTGTTCTATGTGTTCTCATTAGTTCAAAAAACACTAGTTTAAAAATACACTAGTGCAAAATCCATTTGAACCCCAACTTTTGCAACTGAATCAAATCATTATTATTTGATCTAAGAACTAGGATTTTTCAAGCCCTAAATCTTAAGATTGGATAGCAAAAATTGAAACCCTAAAATTTTCAACCTTTCATCCCCAAATTACCCTCAGCAGAAATTAGAAGAGAGGAAGAAGAAGACAACATTTGACGCTCAAAGCTTGAGATAAGCAAGTGTGTTGCACGTGCGCATTTCCATCCAAAAACTAACGTTTATTACCATTTTGTAGCACCATGCATAATTTGCAAAGTAACAGGTTCATTTTGCACATTTTTAAAGTAACATAACCAAAGTGCACATCGTGTATAGTACAAGCATTTTTTTAAGTTTTTCCTCTATTTAATATTCTTATTATTTTCTCTTTGCTTCATATAATATGTATTCTTGGAAGAGTTGGAATCACCATTATAATGATTACTTTTCTAATCTCTGCCACAACAATGACCATAACCACGACCTCTGTCATACCAAAATCATAATACAGAACATTCACTTCAAGGAATGTATTTCAACCCATTAGGTGGTCTTTGTGGTTTTTCTTCAATAACTCATTTTCTTGTTTAATCATAAGAATGCATAAACTTAATTCAAAATATCTCTTGAAACAATTCTCATTTTTGCTATTACAGGAACATATTCGAGAGACATAAAAAGATCGATGTTGTTCTCTCTCACATTTCTTTGTTTTAAATTATACTAAGATTAAATGGATCTTTTTAGATTCAATCACAGTCTAAAGGTATAGTTCCATAGTTCTTCAGGAACTATACCATAAATCTTCATATAAAATCTGACCATGGAAAATAATTAGTTTTGTGTAATATTTCAGGGATGCTTGAATATTAATTTCTTTCATAATTTATTAAGAGTAACAAATTCAATATAAAATAAAATATGGTAATTATGTTAGTCAAGCAAGATTGATAATAAGATTTCTATAGATGAAACGTGAAAATATTCCATACTAAGACTAACATGAAAGAAGTTATAAGAAAGAACAAAACAATGAATAAGATTAATCCAAAGAAAGTGATAAGAAGATAAACTTTTTTAATAAAACCTCTAAACTGTTCAAGTCATCACTCATATGATAGAATCTTGTATTGATAACATGTTGTAGAAGTAACCATAGAGAACTTAAGAAATAGAGAAGAAACTAGAGAGCAAAACATAAAGAACTCAAGAAATAGAGAAGAATAATATTATGTGTAACATTTTTTTTTTCATTCTTATGTATCATCTTTAAGTGTCTTATACCTTTTATATATAGGGTCAAGACTACATAAAATTATAACCATCACTATAATGAGATATAAAGAATAATATTATGTATAACATCTACATAATGAGTCTTTTGTTTCATTCTTGTAACTATGTAACTATGGTGAGCTTTGGACATTCATTCTTGAATGTTATTCATAACAATTCTTCTATGTGGGACATAAATAACAATTTGACATCATCATCATTATTATTATTAGATTTTTGAAAACTCGGGGTATTACATTCCCCGCCTAAAAATATTCATCATCGAATTTTAAATAATTATGAGTAATATTATATTCAAGACATAAATATTGAGGAAAACCAAATGAATAAGGCATAATTCAGCAATTCAAGAATAGACTTGAGATTCCATTACATGAAGTGAGTGATAATATTTTTTTCTTGCAAGTTATGCCTAGGTAAATAAGCTATAAACAAAATTCTAATATGCAACCCGTGTTCGTAGCTAATAAGACATACTGTCGAAGCTCTATACCAATTTTGTCATGTCCTGCCTATGTGCCATGATCGCCACACAGGCTAAACCCATAAAACCCCACTAGCCCAACAAGCCTAATATAAAATGTCTTCCAAAATATACGACAACCATTAAAATTCTTAAAATGTAACTAAATCCTTAACATAACTCCAAAAGTCAAAAAATAAATTATAAATAATAAATCTCAATTTATTTTAAAACCCAAACAACTATTGAATAATTGTAAAAATCATGAATGACACACAACACCAAAACTATCTTAATTAGATACCTTTAATAATAATTGAGATGAGTCCATTAACCTAATAAGGGAATAAAATACATAACAAAATAAAGGAAAAACAAGAAATACACATGAATAGTTCTTTATCAAAATGTTTTCAAGTCATAAGAGAATAATTTTGTCACTCATGAATATAAAAATAAATAAATAAATACATAAATAGATAAATTATCCTAAAAAAGTTAGACAATATTTCAAACTTTCCTTGAGGTTGCACATCAACATAATTAAAAGTAGAGGCAGCTCCACCATGTTGATATCCCATTCTGTCTAGGAAAGGCCAACTACTAGGGGTGGCTCCATCTAACGGACAACCATTTCCTCTAATATCTCTTGGGATGACTCCACCTTGCTAGCAGCTCCTTACCTTTCACATATATGGCTACACATAATAGGGAGCCCTTTCCTTATATCTCAATTATAATAAGGTGGGCCAAGACCATTACCCCCACTAATGGTTACGAAGTTCTAATAAGTGTTTCACCATTATAAAATATAAAATACTCATTAAAATATTCAAAAAATTACATTCGTCTCAATATCTAATTCAAAGTCGACAATCTCAAATTTCTCATAAAAATTTAGAAAAATACTTTCATCTCAATGTTTAATTCAAAGGCAAAATAAATCACAAAAATTTCATCAATCTCATCAAGTTCACTAAAATTGAAATTCATCAATACATTTAAACAAACTAATCACATAAATAATATTTTGAAATCAAAAGAAAATTTCAACAATGATCAAGAACAAAAATATCTCACACTTTGATGATAATTCAAATAATTTTTGAAAGTCATGTTTCCCTAAAAAAAATTAAAATGTGTCACATTGTAAAATACCCACTCCCCGAGTTAAAGTTTAGGTTATAAGCTCCCAAGCCCTTTTGTGCATTGTAATGTATATTATGTTTTGATGATAACAATTATGTTAAAAATTATGTTTGAATCTTCTTAAGTGCTTAAATGTATTAACATAATCTCTGTGGAGTGGTTTCTGCTATTATTAAGTTTTTTTCTAGATTAAACAAGGTTCAAGGAAACTTTTTGAATAATTAAAAGGGGCTAAGAAGATCAATTTGTGACTTGAGAAAGTTCAAGTAGAATCTGAGAAAGATTCTAAAGAACATAAGAAAGTTCAGCATATGAAGGTCCTGAGAAGACTGAGAAAGTTCAAGAAAATAAAGAACCTCCACTTTGATTAATCACAAGAAGATTTCAAACCAGCAAAATAAGTGTCTACCATCAGAATCCTCATGAAGAATCAACAAGAAGATGGTTAGTGAAAAAGATGAGAAAATTGAAGTTCTTCAAGCTTAAGAAGGTTGGATGAGAAAGTTAGCTAAGAAAGTTCAGTGAGAAGCTTGATGTTGAAAACATTTATAAGAAGGTTGGGCATGAGAAAGTTGCTCAACGTTCTCACGTAAAGCTAATGCGCTGACTTAATAAGAGAATGAAAAAATAATGGTTACCTACAAAAAGCAAGTACAGTTATCGTTTGAATGATCCAACAGTCATATTTTTAAGCCTATAAAAAGATCCAAACTTGAAGATCAAAAGGTTATGAACTTTGAAGTAGATTTAGCCAAGTGAACTAAGAACTGAACCTTCTCATCTCTACTTATTGATTCTGAAATTTGTAAATCCTTAGTATATGTTGTTGTTAAGCTTTCTTAAGTGTTTGTATCCATTATTAGAGTGTTTTCGAGAGGCACCCAACTGAGACAAACACTATATTCCATCTTTTGATTCTCATTTGTCTAAAGTGAGCTTGTGAATTGTGCAAGCCACTTGATTTTGAGGTATTGAGCCTGAAGAGGATGTGCTAAAGAATACTTGTTGTTTAGCTTAAAGAGGTTGTGTCAAAGAATACTTGGTGTGAGCTTAAAGAGGTTTTTGTTAAAGAATGCTTAGTTTAAAGCCTAAAGAGGCTTGTTTATAAAACAATACTTGAAGATAGAGGAAAATACTAGTTGTTGCTAGGTACAAGATGTAGCCTATGTGGTTTAGCAGTGAATAAGTATAAATCTTTGTGTAAAGCTATTCTTCCCTCATCTCTTCATCTGTTTTATCATTTAAAATTGAGTAAAGAGTTTGAAACTGAAATCTGAATCTGTGTTAACAAAACTCTCACTAGAAATCTCTAGAATAACAAGTGTAATATGAAGTTTTGAATTGATTTCTAAGTTTGTTAATTCTGATTTTATCTTAAGAAAAATTTTTGAGTTTAGATTCACTTGTTAAGAATGATTTTCTGTGGTGAGAAGATTATTTTGACTCAACCAGTTAACCTTCTCATCTTAGTTTGATAACTTTCTTCTAAACCTTCTCACTAATAATCTGCTTAAGTCTAAACCTTCTCACCTCTAAGTCTGAGAAGCTTGAGAAAGTAGTGAGAAGGTTGATATTGCAGGAAAAAGAGCAATACAATTCATCCTCCCTTCTTATGTTATAGCTAACTTCATAGGCAAGATAACCCGAAAATCAAATAGTCGTGAAATGTTGCTCCAATTTTTTAAAACTATAACCACTTATTCTTTTGAAAAGAGCCTAGAGAATAAAGGCAATCACATATATATGTATATACAAGTTAATCTCAAGATCATAAAAATTAACATGCTTATATTTAGAATCCATTTTGACTAAATCAACATGCGTGAATATAGAAAACATCAATTTTCTTCATACTAGTAAAATTCACTCATGTTCATACTTAGAATACTCTAAGATTCATCTTATAATTTAGAGAATTGTCATGCATGGGCATATAACTCTATCCAAGACTTATCTACCTCATTTCCTCATGCTTTAAGCCATTTACACTCTTTAATCTTTTAAGAAAATCGTAGCCATTATCATAAAGTTCAAAGGAAAAGAAAGAAAACATGTTTATCCCCTTCCTTATTCATCTAACAAGTTCACTAAGAAAAGGACAGTGGAATGGATCAATCTCAAGCTTGATTGAAAGCTCTAATCTTCCCCCTTTAACTTTTCTTTCTAGCTCTTGATCATCCAACATGATTCAAGCCTCTACGCAAAGCCCTCAATCTCTAGCTTTCTATTGGTCTCTCTTCCTCCTTCTCTCTCTTATTTCTTTTTTTCTTGTTAAGTTGTAAGATGAAAAGGTGATGGGAGTATAAGGTGGGTGACTGAATGATCTATATTGGTTAGTCCTAGGTTAAGTTAAATGTTTTACCAAGGTTGGGTGGTTAGGGTTAGTCTTAGGACATAAAGGAGGAAAGAGGTATAAGGGCTTTCAACCATAGTTTTCTAACCATAATTGAATACTATGTGTGGTAAATAAGACATGTGTTAGTAATAAGAGAAGAATTTACATGTAACTTGTTAGGTGTCACCTCCTCCCTATAAGAATAAGCTAGGTGTCCTAAACATAGGATTGTCTTTAACTTAACTTTTGTCTGATTTCCTATTGAACAATGATTATTATTATTAAACTAATCCTCACCCAAATTAATTCTTTAGCTCTCTATAGCCTAGCCTATCCTTATTTTTTTCCAAGTTATTTAATTTATTTTTAATATTATGAAAAACTCCAAAAAAAAACCCCTAAACTTTATGCACTGTGCACTTTGGTCTCATTACTTTCAAAATGTGCAAAATGATCCTGTTACTTTTTGAGTTGTGCACTTCACTATAAAATACTAATAGATGTCAAAAATTGGATAAAAAATTGTATATGCTACTCATGTGCATGTTTAAAAGGTCTGATACCCAAAAGAGATGCAACTGAGATGAGGGTAATTTAGGGATAAAACTCATTAAGGAGATGCACATGATATGTACATGGGGAGTTTTTCTTCTTCCTCTTAGCCAATTCTAAAGCTTAGAACTCCATAACTCATTTGTTTGAGTAACATTGAGCAGTGATTGAGAAAGCAGTGATTAAGGTCAAACTTGGCAGAGAAAATGTAGAAGAGCCAGTCTTCAGAGAGTTCAACAAGCTTCGATGTGCATACTAAAAGTTGCAAATGCAACCTTCCTTGTTAGGTGCAAACCTCATGGACTGAAAGGAATGTTGGAAAGAGATTCTTTGGTTGTAGTAGGTATGACACGCAGATGACTGTCACTTCTTTGCTTGGTACGATCCACCTACAGAGAAAAGTGTTGAAAAGATCTTCAACACTTTGTTGAAAAAGAACAATAAATTAAATATGGAATTGGAAGCAAAGAAGGCACAATTATGTGTACTAAATGCTATGGTTGAATCACAAAAGGCTAAGCTGGAGTCATAGAAGGCTAAGCTGAAGCCACAAAAGTATCAGTTGTATATGATGCGTAGGATGATGCTTGCTATAGTGATTATGTTTGTTGGGTTATTGGTCTTTAGTAATGGAAAAGTTTGATGAAAATGCTTTGATGTATTTTGGTTGTTTTTATGTAGGATTAGTAAGAAGTTTTATATAAGTAAGGTGGTATAGAGATCTTTCAAATGAGAATGACAATGAGTTAGTAAAGGTTAGATGTAATGAATTTGAATGTAAGGGGTCAGTGTGTTATGTAATGTAAGTAGGAAATGCAAAGAACTAAGTATTAAGAACTAAGTACACTGGAAGCATAATTCCAGGTTTAACACACCCTGATAATATAGGTTTTATCACAATCCCAATCAGTAATGGCACAATCACAAACTTGTGGGGAATATACAAACATTCAACTACCATTGCAAGTTTCATATTGCAAGGATGTGCTAAACCTGTGGGGAATATACAAACAATCACAATCAGTCTTAGTTCAATCACAATCACAAACATTTAATATGTAACAATAATCAGAAAACCTAATATAGAAGAGTTCACTGAAACTAATGGACCACGCGGGGAATATATAAACTTATATTAAGGGCCTTAGTTGGGCAATAATCAGTAACAATCATTGTCAACATTCACAAAAAAAGATCCCAATACAAAAAACAAGTCCAATATAGCAAGTTCAGAATTCCAAATAAGAAAAAAAAAAAACCCACATCACCATATAGGGTCCAATACAACCTAATACCATTACATTTCGGAAAAAAAAAAAGGGCATATAACAAGGCATAGTTATCATAGCCCAATACTAGGAAAAAAAACCTTAAACCCCAAGCCAACTTTACTATGTAAGCCTTGCCCCCCCTCCTCTTTGTTTTGATTCTTGATGTTGATGCCTCTAATATTGGATGAGTCATTGGCATTCTTGTCAAAGCACGCGTGTGTTTCCTAAGTGGGGAAATTGAGCTTTGGAAACCAAGTTGGTTAGGACCACAACCTCATGTGCCCTTGGGCCACTTACAACAGTTAAAAGACCACTTTAACTTGTAGCAATTGGACTAGTTAGAGCAGTTACACTAGGAGCATGAGATGGAATACTCCCAATACCAGCATCAAATGGAACACTCCTAGTACCAGCATTTAGATTTGTTTCAATTAGAGCAATGTGATTACTTGTAGTAGAATGATGCACAATTTTTTATTGTCACATTTGTAAACCCAAGTGCAGGTTGTCTCAAGTAATATATTTCTCGGGAGTCCGAGGTCGATCCACAGGGAATTGTTGAAGATTAATTAAAGTGAAGTGAATATTTTGTTACTACGATTAAAATTATTTACTTAGGTAAAAAGATTCACTCTTGGTAAATAAAATAAAAGTAAGATCAATTCCTTTTATAACTCAATTAGAATCCTCGCAACATGGAGGTTTTAATCGGAAAATACAACATTAAAAGTCCAATTAAAATAATATATGTAATTATATTATGTTTCCTAAAAATATTACCACCACTTATAAATGGGTTAAAGCATTCATTGTGCCAATATTTTGTTTACAACAAATCAAGAACTCCTCTTTACAAAGATGGTTTCTAAATTATAAGAAACAAATTATAATACGTATAATGGTTACTAGAAAAATATAAATTATTTAAGCACAAGAGAAGAATAAATCTAACATTACTTTATTACCAAGAGCTTCACCCTTTCACCCAAGTAAAATGAAACTTAGTTACTCATAGATAAGAAGAAAGAAAGAGAGAAGAAGAAGACGAAGAAGAACATGACTTTAATTTAGAACAAAGGAAAATTACTACAAGAAAACCTAGTAACAAAATGGCATCATTTTGGTAACTAACACCTAACCCCCTTAATGATCTGCCAAGGCCCCCTTTTATAGAGGATTAGAGATACAAAATGACAAGGGGGCTAAGTCATTAGTGATTGGATGAGTGGAAAATGAGTGGAAAATGCCAAATGACTTTAGGTGAGTGAGAAATTATGGAGATTCTTTGTCTCTGAAATCATGTAGCTCTGAAGTCATTGTATTCGTCATTTTTGAACCAAGTGGTATTCATGAAAGTTGTAGGCATGGATCTTAGCTTTCAAATGGCTTTAGTTTGAGTCCAATATCATTTCTCTAACTCCAGATACGTTCAAATTACTGAACACTGCCCAGGCAGGTCACATGACTCCTCATTCGACTTCCAAGCCCAATATCACCTTCAAGGAGTCCGATTCTGGAAAAGTGTTCAACATGAAAGTTGTAGATATTGGTCTTAACTATTCCAAATTTCAGCCCATTTTACAACTTCTATCCCGAAATATGTGATGAACAGTACCCATAGGTTAAGCTATCAGAAAAAACACTTTGGTTCTTGCTTCAATCCTAATTTGAGTTATCTACTCGTGTGATTAGGCCTTTGAGATCTTCATGAAAGTTATAGAACTCTCTCTTATCTTTCAAATGCTACTAGAATCACCTCCAAAGACCACCTACAACCCAAGATATGACCCAAATACAGAAATAGTGTAAGATATGAATCATGCTGAAAAATTCAATTAAGTTCAATTTGAGTCCAAACTTACAAAACATAATAAAACTCAATCAATTAAGTACATAGAGAGTGTAAATGAC
This sequence comes from Ormosia semicastrata, assembly GCA_029884595.1. NCBI lineage: Eukaryota > Viridiplantae > Streptophyta > Magnoliopsida > Fabales > Fabaceae > Ormosia > Ormosia semicastrata. The sequence goes on from JAQQTO010000040.1 coordinate 923,687, forward strand.
TAAGAATGAAAGCTTATTAATGTATCAAATATGTGATCATCAAACTCCCCCATACTTAGCTTTTTACACTCCTGAGCAAAACACATAAGATCACTCACAAAAAAAATGAAACAGACTCAAAAGTTAAACACTTTAAAAGACTCAATTTCTAATAATATTTAAAAATGAAGAGCAATCATTCAAGTAATCAAAACATTCATGAGGTAACATATCTTCATTTCTCAAATCAACAAGCAAGGATATTTCAATTGAAAAGCATGAGTCAAGAATGATAAATTTTCACAAGATTCACTCTCAATCCCTCAAGTGTTTAAAAGGTAGGTATTTCACTCAATTCAACCCATGAAAATTGCACTACCATAAGCTTGCTTATCTTCTACTTCTTCACTACTCAGAACACATTCACATACAAATCATGAGGACTTTATTCAAGGTTGTAATGGGGTCAAGGTAAAGGAGGAGATAATATAGATATGACAAGTTAAACACCAGAGAATAAAAGAACATGAGAGCTGAGTTCAATTAACAAGCATGAAAATTCATCCCAACTCCACCTAATACAAATTCCCTTTACATATTCTTTTCCTTTCCTTTATTACCTTGTTGACCCTCTTCTTTTTACAATTTTTTTGATTGATTTTTTTATTTTTTTATTTTTTATTTTTATTTTTTTATTTTTTATTTACAAAAAAAACATCATATATACATTTTTTTTAACCATTCTGCACACACACACCCACACTTGTTCAAGAACTCATCGAATGACAAAACTAATGTTCTCTTATTCCCTAAGGTCAAGTAAGAACATGGTTTTTCATTTAAGGCACATAATGAGTTCGAAACAAAGAATAGTCAAATAAGCTCAAAGGGGTTAAGCAAGGGGAAATAGGTCATTTCTAATGCTTTATGTTACCAGCAATCAGAGAATTTCCAAGAAGTCATAAGAGTGCTTGATATCATATTGAGACAACATGTTGCTAAACAAGGCTGGCTATTTGATTAAAGTAGCTATTTGAAGAAAAATGCATCAATCATATTTATGTATGCATATGAAAATGTAGTCTCAAAAAGAATCAAAGCAAGTTCTAGAGTAACAATTTCATGAGTGAGATTCACACAAGAAAGAAAAGAATGGTACAAATGTTCAATCCATTCATCAATAGGCTTAAAATCTCACAAGGCATAATTCTATCATTCTTAGTCCACCAATTCAACATTCATAACCAAGTATGTGAATTTTAAGAAAGAAGACAATTTACTCAATCATGCAAATTTCCCTGAATTTGAATTGCTACTTTCACATAAACTAGTTACTACCCCAATTACTCCTTACTCTGCCACCAATTTTTGATGCGTCTTAAGAGAAAATAATTTACTCTTTACTCTGTCATCCCTAATTGCTTTTGTTGTTAATAAATTGATGATAAACACAACAAACATATTAACAAACACACTTTTAAATTTTTTTTTTTTGGGTTTTTTTTAATATAAACACAATAAACATATTAACAAACATATTTCCTAATTATTATTATTTTTTTATAACCATCCTTCCCCCAACCAGATCACAACATTGTCCTCAATGTCAAAACATAGATAGGAAAAAGGATAGAATATATTACCTATTGCTGCAATTACTGAAAAGAAAAACCTCACACAAATCAGAAACAAAGTATGATAAATAAAACTAAAGGTTGTAATTATTTAAATAGTTAGAGTGTCTTGGCTGGCTTTCTTTTCATTTTGCTTCCTTCACCATTTCCTTCACCGCTTCCTTCGGACCAATCTATCTGAGCTGTTACTGGATCAGGTTCATAAACAAAAGCTTCTAATTTATCAATCAACTCATCAACAGTAGAAGTAGAGATAAGGAGTCGTCTTGCAGAAGGTGTGACAAATTTCTGTTCCACAGCATGGTCAACAAAAGATAATAAATTATCAAAGAAATTATTAACATTCTACAAACCTATGGGTTTATAGTGGATGTTCAATTGGGCCCAAGAGATAACTTGAAAGACTTTTTCCAAAGTACCAAAACCACCAAGTAAGACAATGAATGCATCAGAGTTTTCAAGCATCGCCTTCATTCGTCCATGCATAGATGATACCTGAATTTTCAGTCCAATTGTCTTTCCAACGATGTTCCTTCGAGTAAAAGGTTCAGGAATGACACCTAAAACTTGACCACCTCTTATATGTGCAGAAAGTGATACAACCCCCCATTAACCCAATGCTACCTCCCCCATATACAACACGAATGTTCCTCGCAGCAAGTGTTCTACCAACAGTGCTTGCTGCATTTATAAACTCTAAGCCCTTCCCATAACTTGTCCCATAAAATACACAGATACTATCAAATCTACGAACAGAAGAAGAAGCTCCCTCCATTTCTACACTCACATTCTCTTTGAATGATTATGAGTTGTAGGAAAGTGAAGAAAATGAAATGTTTAAATAGGGAAGAGAATAGAAAAAGTAATAATAGCTCCTATACAGGTAGGTTGACTGGTGTCAGAAAAGTTTGAAAATTTAAAAATAATAATAATAATAATAATTTTTTTTCATTTTTGTTTTTGTTTTTTTTTTACTTCAAGAAAACCATTAGGGTAAAGAAGTCTAGAAACCCCTGAAGGATCCCATCCAAAGGATCGTCTGTCCAAAACCAAATTTCAACAAAATCATACAAAAGATAAAATAATAATAACAAATGATTACATACCTTTATGTACAGGTTTCATGGCAGATCTTTATCGCACGTCATGAGTGTGAAGTAATACCAAGACGATTCACCAATCTGGGCATTCTTCTCCCTCCCGCTTATGGGATATTTTGGATTGAGCTACTACGACGCCACTAATTAAAGTGCATAACTGACAATACTACCACCAACGACCACGCCTACAAGTGAGAGGTCGTGAAGAGCCCATGGCATTAAATCACAGGATTCAGCTCAGAGGCAATGTCACGCGAGAATGCAAACACGGGACGCTTCTTTCTGTCCATCAGTAAGTAGAGCCTTTGGTTAAAACCTGGGAATGCTTGCGTGGCTCTCTACAGAGCATGGCACACGAATCTTATTTGCCGACCGGCGTGTGAAGGTCCACCCGAGTTAATGACGGGTCTGCCACTCCACTGGCAGGGGCTCCTAATCTAATTAAAGACCAAGTACAACCGAAGTTTCGCCTTTTTTATTCTTTTTTATTTCATTTTTTTCTCTTTTTTCCTTTTATTTTTTTTTTTTTTTCTTTTTTTTTTTTTTTTGGAAAATGTACAAGATAATATATACATGTTGTTGTGATTGTGGCTCACATCTTCCTCTCGGTTTCACGTCGTAAACGGCTTAAACGCTTTCTATGAGTCGAGGATAAGCTTCCCATCCAATTTTCTTATAAATTGGCAAACAGGTCTTTTTGAGTCGATTCCCAAGACTATAACACTCTTGCTCATCCTTGAAGAGATTCCACAAACTAAGAAGTTCACGCTGCACAACTCCACATGAATGCGTCTCAAGAGTCAATAAGATATTATCTAATGACTCCTTACTCAGTTCATTCTTAATGAAGAATATTTTATCTTCTCTGTTTACGGAAACCATCCTCAAAGAGTGACATCGCATGTTGCAATTCCATTATGCACACTTGTAACAAACTTTCATTCTTTTTGCTCTTCTCCTTTTTGAAAATGAACTTTTACTGAGACCAGGTATATATGGGACAAATGAATCTGAAGATTCACTAGCTAAACGAACCTTTGCTTTGATTATCCAGCGTATATCTTCTGGGATGCCCTTATACATTAACAATCTCAGTCTTTCACACCTAGCTTCATAGACTTTTGTTAAAGCATTTAGAGGGAGAGAAGGAAAATGTTTTCTTAGATTTGAGAGAATGACATCCATTTTAAAAGGAGAAGAATTCAGTTATTATGGGAAACTAAAAAACAAATCGACTTGAGAGTCACGGAGTACCGTTATCCGCCATTTAACCGGGAACACAAAGAAGCGCAAAAAGAAAGAAACAACATTAAAATAAATTCTACTCATAACAAGGATTAAAAGAGAAATGGATTCTACCTCAATAACTTGATGTTCCAGAAATGGTTTGAGTCTTTGTCCATTGACCTTAAATACAATACCATTCCTAGGATTCTCAATGTCTATGGCCCCATAAGAATACACATGTTTGACAATATAAGGACCAATCCACCTAGATCTCAATTTTTCAGGGAATAGGTGAAGACGAGAATTATAAAGCAGAACTTTTTGACCAATTTCAAAAGTTTTTCTCAAAATTGATTTGTCATGAAAAGCTTTTGTTCTAACTTTATAAATCTTTGAGTTTTCATATGCATCATTTCTTAATTCCTCAAGTTCATTCAATTGCAATTTGTGTAACTTGGAAGCATCATCAAGACTTAAGTTGAAAGCTTTAATGGCTCAAAATGCTTTATGCTCCAATTCTACAGGCAAATGACAATGTTTTCCATAAACTAACCGATAGGGAGACATGCCCAAAGATGTTTTAAAAGCAGTACGGTAAGTCCAAAGTGCATTGTTTAGTCTTAAAGACCAATCTTTACAATTTGGGTTAACCATTTTTTCCAAAATTTGTTTAATCTCCCTATTTGCTAATTCAACTTGTCCACTTGTCTGAGGATGATAAGGGGTTGCAATTTTGTGGGTAATGCAATATTTCTTCATTAAAGATTCAAATGATTTATTACAAAAATGTGTTCCCCCATCACTGATGATAGCTCGAGGAATTCCAAATTGACTCAAAACATTTTCTTTTAAAAATTTTAGAACAGTTTTATGATCCTTGTGTCGACATGGAATCGCCTCAATCCATTTTGAGACATAATCAACTGTAACCAAAATATACACAAATCCAAAAGATGATGGAAATGGACCCATAAAATCAATTCCCCAATAATCAAAAATTTCAATGATAAGGATAGGGTTCAAAGGCATTATATTTCTTTTAGAAATGGACCCCAATTTTTGACAACTTTCACAACTTTTGCAAAAAGTATAACTGTCCTTGAATAAAGTGGGCTAATAAAATCCACACTGCAAGATTTTCGCAGTTATTTTCTTTGAAGAAAAATGACCTCCACATGCTTCTGAATGACAAAATTTAATGACACTACTTACCTCATTGTTAGGTACACATCTCCGAAAGATTTGATCAGGATAATATTTGAACAAATATGGGTCATCCCAAAAGAAATTTTTCACCTCAATCAAAAACTTTTTTCTGTCTTGGTGTGTCCACTGAGGCGGCATCTTACCTGTTACAAGAAAATTGACAATGTTAGCAAACCAAGGCATGGAATTGACAGAAAATAAAAATTCATCTGGAAAATAATCATTGATAGGTGTGCTATCAAAAGATGAGCCTGTTGTCAGCCTTAACAAATGATCTGCAACAATATTTTTGGCTCCTTTCTTGTCTTTTATTGTGATGTTAAATTCTTGAAGCAACAAGATCCACCGTATCAACCTAGGTTTGGCATCCTGTTTAGACATTAAATATCTAACAGCAGCATGATCAGTGAAAACAACAGTGGATGAACCAATTAAATAAGCTTGAAATTTGTCCAATGCAAAAATTACAGCAAGTAGTTCTTTTTCAGTAGTGGTGTAATTCATTTGTGCACTATTTAAAGTTTGACTTGCGTAATAAATTACATGAGGCTTACCTTCCTTTCTTTGGCCTAAAACAGCGCTAACAGCAAAATCACTAGCATCACACATCAACTCAAAAGGCAAAGACTAGTCAGGAGATTGTATGATAGGAGCAGAAGTCAAAAGACCGATTAATTTTTCAAAAGATTTTTGACAATCTTGAGTCCAATCAAATGGTGTATCTTTTGTTAGAAGATTACATAAAGGTCTAGATATGGCACTAAAGTCCTTTACAAATCTTCTGTAAAATCCTGCATGTCCTAAAAAGGAACGAACTTCTCTAACTGTTTTTGGAAAAGGCAAATGAGCAATTAATTCAACTTTGGCCTTATCAACTTAAATTCCCTTAGAAGATATCACATGACCTAACACTATTCCTGAGGTAACCATGTAATGACATTTTTCACAATTTAACACAAATCCTTTTTCTTCACATCTTTTAAGAACTTTTTCCAAATTATCAAGACAATTTTCAAAAGAATTTTCAAAAACTGTCAGATCATCCATGAAAACCTCTAAATAATGCTCAATCATGTCACTGAAAATACTTAGCATACATCTTTGAAAAGTTGTCGGAGCATTACAAAGACCAAAAGGCATTCTTCTATATGCAAAAGTGCCAAAAGGGCAAGTAAAAGTGATCTTTTCTTGGTCCTCTAATGTAATTGGTATTTGATTATACCCTGAATAACTATCAAGAAAACAATAGTAGGGATGTCCTGCTACTCTTTCTAGAATCTGATCAAGAAATGGCAAAGGAAATGGTCTTTCCTAGTGGCTGCATTCAATTTTCTCGAAATCAATACACATACGCCAACTAGATGAGACTCAAGGAGGTATTAATTCTCTTTTTTCATTTTCAACCACTGTTATTCTAGATTTCTTAGGCACAACTTGTGTAGGGCTTACCCACTGGCTATCAGAGATAGGAAAGATAATTCTAACATCAAGTAATTTAAGAACTTCAGCTCTAACTACCTCTTTCATGTGTGGATTTAATCTTCTTTGAGGTTATTGAGATGTTTTAGCATTATCCTCTAAATGTATTCTGTGTGTACAGATTAATAGATTAATGCCTTTTATATCCTTTAATGTCCATCTAATTGCATTTTTATGCCTTTTAAGTACTTCTATTAACTTACCTTCTGGTTCTTTGGTCAAGGATGAGGAAATTACCACTGGAGAGCTTTGTTCTTCTCCCAAAAATGTGTACTTTAACCAATCAGGTAATGACTTCAGTTCCAGTGTAGGTACTTTTTCATAGGTATCATCATTCATGGATTTTAGCTCTTCGAATCTTGGCTTCCTTCCTTTGTATTCCATTTCCTGTGTACAGTAAGCAAAGAGCATATTTCAGAAACATCATCAACTAATTGTGTAGTTGAATCAAATGAATTAATTAAACAGATTTCTAATGGGTCAGAAGAACTCCTGATTTGAAGATGATCATCTATAATGGCTTCAATCCCTTCAATCTCTTCCTTTTCATCATAAACTTCTTGTGGTTGCTTGCACATATTGAAAACATTAAGCTCCAGTGTTATATTTTCAAAAGTTAGCTTCACCACTCCATTTATGTAATTTATCAAAGCATTAGATGTTGCTAAAAATGGGTGACCCAAAATAACGAGGAACTGACTTAGAACTATCAACCATAGGTTTAGTTTCCAAGACAATAAAATCCACAGGATATATGAATTTATCAACTTGTACCAACACATCTTCTACTATTCCTTTTGGAATTTTAATTGATCTATCAGCAAGTAAAGAGTTACGAGAAGTTGGTTTTAACTCACCAAGGTTGAGTTGCTGATAATCTGAATATGGAAGCAAATTAACACTAGCACCAAGATCAAGTAAAGCTCGTTCAATTTTATGTTCACTAATAATGCATGAAACTGTAGGACAACCAGGGTCTTTATATTTCAACTCATTATTGTTTTGAATAATGGAGCTTACCTATTCAGTCAAAAATGCATTCTTTTTCACATTATGTTTCCTTTTAACAGTGCACAAGTCTTTCAAAAATTTGGCATAACAAGGAATCTGCTTGATAGCATCTAACAGAGGAATATTGACTTTCACTTGTTTAAAGATTTCAAAAATGTCACTGTTATGATTCACTTTACTTGAATTATTTAATGCTTGAGGAAATGGGGGTGAAGACGAGGGTTTGATCTCCTTTTGGCTAGGTGGCTGATCAACTCCATCCTCATTTTTGGGAATTGACTCATCATCTTTCTCAAAAAGTTCAAGAATTTGTTTTTCAATAACCTTTCCACTCCTAAGAGTTATCACTGAGTTGACTTGATCTATTTTTTGACTTTCTGAACTACCCTCATTTAGGCTAAACTGACCCTTGGGATTTGGTTGAGGTTGAGAGGGAAACTTTCCTTTCTCATGAATAGCAAGTGCATAAGAAAATTTAGCAAGAGTGTCTTTTATGTCAATCATGGTTTGATTGTTGTGGTTATTGATGGCCTCTTATTTTTCCATGAATGCATGCAATGTTCCTTCAAGGTTTTTCCTATATGGAGGGACATAGGGTGCACATCCTTGAGGATTTTGAGAATCTTGTTGTGCCTGAGGAGGTGGTGGTTGCATGAATTGTGGCTGGTTGCTATTCCTCCAACTGAAGTTCGAGTGATTTCTCCATCCCGGATTGTATGTATCTGAAAAAGAAGAAGTGAATGGCTTTTTAAAATTATTCATTGCATTTACTTGCTCATGCACAACTTCTTTAAAAACAAGAATTTTTGGACATTCATTTGTTGAGTGTCCTAATTCATCACAAATGCCACAAATTTCTTCATTTTACACAGATTTGATTTCTTTTACTTTCCCTGATTCCATAACTTCAACCTTTCTAGCCAAACTAGCAAACCTTGCATTTAGATCTTCTTCTTGACTAAGATGATATTTTCTTTTACTAGCATTTGCAATGTTAAATCTAATTGAATTTTCAGAAGGATTAGTACCATGCCAAGATTGAGAATTTTCAGCCAAATGGTCTAAATAGTCTAAAGCTTCTTCAGGTTCTTTATCAAGAAATTCACCATTGCACATTGTTTCCACAAATTGTTTGGTTTCGGGTGTTAACCCTTCATAAAAGAATCTTATAGTGCGCCATTTTTCAAAACCATGATGTGGGCAAGAATTCAACAAATCTTTAAAATGTTCCCAACTTTGAAAATATGCTTCATTGAAATTTTGGGAAAAATTTTGGATTTGTCTTTTCAAAGCATTGGTTTTATGTGTTGAAAAAAATTTCTTCAAAAACTCACATTGCATTTCTTGCCATGTGCCAATTGATCTTGGTTTTAAAGTGTTAAGCCAAGTTTTTGCTTTATCTTTCAAAGAAAAAAGAAATAATTTAAGCTTAACAACCTCTTCAGTGCAAGTTTGATCATGAAAAGCAGTACATACTTCCTCAAATTCTTTTAGATGTAAATATCGGCTTTCAGATTCTAAATCATGGAAATTAGGAAGTAAAGAAATCATATCTAGCTTGAATCTAAAATTGTTGGCATTGAGTGGAAAGATAAAATATGATGCACTAGAATTTCGAGATGGTTGCAGATACTCACGCATAGTTCACAACGGTTGATTTTCATGTTCATCATGCACACTTTCGTTTTCAGCCATTGTGCTTAATGTGTGTGATTGTGATTCAAATAAATCAATATGTAAAGTACCTGGATTAACTCTAACCAAATAACCAGAATTTAAATCACGATACCAATTAAGCATAAACAAGTAACTTACAATAGAAAAGAAAATGTACAAGCTAGTAATATAAACTGTCCATTAAATATTAACAAAGGTGTGGTATAAACCAACCACCAAATATATATTAACACTTAGTAAATAAATATTAACAAAGGTGTGGTATAAACCAACCACCAAATAAGTTAATAAGCATAAAAATTAAAAAGTTAGTATACGAGATAAATTAAAATGTTAGAAGCGAGATAAAGTAAAAAGTTAGATAGTTAGTAAGAGAGTTAGTAAGTTAGTACAGAAAATAAATACAAAAAATAAAGTATAAAAAAAATAAAAGGGAGAGTTACCCCCACTAAGTTAAAATGTACAAGAAAATAAAATGGAGAATTACCCCCACTGCATACGAGTAAATTAAAATGCAGAAAATAAAATGCAGAAAGTAAATTATAAAAAAAATAAAATAAGTAAAAGGGAGAAATTTCCCCACTAAGTTAGTGCGTAAAATAAAAGGGAGAGGTTCCCCCACTAGTTAGTATGTTAGTATATATACAAATTTTTACACCAGAAATTCAGTTTTCAAATCAAGTCCCCGGCAACGGCGCCAAAAACTTGATGCACAATTTTTGATTGTTGCATTTGCAAACCCAAGTGTAGGTTGTCTCAAGTAATATATTTTTCGGGAGTCCGAGGTCGATCCACAGGGAATTGTTGAAGATTAATTAAAGTGAAGTGAATATTTTGTTACTACGATTAAAATTATTTACTTGGGTAAAAAGATTCACTCTTGGTAAATAAAATAAAGGTAAGATCAATTCCTTTTATAACTCAATTAAAATCCTCGCAACATGGAGGTTCCAATTAGAAAATACAACATTAAAAGTCCAATTAAAATAATATACGTAATTATATTATGTTTCCTAAAAATATTACCACCACTTATAAATGGGTTAAAGCATTCATTGTGCAAATATTTTGTCTACAACAAATCAAGAACTCCTCTTTACAAAGATGGTTTCTAAATTATAAGAAACAAATTATAATACGTATAATGGTTACTAGAAAAATATAAATCATTTAAGCACAAGAGAAGAATAAATCTAACATTACTTTATTACCAAGAGTTTCACCCTTTCACCCAAGTAAAATGAAACTTAGTTACTCATAGATAAGAAGAAAGAAAGAGAGAAGAAGAAGACGAAGAAGAACATGACTTTAATTTAGAACAAAGGAAAATTACTACAAGAAAACCTAGTAACAAAATGGCATCATTTTGGTAACTAACACCTAACCCCCTTAATGATCTGCCAAGGCCCCCTTTTATAGAGGATTAGAGATACAAAATGACAAGGGGGCTGAGTCATTAGTGGTTGGATGAGTGGAAAATGATTGAAAAATGCCAAATGACTTTAGGTGAGTGGGAAATTATGGAGATTCCTTGTCTCCGAAATCATGTAGCTCTAAAGTCATTGCATTCGTCATTTTTGAACCAAGTGGTCTTCATGAAAGTTGTAGACATGGATATTAGATTTCAAATGGCTTTAGTTTGAGTCCAATTTCATTTCTCTAACTCCAGATACGTTCAAATTACTGAACACTGCTCAGGCCCAGTCACAGCTCCTCTGTTCTGACTTCCAAGCCCAATATCACCTTTAAGGAGTCCAATTCTGGAAAAGCGTTCAACATGAAAGTTGTAGATATTGGTCTTAACTATTCAGAATCTAAATTTCAGCCCATTTTACAACTTTTATCCCAAAATATGTGATGAACAGTACCCATAGGTTAAGCTGTTAGGAAAAATACTTTGGTTCTTGCTTCAATCCCAATTTGAGTTATCTACTCGTGTGATTAGGCCTTTGAGGTCTTCATGAAAGTTATAGAACTCTCTCTTATCTTTCAAATGCCACTAGAATCACCTCCAAAGACCACCTATAACCCAAGATATGACCCAAATACAGAAACAGTGTAAGATATGAATCATGCTGAAAAATTCAATTAAGTTCAATTTGAGTCCAAACTTACAAAACATAATAAAACTCAATCAATTAAGTACATAGAGAGTGTAAATGACTAAGAATGAAAGCTTATTAATGTATCAAATATGTGATCATCATAGAACCACTGCCTATACTTGTTTTCTTCTTCTTTTTATGTATCTTTTTATTAGGATTTAGGGGTCTTGGGTACCCACGAGCATTTTGGCCCCACTGAAAACAATTCCCACACTGACATTCTTGTCTTTCCTGGATACCTTGCTTAGGTTTTGAGGTTGCTCATTAATGGCTCTCTTCCTAGCCTTCTTAGGTCTACCAACAAGAGTCTTAACTACATGAAGGAGGATATGATTATGGTTAATTTGTGCCACTTATCTTGTGAAGGTACAAGGTTCATCATCACTCCATAATAGTCCAAGAAAGTGTCCTTCTTGTACTAGTCATCAACATAATTCTCGAACTGATCCTTTCGTGCATGAATGGCACTCACAACATGTGCACAGGGGATACTTGTGGGAGATACAAAAAAACTCAATTATAAGTGTGAATTATCCATCCAATAACAGATATTTCATATGAGTATTATACCTGGTGTGCTACGAATTATGATTTAAAATTAAGATAAAAAACAGTTGTCAAGTTCCACTAAAAATATGAAAACCTTACAACCAGTTGTAATTAGTATAGGTTGATCCACAGAGAACTAATTCAATTGACACTATAAATTAATTCCTAATTTAAACTCTAAAGAATAATAAATAGTAAAAAAAGGTTTTGTTTATCAAAACTAAGAAAAGAAATTAATTATAAAGCAACATCATTAAACACGATTTGATTTACCAAATAAAAGAGATTGGTTAAGAGATAGAATCCACCATTAGATTTACATAATAATGCTAACCTACATATCCTTTATCCCAACATGATCAATTATGTCTTTATGCAATTGAGAGATTAATTCTCTGTTTTCCTTAGGTTTTGGTTAATTTAGCAACCACTCAAATTAATCCTTAATCACTTGTTAGCTATAAAGCAATCTCTCTTATATCCACTTAACGACTGCATAAGATTTAGAAAACCAATTACACTAAGGTCTAATCATACACTGGAATTGAATTACTTAGATCATATGTCTCACAGTCCTACCACCGCAACTGCATATAGCAATCCTAGTTTTACCACTTTCGAAAATAGCAAAGAATATAAAAACCTTTATACCAAATTAAGAATAGAAACATATGAATAAAAATATAACTGTATTGAAATAAAGAGATATATAAGATTCACAAAATCAAAACTAAGGTTTCATCTTCCCTTAACCAAACAAGAAGTTTAGCCACACATGGCAAATTCAAAATCACAAGAAAAATAGAAGAAAAACATCATCTAGAATAAAAAGAAGAGAAGAAAACTAAAGATCAAACTAGTTTCCAAGGATTGAGGTTGATTGATCTTCGATCGCTCGAACCTGAGTTTCCAATCTTTTATCGAATCTTCCTCTTTCTTGTTCTTCGCATTTCCTTTAGTTCCTTGATGGCTTCAGTCCAGAGAGATCTCTTTTGGAACCCTAAATAGCCATATTATAACCCTCCAAACTTAGCTCCTTGTCCAAACTTAAAATTAAAATTCTGATACGCAGACATGGGCCATGTCTGATGACACGGCCAACCCTGTGTTTGAGTCTGTCAACACAATTCCAAAAGGATTTGAAGTCAAAGCGGAACATGGCCTACCCCGTGTCTGGCGACACGGGCCTTGTTTTTGGTCAGGCCCAGTGCAGAATCCTGTTTAAGTACCAGAGAAGGACACGGCCCACGCCGTGTCACTTAATTTCTTCTTCACATATTCTCTTTTATCTTTGCTTCTAGGGTTGATATTGATCTCTTTGAGTCTTCAGCTCTCTCTCTCTCTTTCTTCAAGTGGTTAACAAGCTTGGTTTGAAACTAATGGATTCCAACACTCAAAGATCTCCTGAAAAACACAATTCAATTATGAGTGCTTGTAATCATAGTTAAGCATAGTTTCACAATAAACATCTGATTAAGCTTTATATCAGAAACTTAGCTAAATGTTAACAATTAAGCACATATAGAGTTCAATTAGATCAAACGTAAGACACTCAAGATATAAAAATAATCGACAGATCAAATACCCCTACACTTATCTTTTTGCACTCCTGGGCAAAAACATAGAATCAAGCATATGCTTCCCAATAAGTAATTAAAGTGCAGAATAATGAGCAAAGACCTACACACCTTTGTCTTTTCAAGGAATCTAAGCAATCGGGAATTTCCTTCCTTGACAATCCAAACCAGCAAGTAAAGTCAATCAAATTCCAAGGTTAAATTAGCATGATAAATCCTCACAGAAATGCTATTTCACTCAAGTGTTTTGGGCTTGTGTTTACTCTCAACCTACTCATGAAAGCACACCTTACTATAAGCTTGGCAAGCCTCTACTTCTCTACCATCTGGGCCACATGCACACAAAGATCAAAAGGTCTTTATTTAGGTTATAATGGGGTCAAGGTCAAGGTAGGATACATCAAGGATACACAAAGTTAGATCATAGGAATTAGAAGAGCAAATGGGAATATATTCAATCATTACAATAAAAATCACCCACACTCTTCAACCTCAATTTTCTTTTTGTATCTTTTCCTTTTTCTTACCTTTCTCCATACAACAGTCAAAATTTTCTTTTTCTTCATTTCTTCTTTTCTTATTTTTGAGCTCTTTTTTTTTCCATCACATCCAAGCATCTTTTTGTTTTGCCAATATATATTTTTATATGCATCCATAGCTAGGCAAACATATTGTTAAATCCCCCACACTTATTCAAGACTCATTCCTAACACAATTAAGCTCTTCTACTCCCTAAGGTAGGGTAGCATAATGGTTTTTCGCTTTTAGGCTTGTATTGAGTTGTAAATGAAGAAAAAGTCAATTAGGCTCAAAGAGGGTAAATAATGGATAAAATGCAAGGACGACTGTTTGGCCAGTAACTATTTGAAAGAAATGTCTTTATCATTTCAAATGTGTGCAATGGTCATTTGTAGCTTAAAAGAGAGTCAAGACAAGTTCTAAAGAACACATAATCATAAGTGGAATCACATAACAAAGATCCAAAATAGCCTAAAATTACCCATTCACTTCAAGGCCCAAAATCTCATTAGGTCTCTCAATTTATCACATTTGAATTAACCCTTTGATTTTTCAAGACCTCACCTGACATATTTGAAAGCAAGAAAATCTACCCCTTCAATTTTTTTTTAAAATGGATCTTTTGCTCATCATTCAAATCACTCAAAAACCCATTGGAGATACATGTACCATAAATTCAACATGATCATTACTCCCCCCACACTTAAAGCAAACATTGTCCCTAATGTCAAGGCATACGCACATCAGAGAAAATAACACAAGTAAACCAACAGTGCATATTCAAAGACATTAAGAAGAACATTGAATCCTTGACTAGTAATTATCATTCATGTCCAAAATAAGATTCAATACAATACCAAAATATCAACAGTCAGATTCAAAATATAAGTGAGGGTTGCGCAAATGGATGGCACAAGAGAAGGAGAAATTGGGGCTTCACTTTATGGGAGACATGGATAATCATGCAAGAAATACACTAAGGTCTACTTAACTTAAGAAACTCATCAAGAAAATAATAAAGAAATAGAAAATAAGAGAGAAAAGAAAGCAAATTTGATTTTCTGGGTGATAGGTTGCCTCCCATTAAGCGCTTGGTTTATTGTCCTCAGCCCGACATTGTGCCACTCTTTAGTGTTCTTCATAATGTGGATAGAGTAAGGTCATCTCTTCCACTTTTTCATTATCAGGAAGCTCATGGTGCGGCTTGAGGTAGTATCCATTAACTTTGAATGTTTTTCCAGCCTCCTCATTCATGATCTTCAATCTCCGAAATGTCCCTAGTGCATTGCAAAGTTCAAAAGGCATTGGCTTGCTGTCAGAAATAGGGTAGATCACCCCCACACTTAGGAGCTTCAGTATCTCCTTCTTCACAACTTCCATCATAGGAGGAGTTAACCTCCTCTTGGGATCTCTCGCTGGTTTAGCCCCATCCTCCATTGAGATTCCATGCATGCAAATGGAGGGGCTAATACCTTTAATGTCTGTTATGGTCCAACCAATGCCCGTCTTGTGCTCCTTCAAAATAGCCACTAACTTCTCCTCTTGTTCTTGGGTGAGTGACTTAGCAATTACCACTGGAAGTGTGTCCTTCTCTCCCAAGAATATATATTTTAGATGACCAAGCAATTCTTTCAGTTCCAACTCTGGTGCCTGCACAACAGAAGGTTTATGTGCATCAATAGTAATTAGTAGCACAACATAAGAAACCTCATACCCTTATGAAGTCAAAGAGAGCTCATGCAAAGTTGCTACAACATCATGGATAACTTCACTCTATGGCTCTCTTTCATCATCCCTCTTCTCTTCCTGTAAAACAAAGCTATGAGTCAATACTGTATCAAGAACATCAAAATAATTAGACTTAAAAGGTACAGGAATTAAAGAATCAAAATTATCAAAAGAGTTTATCAAATAGGTAGAGTGCACATCACTCGAGTAGTGCATAGCCTCAAAAATATTGAATCTGATCAATTTCCCATCAAATTCCATGGTCAATGTCCTTGAGTGCACATCAATTTTTGTTCGTGCAGTCTTCAAGAATGGTCTTCTCAACAGAATAGGAGCAGAGTTAGGGGATTTATCCTCTTCCATGTCCAGCACATAAAAGTCTGTCAGAAATACTAATTCATTCACCTGCACCAACATATCCTCAACAACACCCTTTGGGTATACATTAGATCTATCATCCAATTGAATAGTAATATTAGTTGGCTCTAAATGACCTAGACATAAAGAAGCATAAATGGAATAGGACATGAAATTTATGGATGCACCTAAATCTAGCATTGCCCTCTCAAACCTTGTGTTACCTATAGTGCATGGTATGGTGAATGTGTCAGGATCCTTACACTTTGTTAGGAGTTTCTTTATAATTACTGCTGAAACATTCGCTCCCACTTGGATCTTCTCATTTCCTTTTAACCATTTTTTGTTAGTGCATAATTCCTTTAAGAATTTGGCATACCGAGACACTTGCTTAATGGCATCTAACAAAGGAATGTTAACTTCCACTCTCCTAAAGGTCTCTAAGATCTCTTTTTCTACTTCATCTTCCTTATTCTTAACTAGTCTACTAGGAAAAGGGGCCTTAGTGACATATTTAAGAAGTGGTTCAAGAGTACTTACTTTAGGGGTCTTAGAGTTTTGCCCTTCCTCATTTACCTCCGTAGGCTCTCGATTCTTCTCTTTAGTGGCTTGTGGATGAGATGTAGAGTCATCTAATGTCTTCCCACTTCGTAAGGTGATAACACTAGCATTTTCTCTCGGATTCATTTCTAGTTGTGAGGTAAGTCTCCCAGAAAGATGCCTCTAAACCTAATTGAGGTTTGTGGCTAACTGCCCTACTTTGTAGGTTAGTGATAACGGCCCTTGTTTCTTATTAGAAACTTTGCATAGTGGCCTTTTGCTCCTGCTGAAATTGAATGCTACTAGTGGCCATTTGCCTCATTAACTCCTTTAGTGAAGGCTCAGGTTGCCAAGGAGCTTGAGCTTATTGTTGTCTCTAAGGGAAAGAAGCTTGTCTTTTTTGAAATCCTAGAGGTCCATAGGCTGGAGGTTGATTTTGAGGTTGCTTTGCATAGCTCAAATTAGGATGATCTCTCCATCCCTGATTATATGTACTAGAGTAGAGGTTGTAGTTTTTGGAAGGTTCAGAATATCCCCCTGCTACCTTTACCTCTTCACTTGTGTCCTCTTGTAGAGTGAGAGATATATCAGTGGGATGTCCAAAAGAACAATAGATCCCACAAGCATTCACCGGTGCTTTTCCATTATCCATAAGTCACTGAACCATAGCAGTCAACTGGGTCATTTATTACTGCAAACTAGTCATTTCTGCCTCTTTAACTGCTCTCACTCTGGTGTCATTCTGAGTAAAAAATTGTTAAAGTGTTCGCAACCATTCTTAAGATCATGTTTCTAGCTTCTTGAAGGGTCTTATCAACCAAAGCTCCTCTACTAGCAGCATCAATCATATTGCGTCCATCACGAGTAAACCCTAATTGAAATACTGAATTAGAAGCTGCTCAGTGATTTGACGTTGAGGGCAGCTAGCATACAGTCTCTTGAACCTCTCCCAGTAGTCATGAAGTGATTCCCCATGCCTTTGTTGGATGCCACAAATTTCTTTTCTGATGGTTGTGACTTTCGAGGCAGGGAAATATCTATCCAAGAAAACTCGAGCCATATCCTGCCATGAATTGATGGATCCAGGTGGCAAATAGTATAGCCACTCCTTTGCAGAATCTTTAAGTGAGAATGGAAAAGCTCTCAGCTTGACTTGTTCTATTAGAATTCCCGTTGGCTTCATGCTAGAACAAACCACATGGATCTCCTTCAGATGCTTGTTGGGATCCTCCCTAACTAATCTATTAAAAGATGGCAAAAGATGGATTAGTTTGGACTTCAATTCTAATGCCTCTTCATTTTCTAGAATTTCTGTGCACAGAGGCTATTGGTCTAAGTTTGGAGCACCCAATGCCCTTAGAGTATTTTCTGTCATCGCCTCCTCTTCAGATGTCTCAGAACTTGATAGATCTATATGGCGAGCAGCTTTGATGTCAGAATTGGAAGGAAACTGAGGATGTAAACTGACTTATTCAAAGTAGTGCCTTAAATTCCTCAAATGCTCATTCACTTCTTCACTGGACATGAACACTTGTAAAACAATCAAAAAGAAGGAATTAAAGTATTAAAAACTAAAAAAAAATAGAGTGAAAAATAAAAAACAAATGAATAGTGCAATTGGACAATTAGTTCCCTGGCAACGGCGCCAAAATTTGGTGTGCTACGGATTGTGATTTAAAATTAAGATAAAAAATAGTTGGTAAGTTCCACCAAAAATATAAAAACCTTACAACCAGTTGTAGTTAGTAAGGGTCGATCCACAGAGAACTAATTCAATTAATATAAATCAATTCCTAATTTAACCTCTAAAGAACAATAAATAGTAAAAAAAAAGGGTTTTGTTTATCAACACTAAGAAAAGAAATTAATTATAAAGCGATAGCAATAAACACGATTTGATTTAGCAAATAAAAAAGATTAGTTAAGAGATGGAATCCATCATTAGATTTATATGATAGTGCTAACCTACATATCCTTTATCCCAACATGATCAATTATGTCTTTATGTAATTGTGAGATTAATTCTCTATTTTCTTAGATTTTGGTTTATTTAGCAACTGCTCAAATTAATCCCTAATCATTAGTTAGCTATAAAGCAACCGCTTTTATATCCACTTAATGACAGCATTAAGATTTAAAAAACCAATTACACTAAAGTCCAATCACATACCGGGATTGAATTACTTAGATCATATGTCTCACTAGTCCTACCACCGCAATCGCGCATAGCAATCCTAGTTTTACCACTTTCAAAAATAGCAAAGAGTATAAAAACCTTTATATCGAATTAAGAACATAAACATTGTCGCGACCGGGATCGCGGCGGGGAAATAGCAACTCGAAGTGATTTTAAAATATGATAATGGAAAAATGGAGTCGCCACCAATTTTATTTGAATTTGGAAAAATTGGAAAACCTTTCTTTGAAAATGGTCTTTAGAACCAGATTGGATTCGGGAGTCGGTTATGCTTAGGGAAGGGTGGAAACTTAATCCCACTGCACCCCTAACGCACCCGTCCTAAGACGGTACCTTAGATTAATTGTGCAAATTTTTAACAATCTTTGAAAATATTTATTTTACCCCTTTTTACAAAACATTGTAACTAAAAAAGTGAAACCATAAAATTGTGAAAATTTAAATTTGGCTTGACAGAAATGAAATTCTGCTCCTACGTATCCCCTGGTGCAATGGGGAACTCAAAGTTACGTAGTTCTTTAAAAAATATTTGTGGGTTGGTTGATTTTATTTGAATTAATTTTTGAAATTTGAATTAACAAGCCGTCGCGGCTCAGTTATTCAAATTAAGGATTAAATAGGTGAAGCTCGCGTCACGCTAGAGACGTCACCCACTGATTATCGAGTTTGTTACGAAATTTTTATTTAAGATTATCAATTAGCGATTTAACTAAAAAAAATGTAAATCATCAAGCTGTCGCAACTCAGATGTTTACAAAATATAAGGGTTAGCAAGCTGTCGCAACTCAGGTAACCCATTTTTATTTCTTTTTTTTAAAAACTTTTTAATTATTTCTTTGTTTATCATTTTTAACTTCTTTACCCTTCTCCCTTCTTACCAAAATGCATCATTATGGACAGCAGTCCACGCGATTCAACCTCACATACCCAAAAGACAATCACAATTCAATTTAAAGAGGTAAAAGTTGGAGACTTTGACAACAATAACAGCATGCACCAGGGGACGTTTGTGGAGGGATCTAGTCTGAGGTTCGACGGTCGGTACTGGACGGATCTGGATCCTGAGGTCCTACAGTTGATGCTGGGGGGTCTGGATCCTGAGGCTCGACGGTTGGGGGGCTGACTTCTGATGTTCGACGGTCGGGAATTGCCTCTGACGGTCGAGAATTGGTTCCTGTGGTCCGACGATCGAGAGCTGGCCTCTGAGGTTCGACGGTCGGTGTAAAAATGGATTTATTTGGGTTTGGAAGGTTGAAGGTCGATGAGGGGAGTGGAGCTTACGGTTCGACGGTCGAATTGGAGAATGTAGATGGTCTTGCTTTTGGGGTCCGACGGTCGAATGTGATGGAATTTAGTTGATTGAGTTCGACAGTATCCGACAGTCGGTCGGTTAAAGGATTTGGTATCTGATCCGACGGTCGGTTGGGAAGGATTTGGAGTTCGACGGTCGGTTGGAAAAGATCTTGGGTCGGTCGATGAGGGGATAGTAGCTGGTGTGTTTCAACGGTCCAGTGAGGGGATGGATTCGACGGTCGAAGAGGGTGTCGGTGAGAGGATGGTAACTGGCGTTGGTGAGGTTCGACGGTCGGTTTAGGGTGATTGGGTGCTTCGACAGTCGGATATGATGGACTTTGGGATTCGACGGTCGGTTAGGAGGGACCTGAGGTTCGATTGTCGGTTAAAGGGATCTGGGGTTCGTCTGTCGGTGAGGGGATAGTAGCTGGTGTGTTTCGACGGTCGAGTGAGGGGATGGATTCGACGGTCGAAGAGGGTGTCAGTGAGAGGATGGTAACTGGCGTTGGTGAGGTTCGACGGTCGGTTTAGGGAGATTGGGTGCTTCGACAGTCGGATATGATGGACTTTGGGATTCGACGGTCGGTTAGGAGGGACCTGAGGTTCGATTGTCGGTTAAAGGGATCTGGGGTTCGTCTGTCGGTTGAGGGAGATTGGGTGGTTTGACAGTCGGTTGGAAGGCTGATGGCTTCTGTGCGGTCCGATGGTCGGTTGAAGAGGATGGATTCGACGGTCAGCTGGAAGGCTGATGGCTTCTGTGTGGTCCGACGGTCGGTTGAAGAGAGGGTCCGGCTTTGTGGGGTTGTCAAAATGAGGTGGTGAACGTTTGCGGCTTCACGTGGTGGCTGCTACGGTTTGGTGGGGTTCATGGTTTTGGGTTGGGGGTGGAGTTTGGTTGATGATGAAAATGATGAGAAGTTGAAGGTGCAAGGTAGTTTTGGAGGCTATGGTGGGAAGATGATATGGCTCACTGAGTTGACTCGGTGGTGTTAGATGGGAGGGTGGCTCTTTGGGTTTATTTGGTTGGAGAAGGATGGTGGCGAGAGGGAGGAGAATTCACGTAAAAAAAAAATGGTGCAAGGATGAAGGTTGAAGATGGTGATAATGAAAGTTGAGAGTGGCAGAAGATGGTTAGGGGTTGGCAGAAGTTTGGAAGGAATGGGTTGTCAAGCCTCGGAAGAAAATGATGGCAGAGGCATTTATGGAGGGATCCTTCACATTTTGGAGGGAAGAGTTGTTGTTGATGATGGATGTGATGATTGCTCACCGTCTGGGAGGTTGGCGTTTTCCTTCAAATTTTCATCTTCTCCCGACAAATCTCCCTAAAATCCTCCTTTTTGTATCAAAATTCCCTCCTTTTTTATTTTTTCTGTTGACCCTTTCTTCTCTTTTTTTCTTTTGCGTCAATCACTCCTCCCCTTTTCTTTTCTTTTTTTTTATTTTATATTGAGCCCCCACCCCCTTTTCTTTGTTACGTGAAGTGGGGTGTGTGCTGGTGGGAACATGATTAGAAATAAAAAAATGCTACATGATTATGATGGATGCAAATAAAAAAAAAAATTTGTGCTAGTGCTTGAAGGAGTGAAATATGCATGGCTAGAAATAAAAAAAAACGTAGAGTCAGCAAAGAAAATTGCTTCATGCAGTAAATTTTTTTTATATTTTATTTTATACTTTTTTTATTTTTCTTTTACCCCGGTCAAAATTGGGTGTTCACAGTTGCCCCTCTTTACTTGTTTCTTATTAGATAATAAGAAAATTGTGGTCTTCTTATTATCGTCGTAAGGAACGAGTAAAGACATGAACTCCAATTTTGTCCGGCAAAGCACAAGATGTAAAACAAATGCGAGAAATAACATGCAAAGCGTCAAAACGCTCAAGAATTAAAATTCATGGAGCTGATGCGCTCAAAAGAATTAACAGAAAAAGAAATGACAAAAAGTTAAAGTGCATAGAGCCGATGCGCTCAACGAGTAAAATAAAATGCGAGGGAGCCGATCGCTACCAATGAAATTAAAATGCATGGAGTGCATGGAGTGCATGGAGCGATGCGCTCAAAAGAAATTGACAGAATTTAAAATGCATGGAATGCATGGAGCGAGTGCACTCAAGAAAGTAAAAAGCATGTAATGCATGGAGCCTACTTTTGCGCTTCAGGAATTAAAAGATAGGAGCCGATGCGCTCAAAAGGTAAAAGAGAATTAAAAGACAGGAGCCGATGCGCTCGAAATTAAAAAGACGAGAATTAAAAACGACAGAGCCGATGCGCTCAAAAAGCAAATAGCGAGAATTAAAAGACAAGAGCCGATGCGCTAAAAAAAAGTAAATGACATGGAATTTGCTCAAAAAGTAAATGGAATTTAAAATGACGAGAGCCGATGCGCTCAAAAAAAAGTAAAATGCACGATGAGCCGATCGCTCAAAAGTAAAAGACAGGAATTAAAAACGATGCAGAGCCGATGCGCTCAAAAAGTAAAAGACAGAATTTAATGCAGACAGAGCCGATGCGCTCAAAAAGTAAATGAGAGGAGCCGATGCGCTCAAAAGTAAAAGACAGGAATTAAAAGACAGGAGCCGATGCGCTCAAAAAGTAAATGACGGGAATTTAAAATGCATGGAGCCGATGCACTCAACAGGAAGTAAAAAAGACAAAGGGCAACTGAGTCCCGAAATTTAAATGACAATGGGCAACTGTGGCCCGAAATTTAAATGACAATGGCAATGCGTCCGAAAATTAAATGACAATGGGCAATCAGGTTCGAAATTTAAATGACAATGGGCAATCGATGCGCTCGAAATTTAAATGACAATGGGCAAATGCTCGAAAATTTAAATGACAATGGGCAAGACAGGGCCAAAATTTAAATGACAATAACTACTACGGCCCGAAAATTTAAATGACAATGGAACCAATCGTAATAGAAATTTAAATGACAATGGGCAAAAAGTGGCCCGAAATTTAAATGACAATGGGCAACTGCTGTCCGAAAATTTAAAAGACAATGGGCAACTGCGTCTCGGAATTTTAAAGGACAATGGGCAACTGAGTCCCGAAATTTAAAAGACAATGGGCAACTGAGTCCCGAATTTAAATGACAATGGAATAAGCATCTTGATCAAAAGATATTTTTTTTTATTTTTCTCATTTTCTTTTCTTTGTTTTTCCTTTGCTTTTCTCTCTTTTTCTCTTTTTTTTTGTTTTCTTTTTCTTCTTTTTTTTTTTTTTTTTTTGAAATTTTAAAAGACAATGGGCAATTGCGTCTGGAAATTTTAAAAGACAATGGGCAACTGCGTCCCAGAATTTTAAAAGACAATGGGCAACTGAGTCCCGAAATTTAAATGACAATGGGCCACTGCGTCCCGAATTTTAAAAGACAATGGGCAATGAAGGAATTTTAAAAGACAATGGGCAATCATGTCCGAAATTTAAATGACAATGGGCCACTGAGTCCCGGAATTTTAAAAGACAATGGGCAACTGCGTCCCGGAATTTTAAAAGACAATGGGCAACTGAGTCCCGAAATTTAAATGACAATGGGCCACTGAGTCCCGAAATTTAAAAGACAATGGGCAACTGCGTCCCAAAATTTTAAAAGACAATGGGCAATCGAGTTTAAAATAGGATTTTTCTTCTCTTTTTTTTTTTTTCTTTCTTTTTTTTTTTTTTTTTTTTTTTTTTTCACTTTTTTTTAAATTTTATTTAAAAACAATTTGAACCAAGGACGGCTTTGGAAAGCTTTGACCACTCAAACTTTATTCACATGCTTTTCTTCCTTAGACCCTTGGTTCTTTCCTTCTTCTTATCCTTTCCTTCTTTTTCTTTGTTTTTCACTTTCAACTCTCCTTTCAGAGAAATGGGATGAACCATTGCTTGACTAATTCCTTGAGAGAAAATTTTGCCCCAAAGTGTTTAACCTTGTCTCTCATTTAGTTGATTCCTCGCAATGCTTGATAACTCGGCCTCCTTGTCTGCGTTGCTACTTCCTTCAACACAGCTTCTCCTTAATCCTTCAAAAATTTTGCCCCAAGTATGGCCAACTAAATGCAAACAAAGCGCCCCTGTGTAGTGATCACACGCAATTCAAAATTGCCCCGATTTGGGTGCACCCTTCAAGGTGTTTCTGTGCCAACTTTCCTCGAGATTTTGCCCATTCATTTGCCCTAACTTTTGTTTAGACCGACTTTTCAGGTTTTCAGACTAACGGGCTCTTTTTTCATTTTATTTATTTTTTTTTTGCTTTTTTTTTTTGCTCGGGTACCTCCTTTTCCATCAATTGGGATTTCCAAGATCTCTTCGATCTGAATTGGTCAATAAGCAATTACCATTAGATGGTCAAATCATGGTGTTGTACTCATGGTCACTTTACCTGAAGTATTATGTCACAGACACTCATGAATTCAAAAAGTACAACAGGAAAGAAACGAACAACTTCCAGATTGTTCTTAGAAGTTTGACTACAGAAAGGATATTATTTACAACGGTTAAAGACACAAGAAATAAAATAGCAAGAAAATCAAAAGATTTTTTTTTTTCGCTTGAGTCAAGATTCGACAACTGGACATCATTAATTATCAAACACCCCCCACACTTACTCTTTTGCACGTCCTCGGGCAAAACAGAAAAAAAAAACTGACTCAAAAGTTAAACATTCTAAAAGACTCAATTTCTAATAATATTTAAGAATGAAGATCAATTAAATTCAAGTAATTAAAACATTCATGAGGTAACACATCTTCACATCTCAAATCAACAAGCAAGGATACTTCAATTGAAAAACATGAGTAAAGAATGATAGATCCTCACAGAATTTACTCTCAATCTCTCAAGTGTTTAAAAGGTAGGTATTTCACTCAATTCGACCCATGAAAATTGCACTACCATAAGCTTGCTTATCTTCTACTTCTCCACTACTCAAAACACATGCACACACAAATCATGAGGACTTTATTCAAGGTTGTAGTGAGGTCAAGGTAAAGGTAGAAGTAATATGGATATGTCAAGTTAAATACCAAAGAGAATAGAAGAGCATTATGATACAGTTAGAGTGGAGAAGATGTTTGAGAACATTCATCTAACTTTCCCAAGATTTTCTTAGTTTTTTTCTCATACAGGACAATGACCAATATCTAACTAATGTTTTGTTAAAGATCAATTGGTAGATTGAATTCCTTTAGGCTTGAACATTCTCCTTCTATTCCTGTTATTTCCAATCATCCACCCTCATTTTAGGTATGAATATATCACATGGTGCATTCTTTTAATTGTAGCAATAATCAGCTCTCTCTCTTCTTCTTCTTTTTATAGAAACATATTTTCTTTTTTTTTATATATAACCAATCTGCACATGCACCCCCGCACTTGTTCAAGAACTCATCAAATAACAAAGTCAATGCTCTCTTATTCCCTAAGGTTGGGTTAGAACATGGTTTTGCACGTAATGAGTTAGAAACAAAGAATGGTCAAATAAGCTCAAAGGGGTTAAGTAAAGGAAAATATACAAGGTTGGCAAGAATCAGAAAATTTTCAAGAAGTCAAGAGAGTGCTTGATATCATATTGAAAACAAGGTTGGCTATTTGGTTAAACTGGCTAAGAAAGAGGGCCTCAATCATGTTCATGCATGCAAGTGAAACGTAGCCTCAAAAAGAATCAAAGCAAGTTCTAGAGTGATCATTATCATGAGTGAAAATCACACAAGAAAGAAGAGAATGGCATAAATGTTGAATCCATCCATTAGGCTCAAGATCTCACAAGATATAGTTCTATCATTCTCAGTCCACCAATTCAACATCCATAACCAAACATATGATTTTTAAGAAAGAAGACAATTTACTCAATCATGCAAATTTTCCTGAATTTCAATTGCTACTTCCACACAAACTAGTTATCTACCCCAACTAAAATGCGTCTCAAGAGTAAAATTTACTCCCTACTCTGCCATCCTTAACTAGTTTAGAAAATTACTGACAAACATATAAACATATTAATATATACACACACCTTTTTTTGTTTTTTTTGTTTTTTTTTTTGTTTTTTTTATATTTAGGCACATAACGATCCTTCCCCCCAACCAGATCATAACATTGTCCTCAATGTGAAAGAGAGATATAGAAAAGAGCAAAACAACCGATAAGAAGTGAATCAACGCTAAGTAGAAAAGAAGCTACGATTAGTGTCGCATCGACCCGATAAGAAGTGAATCACGCCAATGAGTAAATGAAGCACACTGATTAGTGCCGCATCGACCCACGAAAAGAAATCAAATAATAGAACTTTAGTACTTCCACAATTTAATACTAATTAATTACTACCCTACTACTCTTTACTCTGCCACCAATTAAGATGCGTCTCAAGATAAAAATTACTCCTTACTCTGTCATCCCTGTTTACTTTTGTTGTTAATTGATGACAAACACAACAAACATATTAACAAACACAATTTTTTGAATTTTTTGGTTTTTTTTTTTTTTTTTTTTGGTTTTTTTTTTTTTTTGTTTTTTTTTTTTTTTTTTTTTTTTTTTTTTTTTTTTTTACACAACCATCCTTCCCCCCAACCAGATCATAACATTGTCCTTAATGTTAAAATATAGATGAGTAAAGGATAGAATTACCTGTTGGAGAAAGCGGACACAAATTTAAACAGAAACAAAGTACAATAAAATCAAACCGATTAAAGAGAAAGTGTCAGATCGGCTTGCTTTTCTTGTTACTTCCTTATTTGCTTCCTATTGACCAATCTATCGAGCCAATACCTTATCAGGTACATACTCAAAAGCTTCCAATTTATCAATGAGCTCATCAATAGTGGAGGCAGAGATAAGAAGTTGTCTTCTTAGAAGGAGTGATAAATTTCTGTTCCACAGCTTTGTCAAGAAAAAATAACAAAAGGTCAAAGAAATTATTAACATTCAACAAACCAATGGGTTTATGGTGGATGTTCAGTTCAGCCCAAGAGACAATTTGAAAAATTTCTTCCAAAGTACCAAAACCACCTGGTAAGACAAGAAATGCATCAGAATTGTCAATCATTATTTTCATGCGTCCATGCATGGATGTTACCTGAATTTCTTCTCCAACTGTCTTGCCAGTGATGTTCTTTTCAGCTAAAGGTTTAGGAATAACACCTAAAACCTGACTGCCTCCTATAAAAGCAGAAAGTGAAACAGCCCCCATTAACCCACGACAACCTCCCCCATATACAAGATGAATATTCCTCGCAGCAAGTGATCGACCAAGAGTGCTAGCTGCGTTTACAAACTCTAATCCCTTCCCATAACTCGACCCACAAAAAACACAGACATTTTTAGGTTACGAATAGAAGGCCCCATTCTATACCCTTCTTCTCTTTGAGTGTTTCTGAGTTGAAGATGAAGGAGAAAATGGAGTGTTTAAATAAGAAAAAGAATGGAAAGGGAAATAATTGCACCTAGAAGGGTAGGTCTATTTGTTGTCGAGAAAAGGTTGAATTTAAGAAACATAAAATCTTTTTTTTTTTTGTTTTTTTTAACTTTTTTTTTTTTCAAGAAAATCATCGAGTAAAGAAGTCTAGAAACCCCGAAGGATCCCATCCAAAAGATCGTCATGTCCAAAACCAAAATTCAACAAAATCATACAAAGATAAAATAATAACAAATGATTACATACCTTTATGTATGGTTTCATGGTAGATCTTTATATCGCACGTCATGAGTGCAAGAATACCAAGACGGCTCAGCCAATCTGGGCATTCTTCTCCCTCCCGCTTGTGGGATATTTTGGATTGAGCTACGATGCCACTAATTAAAGTGCGTAAATCGACGGCCTACCACCAACGACCACGGCCGGTGAGAGGTCGTGAAGAAGAGCCCATGGCATTAAATCACAGGATTCACTCGAGAGGCATTGTCACGCGAGAATGCAAACACGGACGCTTCTTTCTCGTCCATCGCCAGCGCGAGCCTTTGGTTAAAACACGGGAATGCTTGCGCGGCTCTCTGCAGAGCATGGCACACGAACCTTATTTACCGACCGGCGTGCGAAGGTCCACCCGAGTCAATGACTGGTCTGCCACTCCACCGACAGGGCTCCTAATCTAATTAAAGACTAAGTACAACCGAAGTTTTCCCTCTTTTTTTTTTAGTTTTTAGTTTTTTTATTTTTTTTTTTTTTTTTTCTTTCTTTCTTCTTTTTTTTTTCTTTTTTTTTTTTTTTTTAAAATGTACAAGATAATATATACATGTTGTTGTGATTGTGGCTCACATCTTCCTCTCGGTTTCACGTCCGGAAACGCTTAAACGCCTTCTATGAGTCGAGGATAAGCTTCCCATCCAATTTTCTTATAAATTGGCAAACAGGTCTTTTTGAGTCGATTCCAGGATTGTAACGC
Organism: Ormosia semicastrata; assembly: GCA_029884595.1. Classification (NCBI taxonomy): domain Eukaryota; kingdom Viridiplantae; phylum Streptophyta; class Magnoliopsida; order Fabales; family Fabaceae; genus Ormosia; species Ormosia semicastrata. Next base: position 952,229 of record JAQQTO010000040.1, read on the forward strand.
TCTTGCTCGTCCTTGAAGAGATTCCACAAACTAAGAAGTTCATTTGCACAACTCCACAAGAATGCGTCTCAAGAGTCAATAAGATATTATCTAATGACTCCTTACTTAGTCCATTCTTAATGAAGAATATTTTATCTTCTCTATTTACAGAAACCATCCCCAAAGAGTGACATCGCGTGTTGCAATTCCATCGTGCACACTTGTAACAAACTTTTATTCTTTTTGCTCTTCTCCTTTTTGAAAATGAACTTTTACCGAGACCAGGCATGTATGGGACAAATGAATCTGAAGATTCACCAGCTAAACGAACCTTTGCTTCGATTATCCAGCGTATATCTTCTGGGATGCCCTTATACATTAACAATCTCAGTCTTTCACACCTAACTTCATAGACTTTTGTTAGAGCATTTAGAGGGAGAGAAGGAAAATATTTTCTTAGATTTGAGAGAATGACATCCATTTTGAAAGGAGAAGAAATCAGTTATTATGGGAAACTGAAAAACAAACCGACTTGAGAGTCACGGAGTACCGTTATCCGCCATTTAACCGGCAACACAGAGAACTCAACAACTTGATGTTCCAGAAAATGGTTGAGTCTTGGTCCATTAACTTTAAGCGCATTACCATTCCTAGGATTTTCAATGTCTATGGCCCCACAAGATACACGTGTTTGACAACAAAAGAAACGCGCCTCCTAGATCTCAATTTTCTAAGGAGTAGGTGCGGATGAGAATCTTAAAGCAAAACTTTATTGACCAATTTCCGTAACTTTTGCAAAATGTGTAACAGACCTTGAATAAAGAAGGCCAATAAAATCCATACTGCAAGATTTTCGCAGTTGTTGTCTCCACATGCTCCCGATAAAATTTAATGGCACTACCTACCTCATTGTCGGGTACATAGCTGTCTTTTTTTCTTTTATTTTTTATTCATAATGCGGATGGAGAAGGTTCATCACCTCCATTTCTGCATTCTCTGGAAGTTCTTGAAATTGTTTGAGGCGGTGTCTTCTTTCCTTAGTCGTGCAATAGTTGCCGAACACGGTAACATCATACAAGGAATGTCATGCATAAGATGAGATGAATGAAATGAAAACATTTTCTTTTCAAATGCATGGAATGAAATGCATGATTTATTTATTTTTTATATTTTTTTAGAATGCTAAAGATGCCATGCATGAAAAAAAAATTTTTTTTTATGAAAATGCCTGATTTATTTTTTATTATTATTATTTTTTTAAATGCTAAGGATGGCATGAAAATGCATGATTTTTTTATTTATTTTTTTTTTAAGAATGCTTGGAGTGTCATGAAAATGCATGATTTTTTTTTTTTGAATGCTAAGAATGCATGATTTTCTTTATGCAATGTCATGAAAATGCAAGTTTTTTTTTTTTTTAAGGTTATAAAAATGCAAGATGATTTTTTTTTTTAAGAATGTAAGAAAATGTATTTTTTTTTTTTTTTTCAAGAATGGATGGCATGAGGAAAGAAGAATACGCTCCCTTTGTGTCCTAATGAGGTTGCCTTAAACTTGGGAATTCCATCCTAAGGATCTAAGAGTCTTTCTGGTTCGTGATAACTTTCATAGGGTGGCTTTTCTATTTTAAAGGTCTCTAGAGCCAAGTCCTATTTCAGAATGTTGACCACGAAATAGTGGGTAAACCAACTAGGTGTGGGACATTCATGAAAAAGGCGCACTCTAGATGAGGTTTTCGCGATAACCAAACAGGAAGTACATCCAAAATGGCTACCACTACGCAACCTCTACTTATCTTAGGCTTCACTCAGACCCGGGTATAGGGCCCCACTCGAATGTGTGTGCTTTACGTGTAGGTGCAATGGGTGCTGGGAGTGTACAAACCTGTACAAAAATTTAAAAAGAAACTACCCCCAACCCGCAAAAACATATATACAATAGCCAGCAAAGAATCATCTATCCTAAGGTTTCAACAATTATGCACAAATATATACAAGTAACAATATACATAAGATAATGCTATCAGATATTTACATAAAACAAAAATAAATAAAATCCATTTACAAACAAAAAGAAAACAAAAACGAAGATAAAAAGGGTAAAATAAATAAATAAAAATTATTAACAATTTGCACAACTAACAACAACAGGCTTGACTCTCCAAAAATCCCCAGTGGAGTCGCCATCTGTCGCGACCGGGATCGCGGCGGGGAAATAGCAACTCGAAGTGATTTTAAAATATGATAATGGAAAAATGGAGTCGCCACCAATTTTATTTGAATTTGGAAAAATTGGAAAACCTTTCTTTGAAAATGGTCTTTAGAACCAGATTGGATTCGGGAGTCGGTTATGCTTAGGGAAGGGTGGAAACTTAATCCCACTGCACCCCTAACGCACCCGTCCTAAGACGGTACCTTAGATTAATTGTGCAAATTTTTAACAATCTTTGAAAATATTTATTTTACCCCTTTTTACAAAACATTGTAACTAAAAAAGTAAAACCACAAAATTGTGAAAATTTAAATTTGGCTTGACAGAAATGAAATTCTGCTCCTACGTATCCCCTGGTGCAATGGGGAACTCAAAGTTACGTAGTTCTTTAAAAAATATTTGTGGGTTGGTTGATTTTATTTGAATTAATTTTTGAAATTTGAATTAACAAGCCGTCGCGGCTCAGTTATTCAAATTAAGGATTAAATAGGTGAAGCTCGCGTCACGCTAGAGACGTCACCCACTGATTATCGAGTTTGTTACGAAATTTTTATTTAAGATTATCAATTAGCGATTTAACTAAAAAAAATGTAAATCATCAAGTCTGTCGTAACTCAGATGTTTACAAAATATAAGGGTTAGCAAGTTGTCGCAACTCGGTAACCCATTTTTATTCTTTTTTTAAAAACTTTTTAATTATTTCTTTGTTTATCATTTTTAACTTCTTTACCCTTCTCCCTTCTTACCAAAATGCATCATTATGGACAACAGTCCACGCGATTCAACCTCACACACCCAAAAGACAATCACAATTCAATTTAAAAGAGGTAAAAGTTGGAGACTTTGACAACAATAACAAAGACGCACCGGGGACGTTTGTGGAGGGATCTAGTCCGAGGTTCGACGGTCGGTCTTTGGACGGACGGATCCTGGATCCCGAGGTCCTACGTTGATCTTTGGGGGTGGATCACGAGGCTCGACGGTCGAGGGGCTGACTTCTGATGTTCGACGGTCGGGAATTGCCTCTGACGGTCGAGAATTGGTTCCTGTGGTCCGACGGTCGAGAGCTGGCCTCTGAGGTTCGACGGTCGGTGGAAAAATGGATTTATTTGGGTTTGGAAGGTTGAAGGTCGATGAGGGGAGTGGAGCTTACGGTTCGACGGTCGAATTGGAGAATGGAGATGGTCTTGCTTTTGGGGTCCGACGGTCGAATGTGATGGAATTTAGTTGATTGAGTTCGACAGTATCCGACAATCGGTCGGTTGAAGGATTTGGTATCTGATCCGACGGTCGGTTGGGAAGGATTTGGAGTTCGACGGTCGGTTGGAAAAGATCTTGGGTCGGTCGATGAGGGGATAGTAGCTGGTGTGTTTCGACGGTCGAGTGAGGGGATGGATTCGACGGTCGAAGAGGGTGTCGGTGAGAGGATGGTAACTGGCGTTGGTGAGGTTCGACGGTCGGTTTAGGGAGATTGGGTGCTTCGACGGTCGGATATGATGGACTTTGGGAATTCGACGGTCGGTTAGAAGGACCGAGGTTCGATTGTCGGTTAAAGGGATGGTCGGGGTTCGGTTCGTCGGTGAGGAGATAGTAGTCGGTGTGTTTCGACGGTCGAGTGAGAGGATGGATTCGACGGTCGAAGGAGGGTGTCGGTGAGAGGATTTGGAGCGTTCGAGAGGTCGAGGTTATGATGGGTGTTGGTGAGGTTCGACGGTCGGTTTAGGGAGAGGTTTGGGTGCTTCGACGGTCGGATATGATGGACTTTGGGATTCGACGGTCGGTTAGGGAGGGACCGAGGTTCGATTTCGGTTAAAGGGATCCGGGAATCGTCCGTGGGCCGAGGGAGATTGGGGTGGTTCGACGGTCGGTTGGAAGGGCGATGGCTTCTGTGCGGTCCGACGGTCGGTTGAAAAGGATGGATTCGACGGTCGGCTGGGAGGCTGATGGCTTCTGTGCGGTCCGACGGTCGGTTGAAGAGGGGTCTGGCTTTGTGGGGTTATCAAAATGAGGTGGTGAACGTTTGCTGGCTTCACGTGGTGGCTGCTACGGTTTGGTGGGGTTCATGGTTTTGGGTTGGGGATGGAGTTTGGTTGATGATGAAAATGATGAGAAGTTGAAGGTGCAAGGTAGTTTTGGAGGCTATGGTGGGAAGATGATATGGCTCACCGAGTTGACTCGGTGGTGTTGGATGGGAGGTGGTCACGGGTTTATTTGGTTGGAGAAGGATGGTGGCGAGAGGAAAGGAGGATTCACGTAAAAAAAAAAATGGTGCAGGGATGAAGGTTGAAGATGGTGATAATGAAAGTTGAGAGTGGCAGAAGATGGTTAGGGGTTGGCAGAAGTTTGGAAGGAATGGGTTGTCCAGCCTCGGAAGAAAATGATGGCAGAGGCATTTATGGAGGGATCCTTCACATTTTGGAGGGAAGAGTTGTTGTTGATGATGGATGTGATGATTGCTCACCGTCTGGGAGGTTGGCGTTTTCCTTCAAATTTTCATCTTCTCCCGACAAATCTCCCTAAAATCCTCCTTTTTGTATCAAAATTCCCTCCTTTTTTATTTTTTCTGTTGACCCTTTCTTCTCTTTTTTTTCTTTTGCGTCAATCACTCCTCCCCTTTTCTTTTCTTTTTTTTTTTATTTTATATTGAGCCCCCACCCCCTTTTCTTTGTTACGTGAAGTGGGGTGTGTGCTGGTGGGAACATGATTAGAAATAAAAAAAATGCTACATGATTATGATGGATGCAAATAAAAAAAAAAATTTGTGCTAGTGCTTGAAGGAGTGAAATATGCATGGCTAGAAATAAAAAAAAAACGTAGAGTCAGCAAAGAAAATTGCTTCATGCAGCAAATTTTTTTTATATTTTATTTTATACTTTTTTTTATTTTTCTTTTACCCCGGTCAAAATTGGGTGTTCACAAACATATAAATAAAAATATAATTGTATTGAAATAAAGTGGTATGTAAGATTCACAAAACCAAAACTAAGGTTTCACCTTCCCTTAACCAAATAAGAAGTTTAGTCACACATGACGAATTCAAAATCACAAGAAAACAGAAGAAAAACATCGTCTAGAATAAAAAGAAGAGAAGAAAACTAAAGATCAAACTAGTTTTCAAGGATTGGGGTTGATTGATCTTCGATAGCTCAAACCTGAGTCTCCAATCTTTTATCAAATCTCCCTCTTTCTTGTCCTTTGTATTTCCCTTAGTTCCTTGATGGCTTCCAGTCCAAAGAGATCTCTTTTGGAACCCTAAACAACCATATTTATAACCCTCCAATCCTAGCTCCTCATCTAAACCTAAAATTAAAATTCTAATACGCAGACATGGGCCGTGTCAGATGACACGGCCAACCCCGTGTTTGAGTCTGTCAACACAATTCCAAAAGGATTTGAAGGCAAAGAGGAACACGGCCTACCCCATGTCTGGGGACATGGGCCGTGTTTTTGGTCAGGCCCAGTGCAGAATCCTGTTGAAGTACTAGAGAAGGATACAGCCCACACCGTGCCTGAGGACATGGGTCGTGTCACTTAATTTCTTCTTCACATGTTCTCTTTTCTCTTTGCTTCTAGGGTTGATATTGATCTCTTTGAGTCTTCAGCTCTCTCTCTTTCTCTTTCTTCAAGTGGTTAACAAGCTTGGTTTAAAGCTAATGGACTCCAACACTCAAAGATCTCCTGAAAAACATAATTCAATTATGAGTGCTTGTAATCACAGTTAAGCATAGTTTCACAATAAACATCCGATTAAGCTTTATATCATAAACTTAGCTAAATGTTAACAATTAAGCACATATAGAGTCCAATTAGATCAAATATAAGATACTCAAGATATGGAAATAATCCACAGATCAATACCTGTTATGCCTCAACTTCTGCAAGAACAAGTCCTTCTCACCAAATCCATTACCTTCTTGTCTCCTTGCTATATGTCAATTTCAAAATTTCCATTGTCATTCATATGAGCAATGCACAACACAACCTCTTCCTTTGACTTATCAAGCTTTTCTTGAATTCTTGGGCAAATCTGACCTTAATACTTGAGCATCCCATCTCTCTTAACCTCTTCATTAATATTCTTCTAATGGTTTCCATCATTGTGATTATGAGCTTGTCTTTGGCAGACAGTATTACAGAGTTGAATGACACTATAATGTTATTCAATAAACTCCTTGATTTAGCCCTTAAAGTGAATAAATGTCTTGACTAAGTGCTTGCATATCTTGTAGCTAACCAATTGGTTGCTCCCTCATTCAACTTTCACATTTCTTATATGTGAAAGTCAAATTCAGGCATGGTTATGGCCCTTGCAGCATTCCATAGCAAATCGTTCAGCACTTGTCCCTTATATAAAAGGTTGAAGTTAGCATATAGATGTTTAACACAGAATCTGTGTTCAACCCCAATCTCCTCAAGTAAGAAATTAGAAAGTTGGCATGGAGTTCAAACTTAACAAGCATAAAATCACATGAAGTAAGAAATCTCATTTTTGTTACCTTCTGCTTATTTGGCATGAACACCCAACCATTATCATTGATTGACCTAATATTGTCAAGCAACTTATTCAAAAATCACAGTCAGCTATCTTTCAACTCAGCCTCAACTGCAACATGGGCAATACGGAATATGTTATCATTAACATCCCTTACCACTACCACTAGTAATTAACCTCCAAAGTCAGCCTTCAAGAAGCACCCATCTAATGAGATTATAGGCCTACAAATTTTCAGATCTTTTTTGGCAGCATCCAAGCATACATATAGCCTCTGAAACTAGTCATCCTCTTTCTTGATTAGAATTATTGAACCAGGGTTGTATTGTAAGACTATTGCAACTTAATTCCATAATAAAGAATATTGAGCTACATGATTGCCTTGAATCTTCTTCATGGTCATCTTATTTTCCCTATATATTTAGAATCTTGACATAAAAATATTATGTTCTCTAGCCACCTGATTAATGAAAGCCTTATTCTCTCATTTCCCCTTATGGTCTTGGATGTGGTCTTGATACTTAGCAGATAACTATCTTGAATTGACCTTGCTATTTTTGTTACTCCATCCACGATTTGCATGTTCACTGTTATATCATGACTTTTTGGAAGGCTTATCCTTTTTGAGTCTTAAAGGCATGCATTGTCCATCCAGAACCTCTCTTGCACTGTATTTAGATTTGAGTGCCTTCATTCCTCAAGAATTAGAAATCAATCTCATTTTCAATACATAATTGTCTTAAAGCCTCTTTGAACACCTTATGACTTGCAAATTTCATTCTCACTTGTAACTTTATCTTCATTCTTATGTTAGTGTACTGGTTGAACTTTAGAAACTTCCTCTTCCTCATTACCTCTCCTCCTTCTACATCAGAACTAGAGGGATTGATTAGAGTGTCACTGTCCTCATAATTTGACTGATACTGCCCAATCCCAATGAGGTTCAATATCAGCATTAGCAACAATATTGCCATTGCTGGCCTATCCTCCTTCACTATTATCTTTATGTAACTTGTCCATCACCATTCACCTTATCATCTGTAAATAGTCTCTCAATAACACCTATATAGTCCCTCATTTCTCCTTTAACTTCCCTTACATGATCTTTAAAAAATAGGTCAAGAAAGTCCTCATCACTGTCCTCAAAATCACAGCCAGTTAAATTAACTTCACCATCTTCTTGAGGGTCTATAAGATTTGTTTTTCTCTTTCCTTTTTGTTTTTGCTTCCCTTTCCCCTTTTGTATCTACTTCCTTTTCCTTTCTCATTTCCTTTCCCTTTCTTTCTAGGATGTGGTTCAGGTATAGCTGTCAAAATAAGCTGGCCCGGCCCATTCTGGGCTAAGCCAGATCGGGCTATGTGAGTTTTGGGCTAGCATTTTGTTAGCCTAGCCCGGCCCTATGTAGTGTTATCAAAGTGGGTTGATCCAGCCCATTGTAGACCAGGCTAATTCGGGTTTGGCTAATTCGGATTATTTTTAATTTTGTGTTTACTTTTGCTAACTCAGCCTACCTATTTTGTCAGGCTATTCGGGCTGACTCATCAGACATGGCTCATTTTGACAGCTCTAGGTTTAGGGTGTGGTTCATTTTTAACTGCAGGCTCAGTCAGAATTGTAACCTCACTGTGAGGTTCCAACTGAGTTGCAGGTTTAGGGTTAGGTTCAAACTCAATTGCAGGTTTAGAGTTAGGTTTTAACTCACTTGTAGGTTCAATGTTAGGTTCCAAGTGGTTGCAGGGTTTGTGTTCTGCTCACTAGGTTCTAAGTGGGTTGTAGGGTTTATGTTATGCTCACTATCATGTTCAACAAAGACTTTAAGGGTTGGATTAGGTCTTTTCTCTAGAATTTTACGTATCTTTCTAACATCTTCATCACCAAATAAATTTGTTAGTCCATGGGTGAAAGTTTAACCAAGAAACTTGTACCACAAACACTTAGGCTCTCATTTCCTTATCCCATTCTTTCTTACATAAGCAATCAAATGTATGCTAGACAGTAGGTCATTATCAAAGTTATATAACTTATGACACACCCCTATATACCCCATAGATGAGCTTAACTGCAATTTCCCTTCATAGTGTAACAGAATTGTTATCATAACCATCTGTGAATTTTAATAAGCATGTTATACTACTCATTCATGCAGCTTACAAGCACATGGTGAAGATTAGAGACATGTTATATTGTATTTCATAAAGCTTACAAGCATGTTATGCTACTAATTCATAAAGCTTAAAAACATGTCATACTGTAATTCATAAATTTTACAAACAAGTTATACAACAATTTCACTTTACATATGTGAAAAACACATTTTCACATGTTACAAACAATAAAAAAATTAGAGATTCTGCAAGTTCACACACAAATCAAATAGGTCCATGGGTAATAAAAAGAGAAATCAAATGCAACCCCACAAACACACAACAAGCATTAGCAAATATTAAATTAACTTTACTCAAATTTTGACTTAGGACCACACACAATAAGAGATAACACTGATAAAGACAACATTGATAAGGATAATATTTTGGGACCACATACACAATTGGGACCACATGTGTCCCCTACTAACCAATCAAACCCTAAACTGCTAATAAACAATCAATAACCCTAACCTAAAACACAATTTCATCAAAACGACCACCATAGTTCTAGGGTTAAGTCAAAACTAACCTTAAAGGCCTTCCTCGATGCTTAGCTCAACTGGTATCATGATACAAAGCCCTTCCAACACGGTTTGGTCACATGAACAAAGGCGTCCCTTTAGGGTTGCCTACATAATTTCTCCTTCAATGGCAACAATTTAGTTTGCAGGATTAAAGAAATGAGGGAAATGAGAAATTAGGGTAACTTTCAGTAGGAAAATTAGGGTAACTTTGAGTTTAGGAGGGAAATGGGAAAGAACTCCTCACGTACACATCATGTGCATCTCCTTTGTTGAGTTTTATCCCCAAATTACCTTTATCTTAGTTGCACCTCCTTTAAGTATTAGACCTTTAAACATGCACGTGAGTGGCAATACGATTTTCCATCCAATTTTTAACGTCAGCTAGCATTTTGTAGTAAAGTGCACAACTCAAAAAGTAACGGAACCATTTTACACGTTTTGAAAGTAACGAGACCAAAGTACACATCGCATAAAGTTTAGGGGTTTTTTTTAGAATTTTTCCTTCATATTATTGGTCTAATGAACATATTCAAAAAGATTATACAATAATTTCTTTTTAGGCTACCTTTCATGAAAGGCATTATAAAATTCTCCTATTTTAGCTTTCATTTATCTTGCACTTAATATTTCTCATTTAGAGTTTACTGATGAAGCCTGTCCATTCTAAAGGAATATTTGCAACACCCCTCGATTTAATAACTACAGCACAATCGTCATTATACCACGGTCACTAAATTTTGATGTGTTACAACTCAAATAACAAGTTTTTCCAAATTTGATCATTTTGCATATAAGGAAAATATGAGTCACGAATGAATAGTTACACATTCTGTCATTTTAAAAATAAAGTTCGACAAGATATACTCAAGATACAATATATAAGCCTGGTTAATCACCTTAAAACATACATATACTCAAAATAGCCCTTATACAGGTAATGCAAAGAAAATATAAACTACCCACAACAATGCCACGACTAAGGAGTTGGACACTCCATCAAATCCACTTTAGGATCCTTTCCCCTGTTCATTTGAGGACACAAAAGTAGAATAATGTGTGGTCTCACGAGTAGGCGCCCTCGCAGCTGATGCCACAGACTCCTCGTCCTCCTTGAGGGTATGAATCAGTTCACTCCATAGCTCACGAATGCGTAAGGCAACTCCGGATGCACCGATGTAGTGAGAACCAGGATAGCATCTTCAATCGCAGTCCTCTTCACAGTCGAGGTCAGATCCTCAATAATACCATTTACGCTCACCGGCCCAGTTGACTCACCAAGCATTGGCACCCCCAGTGAACACAATCCTGACGAAAAATCAATAGAACCCCTTCTTGTTGCCCTCGTCTGTAACACCCTAACTTTTGAGTTAAGTACGATATTGTCCCAAATGTACTGTTTTATATTTTCTATGAGTTATAAATTGAATTTGACTGTTTCGTGATTGTATTTGACTGTTGTGTGTGATTTGCTCCGAGTCGAGAAAATAATAATTTTCTGGCCGAAAAAATCTTATTTTAATTATTCAGAGCTGGGGGATCTTACTAAACCCAATTTCGAGTGATATGTATATTAATCTTTTAATTTTTAGGATTTAACTGTGTAATAAAATAATTTTATATTATTATAATATTATTTTATTTGACAGTTATTACTATCTCAAAAATAGTAGAAATCTGCTCTAAAATGACCATGGACCCAGAAAAGTCTGTGGGACTCGCGTTTAGAGAAGCAGTCAACGTTTCTGGCTAGACTAAATCCTAAGCCAATGGGAACTAGTAAACAATAGTGGCTTGAAAATTTTAGACCAATAAGAAGTTAGTCCACAAAAGTGGTTAGACTTGTTAGTTTATGACTAGAAAACCTAACCAAGTCAGCTTAAGTCTAACTAAGTCAGTATAGGAAGCTTATGTAGTAACTAAATGAAGTAAACCTAGTTAGCTATCTATTTAAGTTCTAGTTAGAGAAGGTTCTAAAAATATCAAGACAAAAGCCTAGTTATCCTAAAGTAACTAGATAGTTAGGTAAGTAATTAAGCAAACTAATCAAATGCACTTAAGTGTAACTAGATTTCATAAATGAACACAAACCTAGTTACTCTCTCTTGGAGCAATTCGGTTAGAGCTCTTCAAGAAGGATCAAGAAGGTTTTTCTACACCAATTAGAAATAAGCTTGAAGCCAAAGCCTCTGATATCATCCATTGATCTAATCCAAGGTTGTTAGGAGTTAGGAGAAGTCAACAAAGGAGGCCACCTCCTTTGGAGCTCCACGGCTAAGTGTTAGAGTTAGGAGGGTGATTTTCATTTCATCTTCATTTTACTATCTCTAAAAATCTCTTTTCTCTCTCTACCAAAAACAAAAATCACCATTATTGCTCTTTGAGAGCCACACGGCCAACACCCTCATCTCACACCTCCACTCTTCTAAATTTTCATCTAACCCAACTTCTCAAATCCAAATACCATTTTAAGAACATCTCTAGTTAGGAGTTTCTCCAAAATCTTTCATCTTAAGCTTGGAAAACCACTTTGAGGGTTTTTTCCTACAAGGTGAAAATTATTGTTTCTTATTTCTAACTTGATTTCTTAGGTTCTAAGCCATGATTGATCCATGGTTTATGTTTTTCTCCTATAGTTATGACTCTTTAAAAAAAGTGTTTGAGCATGTTAGGTTTCTCTTGGGGGTCACACGAAAGCCATAGGAGGAGAGTAGAAGGAGTTGTCTTCCTTTAAGGTAAGAGGAAGATTTAATCTCATCAACCTTGTGTAGTGATGAGAAAATGGATTGTATGTGTAGTGAAGAATCCATAAGGATTCACTTATTTGGTTGTTTAATGCTTTTCTATTTATGATTGATTTTAATTGTGAGCATGTCTATAGCTTTAAAAATATATTGCATATGCTTATAAATGTATGAATATTATTGTAGGATGTGAATAACATGTAAGGATTACATGAGGGTTCCAAAGAACACAAAGAAGCTCACGGCTTCTCCAAGAAATAGAAAACCAAAATGTTCTCAACCATTTTCTAAAACAATGATTTAAATGAATTTAGGTAAAACAATGAATTTGGAAATGATTTAGAAGTTAGAAAATGATTTAATGATTAGTTGTGAAGGATATGTTGATTTCGGCCAACATGCCATTCAATGAATATTTGATTCCCAAAATTATTCTCTAAGATAGGGTAAGTAGCTAATCTACAAAAGGATTTAATTTTAATGAATCTTTGGGAAATAAAATGAATGAACTTAGTTTTAGAATTCTAAATTAGAAGAATTTGTTATAAGTAAGAAATAAATAAAACACTTGAAAAATACTAACGTAGAGCTCACTCTTTGAGTTTTGAAGCGCGTTAGCAAGTTTTAAGGTGTAAATAATGGTTAAGATTAAAATATGTAGTATTTGAAGAAAAACATAGAAAACATTATTTAATGGATTTTCTAGACAAAATACTGTCAAAATTTACTAAAATCAGACAAATAAAAAGAGAAGGTTCCATAATATGTTTATAACATAAGGAAAGTATTTTACGTAGTTTAAAAGTATTAGAAATAGCTTACGCATATTTAAAATAATGATTTTTAAGCTATATGGTTAAGAAAACGATTTAAAAATCTTACGCGATTGAGAAAATGATTTAAAAATATTACGCGATATTTAAAGACGTCAAAATATATTTATGCGATTTAAGAACATTTGTAAAAGCGACGCGATTGTGAAAATGCGATAAAATTTCTATGTGACTAAATGGAACAGTGAGTTATACTATCGGGCCAAAATGGTGGACCAGGACATGTTGAGATATAGTACTGTCAAGTGGAGACATACAATGTTTGGAATAGTGAAATTGAGGGTATTTTTGTAATTATGGTTCTTAATCATACATTGAGAGTTGTGTTAATTTGGTTGAAAATTGGCGATTGATTGACGAGATGAATTACACCGTGTAGTGGGTGTGATAGGCATAGTGTGGTTCATTAATTGAACTTGGAGGCGTTAGTGTGCGGAGGATTCCACATGTGGACAGTTGGTAGCTCCTCTGGGCCGTGATAACGGGCAACACACTAATGATCTTGACAAGCACTATTCTTAATCAAGATCTTGTGGAGACTATTTGGTACAATGCCTGTAGTGCACAACATATTTGGACAGTGTACTACTACACGATGTTTTGAACTGTGGGCGATAGACATGACGTTGGACAGTGTGATAGTTTGGTTGGACAGCCTGAGGTACTTATAATTCTTTTCGGATCATTCTCTCTAATGTATGTGTTTAACTCCATAGTAGGAACGAGTCGGTATGCATTAGCATCTATGATTTGCATTTTAATGTTACTGTAATTTGTGATAGCCTGTATAAGGTGCTAATTTTGGAGTACTGTATGTGATGTAATGTTATGCATTATTGTGATATTTGTTTGTATTGTCATTTTCTTTATTGTCATGCTGGTAATAATGTAGATTGTCTCACTTCTTTATATGCGTTTCTGCATTATTGTCATTATATTCTGTAAAGAGTTTGAGGAAGAGGAGCAGCCTCTTAATATTCAGTATCCTGAGGAGTGCGAGCTGAGTGAGCAGTGCAAGGACGGCGAGCCGTTAGATCACCTCTACCATCTAGATTGATTTTGAGATCATGACGTTGCTTGGATTCTTTGGTTTTGTGAGACTTGATTTTCACAGAGGCTCTGAGGCCTGGCGACTGTGTGAGGATAGAGGATCGGTAATCTACGTGGGATGTCTGACTGTGTCTCTGCATAGAGAGTTTGACGGGGAGCTTATTTTTACTACTACTCTGTATTTACATCTTGAGATGCCTTTAACTCTTAGGCGTTATTAGGGAGGAATCTTTCATGCGCCTAGTGAGATTAGTAGTGTGTCGACAGCACGGACTCATGTCCGTAGAGCTGCGAGACATCCAAGATTTTTGCTATCCGATGATCTATCTGAGAATGATCCTTCAGAGGGTTAGAAATCTTTGATGTGCACTTGGGCATGCTATGTTTTAGTATTATGCTGACTCTTTACTGTTTTGTTAAATATTTGTAGTTGTAAATTATTTGTATACTTAAGACAAAATCATATGTGCATTATGGTGTGTGATTATGTTTTGCCTCATTTTGTGATCTGTGTTATCCTATTTAACGTTATTATGTATAAAAGGAAAAATTTTGTAACTCATTATTTATGTATCAAACGTTTTATAACTTGGGTAGGATTTTAATTTATTACATAAAAAATGTGACATCCTCACAAGGGTGTTACATCGTCAAACGCAGGGGATCATACCAAGTATAGTATAAGAAATTCAATCTCGTCCCCTTTACAGTCTTTAACCGAAAATCACATAGAACAAGAATAGTACAAACAAGAAATGAGATATCCTACATTTATTACTAATAGGGCAGTGAAAGAAAATAATACGAATGACGAAATCATTCCATCCATGCAGATATTGCAGATATTTTCAAGTTATTAATTTCATAGACATCATCAGAAGGTATATATCACAATAATATAAATATCAACAATACTATAACAACAAATATCTTCTATAGATGTATAACAAATATTTATGTCTCTATAATATGTATGTTGACCATGCCATGATAATATGTGAACTGACCATGCTTATGCACAATGCGTATGCTGACCATCCTCATGTACAATGTACTCATTTCCTACTCCATAGAGCTAGACAAAAACATCGGAGAGAATGATCAGGAGATATGTCTGTATCACGGCTGCCGAGGCCTTCAAGTGCTAAAATTCTCAATTTATCAACGTGCACATCATGACATTGTACAAGACATTCTACACAGATCTCGATATAGGATAGTGTCTTGGTCCAGATCGTCGGTGCGTTTGCATCGGTCTGCCCCACGGACAGAAGAGTTACTAACTGTCCATTGTGAGGTACCCGCGCCCCAACGCCCCCAAGGTCGCATTATGACCCACACCTGTCTATTCGCACCTGCACTTAGGTGTGATTCAACTCCTAGGCAACATGGCCTTAACAATAGTTCAACCACTGTTGTACCATTCCCAATGGTATTAAAGCAACTATCCATACAATTGTTTCAATACCATTTTCATCAGTGATATTATATAATCGTCCATACGACTACATAGTACCATTGTTATCTAGGTTTCCTCTGATAACTAATCCCTTCTGACTCACTCGTCTATCTGACATTTCTAGTTATAAAGGCGAACCACATCTAACTAAATTGTCTACCTGATGTCTCTTGGTCCAGTACTTCGATTCCATAATCACAATGTCAATGCATGCTTCAATCATGCTCATCATGTCAGACTGTATATATAGAATCACAATGATAGCATAACTTATTCAAATTCACATGCCATATAGAGCCCAATCATTCATCTAAAAATCTTTTGATCCCAATTACGGACCCACCTCAAGTCATTATTAAAACCTCAAAGGTGAACATATACTATTTAAAGTTGCTACAAAAGTTATGCTTCAATTCCATTATGTTCTTGCGTTAACTCTCTTAGAATATTTGCTTTGAGTTCCTCACAACCCTCCTTACATTCATGTTCTTTCTTTATCCAAACCTCACACTAAGTTGTATAATAAGGTTGTGATCATTATCCTTTCCACATTATGAACTCCTACTTAAGTGCCTATTCATTTAATTAGTTAAGTTCTAACTTGTTACAAAGCCCCACAATGAGTGCCCAATGAGAATGTGAGCCTCCAAGGGACTAGAAAAATTAAACAATTCTTCACTATCCCATTTACACGACCATGTCCAATTTCACGGCCTGGAGTACACGGCCGTGTCACATTACGCAACCTAGGTCGTGTACTTCTCTAGAAGTACCTGAAAACGTGTCTAAACTAAAAAGCCCGATTACACGGCCGTGTAACACTCTGTCATGTACGTTGAGCTGTGTTTCCAGTGGGGAACATGGCCTGGGCCGTGTAAGTCCACACAGCCCGTGAATCTACACCAGAATCTATGAAAATAAGCTTCTCCAAGCTTCCAAATCAAGTGGGTACCAATCCATATACATATTTAAGCATTTAGACACATACAAATCGATCAAGATTCATGATGACAAGCATAGAAAATCATACAATACATCCAAATCAAATCATTATCAAAAATCACAAACAAAGTGAGAAACCCACAATGGATTCCTCACCATTAACACTAAAAATATTTCCCTTACCATCAAGATTGAGTGAAGAGGATTATCTCCCTCTTACCTAAGAGAAGAACAAAGAAAACAAACTCCTTTTTCACTTGGAAATTCGTTCTTCACCACCTCAAAACCCTAGAGTGTTCAAATCTATAAAAATCAAAACCAAAGCTTGGAAATGGTATCCATAGTCACCAAAGTGACCATAGATCACGAAAATGAGATGGAAAAATGGAAAAGCTATGATCTTTTTCCTTAAAGCTTCAAGCTTTGAGCTTCAATGGTGGAAAAAGATGAAGGTGGATTTAGGGGTTAACCACCAAGGAGAAGAGTTGTAGGATGATGAGAGGAAGCAAGAAATGAGATTGGCTTAACAAGAAAAGCT
The DNA here is from genome assembly GCA_029884595.1 of Ormosia semicastrata. Lineage (NCBI taxonomy): Eukaryota > Viridiplantae > Streptophyta > Magnoliopsida > Fabales > Fabaceae > Ormosia > Ormosia semicastrata. The sequence continues at coordinate 969,146 of JAQQTO010000040.1, forward strand.
TGGTTGCTTACCAATGGTGGTGTAGCCGTGTAAGAGAAAAAAGAAAGGAGAGGAGAGGGCGTGAGAAAGAGATGAGAGAACGTGAGAGAGAATGAGAGAAATGAAAGATGAGAAAGAAAGTGATAGGTGAATGGGAAAGTGGCAAAAATGACAATTGGTCACCATTTTTCCCTTCATGGCCGTGTAACACCAAGGGAGGAGAGAGAAAATGTGATGTTGGGTAGGAAGCTTCCTTAAGAAGCTTCGCACGCTTCTCGATAAAGTGAAAGGTGATGATGTCACTTAGATGCTATCATAAAAGTGATCAGATAGAAATAATCTGCTAGAACTATTATTCAGTGGACAATTGTTACAGTCAGTAGAAATAATATTTTATTGTTTCACAGATAATAAAATATACTGCGATTTTATTTATCAGATAAAATTTAGAAAAATAAAAACCTCGTAAACTGTGTCTAGTCTCGAGTTTAGTAAGATCCTCCATCGACGTTTCTACAGTTCAAAGTTTTTCGGCCAGAGGGAAAACATTTCATTTTTCCAGTCTCGCACAGTGCGCACATAAATCGAAAAAATATTAAAATAATCAAACAATTCAAAAAATTCTAGAAAAATTCTCAAAAATGATAAATATTATAAAATAATTATTCATCATGAAATAAGTAATTTTCGGGATGTTACAATATTTCTTTAGGTCATGTTGAAAATAATCATCCTAATTTGATGACATTGACATATCCAAAGCACATCACATACACATATATGAGGAAATTTCCTATGGAATGCTACACCCAAATTAACTCTTATTTATTATTTAAATTAAATTCTTCTTTTCTTCCTAAAACCCTTAACTAAAATAATTAAGCCCAAATTAACTCTTTAATCCTAACTTTAATTATCTCCATATTATTTGTTTCCCTATATATTAACTTAGAGTATAATTTTTGTGATATTACAATCTTGGATTCAAATATCATTCTATAATTTTTTGAATTCATTTCCCTATCATTAAGTTTATAATAAATATATTGATTGCTATACTACAAACAAATACAAGCTTCAGCCTAGTGGTAAGCTATTTGGCTGGTTCTTAACCGATTGAGCCGATTCAATTTCAATTTTTTAAATATTGGTTATAGAGGTTTGATCGGGTTGGCTAATGGACCGATTCCCGGTTAACTTGATCTGACCAGCCGTTTTGGTTTAGGTTTGAAAACTATGAATTTAACTCAAAGAAGTTGTAACGAAGATGAAGTGACTCACAAGGTCAATTCTAAGGGCTCAACCTTTCACAAGAAAACCCACATGTAGCTCGAAATTCCTAAACAAGACCAGGGTATTACAATTGAGACTAACATATAAGTGTTGTTATATGAATAAGGTATCACATCTCTTATCTACATAAGTATAAATATATTACTGTCTCATAAAGTCAAAGCATGAGACCAATATAAGAAAAGCAAAGCTAAAAATTTCAAATCTACCATAACATGAGCAAAATGAAAAACCCAACACGAAACTCAACCACAGATATAAAGATATGTAATAATGATTTTTTTTTAAAAATATACTATATGAAAAAGTACTTTATATAAAAAATAATATATAAAAATGTACATCATATAAAAAAATATTAATAGTGTAACTAAACTAGTAATGATAACTAATTAACTTTAATTTTTTAAAATTGATTTTGTTAAATAATAATATAAATTAAAAAACTAAGAATATTATACGACACAAGTATGTCTTCTAATAGCAAAATGTATTTCATCAAAATAGTCTTTTAAATATTATGTTCAAATCCTACAAGTTATTTTTTTGAAATTTAAAATATTAAAATAGAAACTCTGGTCAACTTGTGTCAAATCGTCTGGGTTGGTCGACGAGTCACCCAAATTTGTTCGGGTTGTTGAGAAAATTCGACGGGTCCGGTTGATACAACTATCGATGTAAGATATATATTTTAACTTATTGGTGGCCATTACTTTTGATGCAACTTAAAGGATCAATGAATACTATATCCAATTTGCTCTATTTGCGAGACTAAATATGCAAATAATCATTGCCAAATTTATTTTGTTGTGCTTTTATTGTAAGATGAAATTGAAGAATTCTCTGTGATGCATTTTGAAACTCAGTCCGAGAAAGTCCTATAAATACTATATCCATGTTAAAAATGCGTTTTGAAACTCAGTCCGAGAATTATCTGTGTTGTACTTTTGATGCATTTTTAACATGCATTTTGATGTTATCTTATGATCATGTTAAATAATATGTAGTGATAAAAGTCCTATAAATATGTATATTTTTAAATTTTTATAACTAATAACTATTTTTTTTTGTTTTCATATTTTATAAAAGAGTTTTAAATAAAATATTAGCGTATTCATGTCAATTGACTTATTGTATTTATCTCAATTCAAGACCTATTGCTCTTAATTATTTTTTTGAAATTATTATTTAAGAAGTTAATTATTTTTAATGATATGTTAATGAGAGTTGTATAACATCCTTAAAAATATTATTAATAATAATAGGTATGTAAAATAATAATAATAACTACGTAAAATATTTTAAAATAATTATAATGTATTGAGCAAGAAATTAAATACCAGAGTAATGTATTATCCTAAATATATACTTTACCTTATATATATATAAGAAAAAAAAAAGACGCTAATTTGTGAGCACGTTAAAGTGTTCAGAAGAGAATTCTCGAATCTGATTAGGTAAGAGCAGCACATTAATGGTGATGTAGTGTTAATAAATGATGTAATATGTTGAGAAGCTCGGTTATAGGGGGAACAAGTGTCAAAGTTTTAATAGCAATGAGGCAAGATAAGCGGACATATGTATTAAAAACAAGATGAATGACCTAAGGCAAGATATTCTGAAAAATCATACAATAATTACCATGCAGATTTTTTTAAAAGGAATGCAGCCTCCTTGTGACACCTTGCCTTTTAACATCAGAGAGATTCTTATATAAACTCTGAGTACTTAGATGAGTGTAACAAATTAATTAAAATTTCATATTTTTATAAAATTTTGTGAAATTAATTATGTGATATAAAAATACATAATAATATCAAATTCTGATTGACCTAATATACTCATCTAAATGTCTAAAATTTATGTAAGAATCTCTCCTCACATCATCTACTTACGTAAGACAAAACCCATCTTTCTGCACTATATATACTCCTCCCTTCTTCACTTCCTCGTCAGCAAGAAAACTCTCACAGCCTCGATTTTTTCTGCTATCAATAAAAAACTGTCTTATCACAACGCATCACTTCTAACTTCTCATTTTCACCTAAGTTACAATCTGACACAACGGTAGGAAGTGCAAAAGCTTATTCTCTCAACTTTTTTATTTCTTTCACCTTATGAAGCATAAAAACGAACACGAACACATGATATGATACAGATACAAACACGAAAATATATCAAATTTAAAAATTTTAAGACATGAATATGGCAAGGACACGATATATATATAAATAATTTTGATTATAAATATTTTAAATACAACTCCTCAATGATAACACAAGTATCTTTTTTTATAATTAAAAAAAATCAATAATTAAAAATTGAACTACCAGACCAGAGTGAAACTCATTTGAAACTTGAACTATTAGCACACAGTAAACACAATGTATTGAAAAAGAATAGAAGATTTTTCTTGAAAGTGGGTTAGGTGATATTGGGCTTATAGGCTGTGATATTAGTACACTGTCATACAATAATTTTTTTTTTAAATTTTAATAGACTGTGTCCAATATGTGTTTGCAGTGTGTCCTGACCGTGTCCGGGTGTGTCCTGACCGTGTCCGCCGTGTGTCCTGACTGTCTGAGTCAAAAAATATGATTTTTTTAATTAGATACATTTGAACACGTGAGACACGTATGTCATATGCGTGTCATAGTGTATCCGTGTCGGACACATGTCCAACACGCGGACACCTCAATAAAATGGCGTGTCCATACTTTTTGACTTTCACCTATATCTCTCAGTTTATTTTTTTTATCTTAATCTCTTTATTTTTTTTCTATTTATAATTTTCATTGTCTTTATTTCTTTATATTCATCTTCCCTATTTAAAATATTTTCAGATTTTTTTGAAGTTATATAGTTATATATCATCAATTATTCCTCCTTTATTTTCACTCCTCTAAACTTCGAAATAGTAATAGAAATTTCCTTGCTCTAACGGATTCACTGCTCATACACTGACTATAAAAGTATAAACAATAAATCGTTATAAACCACAAACAAGTGATACCATGTCTTGGCATTATCCATAGGCTGTGTTCATGTTTAACCCGGCGACATGCTTGCTGTGTATTCCTATGCTTGGAAAATGGTTAGTAGAGTGAGAATCTACATATTAAATATTAAATTCTATATATATATAACTGTCATTCATGACGTGACTGATGATATCATTCTAAGTACTTGATAATTAGTTGTAAGATGATTTTTTGGTTCACTAATTTCTTAAATTTTCATGTAATATAATATGTTATAGCTGATTACTGTCCTTAATTAGAAAGAAAATTCTTATTTTTGCCTTATTTATAATATAACTATTAAATGATATATAAAATTGTTTAAATGATTTATTATAAGTGAATAGTTATTTTTCTGTTAAATATTTCTTTCTATGGAGTAAGCATTCGTGTAATGTTATCATGAAAATAAATAAATTAATATGTAAAAGATTATTATAACTATGATTAAAAATTTTGAGGACATCTCAATTAGAAATTATTAAGAGAATTTTTCTTGATTAGAGTTGAATTTGTACAATTAGTTGAGAATGATGAAATAGAATGAGAAGAAAATATTAAATTACTTACTCTCTTAATTGTTCTTTAGAAATAAAATTAAAAAGAATTATTATGTTGGACTCTTAGATATGATTTTAGAAACAGAGAATTGAAAGTGTAGAAAATATTTTCTGTACTTGTGATAGTTGAAATATCATTAATTTAAACTTATTATTATTTTTCTCTTTCCTATTGAGTTCTATCTCACTTATTTTTTGCGTGAAATTTTAGATAATGCCAACAGTTAAAGTATTGATTAATTTATGTGTTTAGTAAGTTTTTATGCCAAAAATAGGAGACTATGTTTTCTTTGTTACTCTGAAAGACTTTTTCTTGATCATCTTACTCTTTGATGAGTAGTACCTTGTGAAGGCTTCTGTAAGCCTCATTTTTAAAAATAGGTGCCTAACTGAAGTTATGTATGTACAAATAACTAACTTTAAATACGATTTTTTACCAAATTGCCATTGTTGGCTAAATTATTTACCAAAATGTCATTTTTTTAAAACTATTTACTAAATTGTCACTTTTTTAAAACTATTTACCAAAATGTCACTGTTTTGAACTTATATACCAAACTGTCACCCTTTTATCTTACGTGACATTTTTTAATATTTTCTGACCACCTGAGATACGCTAAATAGGATAGCCATCCACGTAGGTTGCGCCAACACGCTTGACACAACCTACGTGGATGCGTCATCCTATTTAATGCATCCCAGGTGATTTTGCCATTGAAAATGGCGCATCCTTTGTAAATACGCCAAGTTTTTTGGCGTAACTAACAAGCATTTTCTACACCAGAAGCTTTGTTTTTATTAGACACAGTTGTGTCTCCCAAAAAGCATTTTGGGAGTTAGACACTGCCTGTCTAACTCCTCAATCGCTCACAGGACCCTATGAGAGCCAAAATGATTATCTTTTACATGAAAAATAATAGGTCTTTGCAATTTACCACTTTTAATGTGATAAATATAATTAAATATACAAATAATGAAGACAGTGATAAGGATGTATATTTAAAAAAAATGCAATTTTTGATGTTTTTTTTTCTTTTTTTGTGTATGTTACTGCATTATTTCAAACGTTTATTTGATGAGTAGAATCCCAATCATGTCCCTCCCAATTTTGAGGAGTGGCTTTTTTTTATTATATTTTTAGTTAACGTAGAAGGACATAATGTTTGATATAATTAAACCACAATTCAAAGTATTTGAATTGGAGTAAAAAATTTGATAAAGTTTCTCCTAAATATTGGACCTTCCCAAAGGCACATGAACCTATTTAATTCAACCAGTTACTAAAATCATTAATAAAAACTGAAACTAAGCGAAAAACATATTTAACCTAACAAGAGAACCAAAATCACAATAGAAAGTTATCAATAGTATTTTACATAAAATCACTAAATATAACACTAAGGACATATATAATATACACGTCAATGAGATGGCTCGCATCAGAATGTGGTGGCTTATGAGAGGGATTGGAAGAAGGACCTGACTGTGATGGGTATAGTGGGTAACCTGATGTGGGTAACCATGTGGTGGGTAAGGATATGAGGGGTAACCTGGTGGCGGGTAAGGATACGGTGGGTATGAAGGGTGATATGTAGGTGGTAGCTGAGTGGGTGGGTATGTATCAGTGGTAGGAGGCTGAGTCGTGTGCTGGCTGGTAGAGCCGGAGTCCTCGGGATGTCGAAGTCGTGTCCGAGTGCTCGCTATCCTGTCCTCCATCTACACTGCATTCCCTGTAAACTGGACTCCTCAGGCGGCCCTGAAATGTCATCTGCTGCTGGAGCTGGACGCAGATGTTCCATTGTAATGCGATCATGCTCCTGCAATGAGTGTAGGATCTGTGTAGCAGCTTCTCAAGCGGTAATGTCAGTAGTTGAACTAAACAAATGCTCTACAATATCCGCTAAAGAAACATATATAAATTATTTCATTAAATTGAATACAAAATACATATAGTCATTAGCAAATTGGTAAAGAGTTTATTGTATTCCCAATAGATGCACTAGTGGGAGACATCCAGCGTCGGGTAATTTTTTTATACTAACGCAAGTATTCAGAATGCGAACCAAGGGATGCGAGCAATGAGATTCCCCTAATAAGCTTCTCTTATCGACTATCCCATGTGACTATGTAAACAATATGTGTAGCTGGTCAATCCTCATCATGCCTACTTGCCAGTGTAACTAAGTGCAAACTATCAAGTTGGAGCGATCTCTGTGGTATGGGCTGGTCAAGCCCAAACTGGTACATTACTCGGTCTGGCTGGTGTCACTCAACAATGTGGAAACATATGAAAGGGATGCTAGTGTTATGTCCCTAGCAGCCACACAAAAAGGTGGGAGTGATGTCACCTTCTCATCTATGTATGGTTGCCATATAATCTGCAAAAAATGAGACGCACACAAAATTAAGATGGCATATACATAAGTAAATAATTCAAACGAATATAAAATAAGACATACCTCATCATTCTTCAACTAATCAAAGAACTGGCGATAATATCCAAGGACGCTGATCACAGTATCACTCAAAACTTTATGCTTGCGCCACCTATTTGTAAATGAAAGTATTATAAACGTCAGTTATAAATATTAACAAAGTAATATAACAAAGTAATGTAAAGAAATTATATAAAATAGAAACTTACTCTCATCCTAAGGGATATAATTGACTACGATCAGCACCATAGAACACATTAGGTTTAACATGGTCAGCTAGTGTATGGGCAAGTCGAGGGAATCTGTACCATGCCCAATATTGCAATAAAGTGCACACCCCTCCGATCTCGCGTGCCTTGTAGTCCGTAGCTTTACAAAGCTCTTTATACAAGTACGCCAAAACTGTAGACCCCCAGCTATATGTCCCGGCAACAGCAAAGTCCTCCAACAACGGAAGGAACATCGAGTGCACAAACTTACCAGAATGATTGGGGGCATAAAAAACCCCCAATCAACTGAAGTATATAATGTCTTGCACGCTGTTGCACGTACTCATCATCATCATCTTGAGAGACTGCAGTAACACTCGACTATCACAGGTATGTCATATCAATGCGGGCACCAGATATGAGCGAGGGAGTCTCATCAATCCCTAACAACCGAACACATAGATCAAGCCAATCAGTCCTATGGGTAAGGTCAGTAACTGCAGTGCCGTCAATAGGAAGACCCGATATGATACTGATATCCTCCAACGTAATGGTGCACTCTCCGGTAGGCATGTAAAATGTATGCATCTCTGGACGCTATCTCTCAACCAACACAGTGATCAAGGAGTGATCAATGCTGCAATAGCCCATATGGGCAACCCCTAAGAAGCCAGCCTGCTGTAGATACGGAAGAATCGGCGCAAGGGGATCCATATGTTTTTTCTTCTAAGCACGTCTCACACACAGGTGCCGGTCCTTATGTCCCTGCCATACATGTTGAGAAATCTGATACTCCTGTAACTCCAATATCAAGCTGTCCTTTGGTCTGGGGTTTACACGGAATGTCATCTGTTAGCTGTATGCCAAACAATAACAATTAGTGTGACAATATGATTACTATAATATGATATGACCATATGATTACTATACTAAAATATAATATGAGAGAAATGAAGTGCACGCTGATAGTCAACTAACATATATTGATAGGGGCAAGAATACAATATCATAGATCAGTGATACAAAACAATATAACTCCAAAATACACATTGATGGTTAGCTAATACAAGATTTTGACAATGAATATATGTCCTAGATCAACCAGATGGGTCCCCTCCATCATCCCTCAAGGAACTCGATCCACCAGCACGACATGTGCGAGAATTATGTCCAGGTTGATGACATCTTGTACACATTTGTCCTGACACTACTTCATGCCAATCCATCTCATTCCTGATTCGGGTTGATTTTGGTTGACCTTTAAATCTAAGCAATGCACAATCTAGTACCAAAGTTATGTCAGGACCTGCAGGCCACCATGGTTCAGCCTAGACCAGTTCAAAATCAAACTCATAAGCTCTATAAATGCTCTCCCTCTTGTATATCCTATACACATATCAGAATGGGTCAATTGCCACAGAAGCACATGCAACAATCGCATGGGAGTATGAAAAATGCAATGCTTGAAACACCCCATAGTCACACTGGCCTTCTTCCAAGTTTAAAGTATAAGAAATTCCACCCTGTTGTGTTACAGGGTTAAAAGCCTCTTCAACCATGAACCTTGTGTTCTCTATTGTACCGACGAACTTGGTGTGAGCTGGCCTTTGCCATGTTGACTCTCCAATGCTTCAATAAGTCATCACTCCATTCCTGCCCAAATGTTATCAATTTCGCATTTGCCTCATCTTTTCGGTTGACAAAGTATTCTACTAACTTCGTATATGTCAACTAAACCAATGCAGTTATAGGTAGATTTCTGCAACCTTTCAACACTCTGTTGATGCACTCTGACAAATTGGTTGTCATATGACCGAATCTGCAGCCACCATCATATGTCAAACTCCATTTTTGTTTTGGAATTGCATTAATCCAGTTTGCCATCTCCGTAGTAGCTGTCAACTTCTCTAACCTAGTATCAAACTTTATTGCAATTGATTCATACCTTGATATAGCAAATGAATTGAGTTGGTATTAGGAATTCACTATTCTTATCATAAATTAGATTACAAGTTGAAAATTTTAAGTACTTATGTTAATCAAAAATCTTTTCAACTCTTTATTCTGGAATTTGGAGTTAAAATTGGAACCAATGTGCCGTATGCAGAAGACATGATACGCATTCGACGACTGCTATCTAAGATTTTCATTTGCCACTGATTGTAAGATGCCTTGATGTCGATCAGAGATCAAACACAAGCCTTCTTGTTGTGTGACATGCAACCTTAAGTGGGTTAAGAACCAACTCCAAGCATCCTTGGTCTCCCCTTCCACAATGGCAAAGACAATTAGCAGAGGTTTTCTATCTCCATCTTGAGTTGTTGCAATCAACAACTTATGACGGTATTTGCCATACAAATGAGTGGCATTCATCTGAATAATGGACTTGCAATATCGGAAGCCAGCAACACATGATTTAAATGTCCAGAATAATCGACAAAAGACTCTTTTCAAATGATCAAGTCGGTTATTCACAAAATATTCTTCATCTTGCAACTCCATCATTGTGCCTTCCATATCTCTTCTCATGGCCACTAGCCATCTGGTCAACACCTCGTAAGATTTGTCCCAATCCCCAAAAATATTCACAATGGTCAATTGTTTTGCCGTCCAAGCTTTTCGATATGAAACTTGGTAACCGAATTGGCTTCAAATTTGTTCAACAATTAAGCATACAGGTGATCAAGTTTTGTTCTAATTAACTCCAAAATGCAAGAGCAGATCATACGAGAGTCCAACTTGCGGTGATCTAATGACATAGCTGGGTTTACACAACTATGAAGTCCATTATATTTTATAATCTGCCACATATTTGACCTCTTGCTTTGTATGACCCTAAGTCTCTAATTACATCATTCGTCAAAACTAAGGCACTTAACAGTAAGTTTTCGTGAATCAGAATATTTAATCTTGTACTCTTGATGCCTGTAAATCGAATAATATTTAAAGGCTAACTTCACGACATCTTTTGATGGAAATTGCAAGCCAACATAGAATTCATCATTGATGCTCCAAGTCCCACGACTATCTAATTCAAGCAAGTTATCAGGATTACTCAATGCATCCCAGTTGATTTGAGAAAACTGAGGACATGGTGGCACAAACACAGATTTAGGTCCTCGAGACATAAATATGGATTGAGGAGTAACCAACAATAGAACTTATAAATTTTCTTCAGCATCAAAGTTTTTTGCCTCTATGTCAGTGTCTGAATCATCACCCTTAGCTACCTGTTCTTCATCTTCACTTGTCTCCCATACTGCATCTTTGACAAGTGGGTTATCAACTTCAACCATTGCACCACCAATAACAATCATATTACATGACTTAACTTGATTAGAAGGACCAACTTGAGCTTCAGTTTCACCAAGAGCTTCAACATGCTTTTCCTGCCCACTTGTTTCTACCTCAATATACAACTCCATTGAGGCCATATTCGGAGTTTGATAGAAGGAATCTATCATATACTTTACATCATCATCGTCTTCTAATGGAAGACCTACCCATCTCCATGGATTGTAGCATTGTGGACATCGATAGACAACCTTTGACACATGTTGATTTGCTTGGAGCCTCAACTTTGAATGGATCTTATTTTTCAACTCATCCAAAGTCATATTAGCTGTGATCACAATAGGCCTAAGAGGAGGACCTTGATATATGAGACCTTCTTCACCATCATACACTGTCCCATTGAAGTAAATGTGCACATTCAGGGGTTTTGCCATATTAATTTCACTTCTGAACAATAACAATTCAACACATATGTATTCAATATACACGTGTCAATTAAAATAAAATTGCACACATAACAATTAATTTATGTACAAATAACTTCTTAAGCCCTACTAATTTGAATTAAACTACACTTACTTATTTAAACCATGTCAAGTACTCAAGAAAAAAAATTTTATCCTATTATTTTATGTACAGAATACTTCATACAAATCAGACTACATATCTTATTAATCACATTATTAATTAGTCAAGGAATATTAGTTTTGGACCTCTAAATACGTATACAATAACATAAATGTATAATAAAATAATTGAGCACAAATCATTAACAAAAAATTCAAACATTGAAAGAAATACTTACATATAAGGAATATGATCTGAATTTGATCACTGATAGAGATCTAGACACTACTTCTAGTGAGAATTGAGTACGTTTAGAGAGTTGAAAGCGTTTAGAGAGAAGAAATTTGTAGAGAGATAGTGAGAAATGAGAAAATGGAATGAATGTCACAGAGGAGGAGGGGGTAGTCAATATATACACATGTTGTGCCAACATGGTTGGCACATTTGGCTAGGTTACGCCACTCTTATTGGCGTTTTCAAAGGGGATGTGCCAAATAAGATGACACATTCTAAATGGTTAGAAAATATTAAAAAATGCCACGTAGGATAAAAAGGTGGTAGTTTGGTATATAGTTTTAAAATAGTAATATTTTGATAAATAATTTTAAAAAAGTGGTAATTTGGTAAATAATTTAAAAAAAATGACATTTTAGTAAATAATTTTATCAACAATAATAATTTAGTAAAAAAACCAACTTTAAAGGATGTATCCTCATAATATTATGTAAAATATTGTACACATCAACTAATGATAATATAAGTAATGTTTTGGAACGTTTAGTTCTAAATCGCATATAAAACATAAGAGATAAAATAATTAAAATTAGGTATTTAGAAATTAGGATGTTACAAGTTAACTTATAATTGCATGACTTAAATTCGAATTTAGGTCGTTAATTTTTATTGGAGTTGATAGTCTTCTTGTTTGCCATAATCTTAACAAAAGGAGATACTCCATTCACTTTATATCTTTTGGCATACAAAAGTAAAAATTATTAGATTATTGTAGAAATTTTTGTACAATACAAGGTGAAAGGAGTCTATATCAACTATTAAATCTTATATAAATAACTAATATTAAAAAATAGGATTTTGTTAAGGTATTTATTAATAAAATAAAAATGAAAACTTTTATATAAAAACAAGATAAATAGTAAAGATTTTAAATTTTTAATGTATTCAATGCTTTGTTTTTATCTAATTTTTTTTTATTTTAGTTCCTTAACAAGTGCTTTAAAAAATATTAAAAAATCACTTGTCACCAAACTTTATTACTTTTATTTTTGTTCTAATAAATATTTGTTAAGGAATTTAAAATTTAAATTTTTATAAAAATTATTTTTTAATTTTTAATACATTAAATACTTTAATTTTTATAAAAATTACTTTTAAAACTTTTTAGCAAAATCCTATGAAAAAAATCAAGTTGTATATGTGTTTCAACGAGCCACCGTTTTCATTTTTTTTACAGTATGTTTTATATTAGTTAATGAAATATAAATGTATAGTTAATTATGTATATTTGTTGATTAATAAAAATTATGTGAATTGATTGATTAATATGATATCTATTAATTAATTTTTATATATAATTAATTATAAATTTTATTGTATTAATTAATATAAAAAATAGTGAAAAAATGACGTAAGAAAATTGTGGTTAAAAAAAAAAAGCCACTGTTCTCAATGGTATTAGTTAGGGTATATACAGAGAGGGCAAACGTAAAATAACACCGGAAACGAGCACCCCGCCGAACCATATAAACCACAAGGTAGCGAGTTGTAGTCTTGGGAGCACAACTCTTTCGATTTCGAGTCTACCTTGTTTCATTGTCACACAGGTTCTTCTTCCACTTCGTTCGGATTAAGGTTGTTGTTATGGCGAATGTAGAGGAGCCAGAGCCACCTCAGCAGCGTCAAAAATCCTTTGTTGATGAAGCTGCAAGGGTTCGCTTAGAAAAATATTTACATATATTACAGAACTTTATGGCTTCAAACGATGAAGGTGAAGCTAACTTAGAATACCCATGTTTTTTTTTTCTTGGTATTATTTATCTGTTTCATGCTGAAGTATAATATGAGGTGCATTTAGTAAACTGGCATTGGTTCTAGTTTAGTTCCTGATTTAATTTTATGTACCATTCGAGAACAAAATGTTATTTTGCTCATTCAAATTTTATTTTTGAAAAATAGTTAGTATGGTTCGGTTTTTTTTTTCCCTGAACACTTCTTCTTAATTGGGTGTTTGATTTGGATTGGATATGCATTTTGAATCTTTTTGGCTAGTTCATAAGGGCTCATAGACACTGAATGTCTTGGAAGGGTGATTATATTGCTTGTATCAGTTTGTATAGCTTATGCGGATTGTATATTGTATATATTATTGTACATTATATATTCATGCTCTGTATTTTGTCTGTAGTGTACAAGTTTGAAGGTAACTTGCCCGGTGAAGAACGTGCTATAGTGGACCAATTATGCAAAAAAATGGGGTTAGGTAGTAGATTTACTGGGTGAGTACTAAGTGCAGCATTATAAAATTTCCCTTTTAAATCTGTATGAATTACACTCACATGTCTGGAATTGAATAGTTGCTAATATAATGTGTTTGTTCAGTTTTACATATTGTTTTCTTGATACTGAACCTGCATTTTTTGTAGGCGTGGGATTGGACGGAAAATCTCTGTTTACAAAATAAAAAAGGAAGAGTCAAATCAGGTATTGGGACACAGCTCTTTTGGCTTCAAGTCTTCCTGTATTCTTGTATATACTTGTTTCATTGTCCCTGAGGCTCTACATCCACTTCATTTGGATTCAGGTTGTCACGCCAAAGAAAAGGAAGAAGAAAGATGAGCTGGAGCCACCTCAGCGTCAAAATCCCATTGTTGATGAATCCACTAGGATTCGGATTTTTCAAATATTAGAGAATTTTTTAGCTTCAAATGATGAAGGTGAAGGCTGACTTAGAATACCCATGAATTGTTTTGGTACTGTTTATTTGTTTCATGTGGCAATGTGATATGGGCTGCATTTGTTTTTGAAGAAAAAGTTCATGTGGTTCATTGGTCTTTTTCTGAACTTTTTTTTTTTCCTTTCTGAATTGTATGTTTGATTTGGATTGGGTATGCATTTTGGCTAGTTTATAAGGGCTTATAAACACTGAAATCTTCGAAGGATGATTATATAGTTCAAATTAGTTTGTATAGCTTATGCGCATTGTAATATTGTCCATTCATGATCTGGATTTTTTCTGTAGTGTACAATTTTGAAGCTAACTTGTCTGGTGAAGAACGTCGTGTAGTGCATCAGTTATGCCAAAAAATGGGGCTTATTTGTACAGCTTATGGGTGAGTGCTAAGTGGAGCACATATAAATTGCCTTAATCTCTAAGAATTATATTCACATGTCTGGAAAGAACAGATGCTAAGGTAATGTGTTTTCTTCCGTTTTACATTTTGTTTTCTTGATATTGAACCTGCATTTTGTTTAGGCGTGGGATTAGACGCAAAATATCCGTTCACAAAATAAAAAAGGAGGTTGACACCACTACGTTGTTAGAGAGTCTTCCTCATGTCACATTTTCTGAAGTGTCAAATCAGGTATTGGGACACAGCTCTTTTGGCTTAAAGTTTTTGAGTATTATTGTATATACTTGTTTCATTGTGCCAGAGACTCTACTTCCACTTTGTTTTGACTCAGATTGGCATACTGAAGAAAACTTCAATGAAAGAGGAGCCAGAGCCACCTCAGTGTCAAAATCCCATTGTTGATGAATCCACAAGAATTCGGATTTCCCAGATATTAGAAAATTTTTTAGCTTCAAAAGATGAAGGTTTGGCCATTTAGATTACCCATGATTTTTTTGGTATTATTTATCTATTTCATGTGGAAATATGATATAGCTGTATTTGTTTTTTAAAAAAACAGTTAGTATTGATTATTGGTCTTTTTCTGAACCTTTCTTGTAAATTGGGAGTTTGATTTGGATTGGGTATGCATTTTGGCAAGAAGTTGTTAAATTTTGATGCTTTTTGACTAGTTCTTGAGGCCTCATTGACACTGAAAGGCCTCAAAGGATGATTATATATAGTTTATATATGTTGGTATTGTATAAGCTTATGCGGATTGTATATAGATCCTTTCATGATTTGGATTTTGTCTGCAGTGTACAATTTTGAAGCTAACTTATCTGGTGAAGAACGTTCTGTAGTGCATGAGTTATCCCAAAAAATGGGGTTTAGTTGTACATTTTCTGGGTGAGTGCTAAGTGCTGCACATATAAAATTTCCCTTTTAAATCTGTAAGAATTATAGTCTCATGTCTGGAATGGAATTGTTGCTAATGTATGTGTTTCCTTCAGTTGTGCATATTGTTCTCTTGATATTGAACCTGCATTTTGTATAGGCGTGGGATTAAACGGAAAATATCTGTTCACAAAACCAAAAAGGAGATTGACACCACTACCGTGTTAGAGAGTCTTCCTCATTTCACATTTTCTGTGGAGTCAAATAAGGTATTGGGACACTTTTCTTGTGGCTTCAAGTCTTCTAGTATTCTCATATATACTTGTTTCATTATGCCAGAGGCTCTACTTCCAATTTGTTTTGATTCAGGTTGGCATGCCGACGAAAACACAGAATAAAGAGGAGCCAGAGCCACCTCAGCATCAAAATCCCATTGTTGATGAATCCACAAGGAGTCGGATTTTCCTGACATTAGAAAATTTTTTAGCATCAAAAGATGAAGGTTTGGCTAACTTAAGAGTATCCATGTAGTGTTTTTTGGTATTGAAAATTTGTTACATGCGGAAATATGAAATGGGCTGCATTTGTTTTTTTGAAAGAAAAGGTTAATATGGTTCATTGGTCTTTTTCTCAACCTTTGTGGATTGGGTGGTTGATTTGGATTGGGTATGGTTTTTGGCTAGTTGTTATTAAATTTTGAACCTTTTTGGCTAGTCCATCCTTGCTCATAAACTCTGAAAATATTGGAAGGATGATTATATAGCTTATATCAGTTTGCATAGCTTATGCGGATTGTATATATATATCCATTAATGATCTGGATTTTGTCTGCAGTTTACAATTTTGAAGCAAACTTGTCTGGTGAAGAACGTTCTGTAGTGCATCAATTATGCCATAAAATGGGGCTTAGTTGTACATTTTCTGGGTGAGTGCTAAGTGGGGAACAAATAAAATTGCCCTTCTAAATCTCTAGAAATTATATTCACATGTCTGGAATGAAATAGTTGCTATTTGCTAAGTTGATGTGTTTTGTTGAGATTTACATATTGTTTTCTTGATATTGAACCTGCATATTATGTAGGCGTGGGATTAAAAGGAAAATATCCGTTCACAAAATAAAAAAGGGGGTTGACACCACTACCTTGTTAGAGAGTCTTCCTCATTTATCATTTTCTGAAGAGTCAAATCTGGTATCCCACTGTTCTTTTGGCTTCAAGTCTTTTGAGTATTCTGGTAGATTCTTGTTTCATTGTCCTAGAGACTCTACTTCCACCTTGTTTGGATTCAGGTTGTGATGCCGGGGAAAAGGCAGAAGAAAGAGGAGCCAGAGCCATCTCAGCATCAAAATCCCACTGTTGATGAATCCACAAGGATTTGGATTTCCCAGATATTAGGAAAAAGGAAGAAGAAAGAGGGGCCAGATCCACGTCAGCATCAAAATCCCATTGTTGATGAATCCACAATGATTCGGATTTCCCAGATATTAGAAACTTTTTTAGTTTCAAAAGATGCATGTGAGGCTAACTTAGAATACCTATGATTTTTTTTTTGGTTATTGTTATTTGTTTCATGTGGAGATATGATATGGGCAGCATTTGTTTTATGAAGAAAAATTTAGTATGGTTGATTGGTCTTTTTCTGATCCTTTCTTCTTGATTGGGTGTTTGATTGGATATGCATTTTGGCTAGATATTAAATTTTGAATCTTTTTGGCTAGTTCATAAGGGCTTATAGACACTGAATCTTGGAAGGATGATTATATAGCTTATATCAGTTTGTATAGCTTATGCAGATTGTATATTTTATCCATTCATGAAATATTGATTTTGTTTGCAGCGTACAATTTTGAGGCTAACTTGTCTCCTGAAGAATGTGTTGCGGTGCATCATTTATCCCGAAAAATGGGGTTTAGAGTTAGAAAGTCTGGGTGAGTGCTAACGGCTAACTTCTGGTACAAGTCCGCACGCTGCCAGCTTTTATTTTGTCTTTCTATTTTTTTTTTTGAGCTGTTGTATTCTAATTTTCAATCTAAATCACGTAGACAACTTATTTTAAATAAGAAGACATCACTGTCCTCTTTTTTTGCAGTCCAAAAACTGAGGAGGGATAATTGGGCCTTTGTTAATTGCTGCAACATAAATGTGACATATAGGAGACATCTTTTATAAAAACAATAATCGTTAGGGCATAATAGAGGCTTAATGCGTCTTTAAGAATTATATTTACATTTCTTGAATGAAATAGTTGCTACTGTATGCGTTGAGTTTTGCATATTATTTTCTTGATATTGAACCCGCATTTTGTTTAGGCGTGGGATTAAACAGAAAATATCTGTTCACAAAGCCAAGAAAAAGATTGGCCCCACTAATGAGTTAGAGAGTCTTCCTCATTTCACCTTTTCTGAAGGGTCAAAGCAGTTGTTAGGTGGTTTATTAATGCATTATCCACCTGGTGATGAAGAATTTCGGGGAGAGATGATTGGAACAAATAGTGACACTACTGACAAAACAGAACAAAAGGAAGATGACTTTTTCGGCAGGCCCTATATGAGCAAAGCTGAAGTTGCTAAGAAATTGGAGGACCTTGCTGCTAGAATGAAGAATCCCTCTGACTTGAAACCGGTTCCTTTTTTTCCCCTTCTTTTTACACTTCATAGACCTTAATATGATTTTTATTGGTTGGATACTGTAATGGTATTAATCATCTTCTGTATGTGTAGCACTTGCTATTGAATAGTCATGATAATGAATGGGTTATTTGCTTTCCATTCATGCAGATCATTGAAAAGAGATCTAAGCTTCCAATTGCATCCTTCAAGGATGTCATTACATCAACCGTTGAATCTCACCAGGTTAATTTCATGTTTTGACTTTTGTAAAATTTTCTTTGGACATGCATCTGATTGGTAGCTTGGTTGCAGATTGCAATGCACCATCTTGTAATGCTTATTTGATATTTTATTGACATGTTAAATATATCAAACATCGTTGGGTAAGATGTTGGTTTTAAACCCATTTAAATGTAACAATTAAGTTGGTTTTGAAGATTAGATGTTTGCATGGTTTTTTGGTCTTACTATCCTTTTTCATGTGTTTCAAAGCAGGTAGTTCTCATATCTGGTGAGACTGGTTGTGGAAAGACCACGCAGGTTACCAATTCTTTGCTTTGTCTTTATTATAGTACAAGTACAACTACAATTACATTTATGTAAATATTTCAGCAAGTCCGCTTGTAAATAATCTTTTTTCTGTTATATGTTCTTATGATTGGTCCATTTCAGTTACATGCTTGTGATATGAATTTTCCCCTGAATCCCTTTTTCCTTTATATGGTTATATTATAGTTCATCCTCTTTTTTATCTCCAAGTAAAAAAAAAATGTACACTGGCTGTGGAATCAGTGAAAAGTTTGGATTAGTATTTGTTGTTTTTGTTTCATATGATAAAAAGTTGAAAGTAACTAGTACCAAAGAAGATTATATTACATAATGATTTATACGTTCTGTACAACATGATAAGCATAGTTTTCATTCAGAATTTCAATATGTTATTTCCTTGAAAGCTGATACCAATGGTCATTTGATCTAATTGAAGTTATATATGATATCCTTTCAGGCATCTTGGATTGACTGAGTCAATGTGGATTGTTATAGTTGATATTTTTTTTCTTTCTTTTTTTTGGGGGGGGGGGGATAAAATACAAAAAACACATAACCTTGTTACCAATTAGGGATTTCCCTATTCTGAAGGGTTCTGTTCGCTAATGGATAATAACAGATGTTAGCTTATACCGAACATTGCATTCTAATTAGTGAGCCGAACGTAAACCTAACTTGCCTTGACTTGCTTGTTGGTTGATGTGATAAGACCCCCTGATTGCATAAAGTAAGACTTTTTTATTCTTTTTGAGTAAGATGTGGGTAGACACATAGGATATACGAAAGAATATTTGGTTTTGAGATTTAGCACATTTAAATCTGAAGAGGACTTTGATGAAGTGAAAGAGGGTTGGATTTACACTTTAGAGAACATTTAATGTGGCAACACTATATCACCGTTTACTCTTTCATAATTTGCTGTTGACCATAAAAAGCCCAATCATCTTGCAGCTTTTCTCACTCCATAGCAAACAAACCAAACAGATGGGAATGTTTATATTCACAAGATAAGGTAAAATGTGATTAGTTGATTTTTGACAAACAATACTTGCTGACTCTGGCAAATTTGGTTCTTCTTAATCTGTAGATTGTCTGTGTTCAAAATTTTATTCAAGGTTGCAGAACATAGAAATATATGTCACCCTAAAGGAAATTAGACATCTGAAAATATCCTTTCATACATATGCTTCTGTTAGAGGTAGAGTAGATAAGGTGGTTTGGCCATGTGAGGAGAAGCCCTAGTAAGAAGAGTAGACCAAGTAGAGGATAGCCTAATAGTTAGAGGTAGAGGGAGACAAAAAAAAAAATTATAGGTGAAACCATTAAGAAGGACTTAGATTTATGACAAACAGAATGACATCATTTGATCCATGTAGCTGACCCCACTTAGTGGGAAAAGGCTTAGGATGTTGATGTTGAGTACATGTGCTTCTGTTCAATGCTAAGTTATGAGTCTGTGGTGCTGTGATTTGGGATAAGATTTTGCGTTTGGCTTCTATTTGGTGTAAAGCACATGGTCTTTTTACTGGAGTTCCTCTTATAGATATATTGAGGGATTGTGTAGCTTTGCTTCATTGATGTTTTCTTTGTTCTCTATTGTTTGTTTTCTTTTCTCTTTTTTGAAGAGGATCTCTTATCCTCTTAACTCTTTGTAATCATCTTCTCCTTGTCTTAATGAATTTCTTCTTTTCTCTTATAGATATATTGAGGGATTGTGTAGCTTTGCTTCATTGATGTTTTCTTTGTTCTCTATTGTTTGTTTTCTTTTCTCTTTTTTGAAGAGGATCTCTTATCCTCTTAACTCTTTGTAATCATCTTCTCCTTGTCTTAATGAATTTCTTCTTTTATCAAAAAGAAAAAAATGTGAAACCTAATCTTGCTTTGATATATTGATATTGTGGAATATCAAGTTGGAGAGAATAGGAGTGCTCTTCTTGTTAAGGAATAATTGTTTAAGATTCTTGTGCTTTCTGGTTGGGTTTTATGTTTTTCCCTAGTTTCTATAATTAGTTTTAATATTTTGCTTGTTGGTTGATAATTGAGGACGCATTAATACGTTCTTGATGTTTTTTGATTTTGGGTTTGCCCCATGATTACTTTCTTCACTATATATGAGCCAAGATCTTTCAATAAACTTTCAATGCTTTGTGAAATATTTCTCTTTCTCTTTTCCAGTGTCCTGTTTAACTTAATATTAAATATGATTTAGGTCCCACAATTTATTTTGGATCATATGTGGGGTAAGGGTGAGGCCTGTAAAATAGTTTGCACTCAGCCTCGACGTATCTCTGCAATTTCAGGTGTGCTACTTTTGCAAACTTAATTTTCTCAATTTTCCTGTTTTATTCTATATTAAAATATGTTTTTCCCCCTGTTTCTGTGTCTAGTTTCCGAGAGAATCTCCAGTGAGAGAGGAGAGACTATTGGAAACAATGTTGGATACAAGGTAATTTTATTTAAGTATCTTTGTTAGTAAAGGTTCCGGTCCTTTTGCTCTGGATTTGAGTCATTAGACAATTGTAGAGCCATATTTGTTTGAACATTGAACATTGTCATGAGTGGATTGGTGTTGTGTTCATGTGATGCATACACACAATTTTTTATTGATTCTTAGGAAGAAATCTATTAAGAAATTGTCATTATTAAGGAAGTATCATTTTTCCCCTTGAATCAATGGTTCAAAATGTTCTCATGCCCCTTATCTTTTTCTTTCTTTTTGGTGTGCCAGTGATTCTTTTATAGAATTTGTGGCTTTTTTTGTTTTTAAAAATTCACTACCCGATGTTGATTATGCAAATGCCTTTACAAGCACTGGTTACCTTCTTTGTCAGTACAACTTTGCTAGCTTTTCTCATGCAGCTGGATTTGAGTCATTAGACAATTATAGAGCCATATTTGTTTGAACATTGAACATTGTCATGAGTGGATTGGTGTTTTGTGTTCATGTGATGCACACACAATTTTTTATTGATTCTTAGGAAGAAATCTATTAAGAAATTGTCATTATTAAGGAAATATCATTTTCCCCCTTGAATCAATGGTTCAAAATGTTCTCATGCCCCTTATCTTTTTCTTTCTTTTTGGTGTGCCAGTAATT
The DNA here is from genome assembly GCA_029884595.1 of Ormosia semicastrata. Lineage (NCBI taxonomy): Eukaryota > Viridiplantae > Streptophyta > Magnoliopsida > Fabales > Fabaceae > Ormosia > Ormosia semicastrata. Next base: position 991,001 of record JAQQTO010000040.1, read on the forward strand.
CTTATAGAATTTGTGGCTTTTTTTGTCCTTAAAATTCACTACCTGATGTTGATTATGCAAATGCCTTTACAAGCACTGGTTACCTTCTTTGTTAGTACAACTTTGCTAGCTTGTCTCATGCATCTCATATACAGGCTTTTTTTTTTTTTTGATATCATATACTAGCTTATATTTTAAACAACAACCCAGATACGGTTAGAAAGCAGAGGTGGAAGGCAATCATCAATCGTGCTATGTACTACTGGAGTTCTATTGAAGGTGTTGGTTTCTAAAGGTTCTAGTTCCGTGAAGAATGGCATTTGTGGCATTACTCACATAATTATGGTACTTCACATAATTTGGTTCTATTAAATTTACTTTTTGTCAACTAGAGCACAAATTACGGTACTGAATCTTGGGTAAATACTTCATGTTCTTGCTTCTTCTATTCCTTGTTTGTTCATATTCAGTTGTTAGGATGGCCACAAACAAATGCTTCTTAAGTATGAATAAGTTCTCAGATGTATTAGTTAATTGAAACCTCACATCTGGCTAGGTAGACCTCCTAGAGTCTTGGGCATTATTTTTTGAAATCGTGCTTGAATTAAGTTGGCAGAGATGTCTCACCGTTTTATAGCAAGTTGGTTTGAAACAAGTTCCTTTATTTATTTAGTTATTTTTTCTGAGGAAAGTGACTACAGCAGAGCCTATCACTGTCATTGTCACCATGATTAGTGAGTACAATAGCTTAGGATTATGTATTTAAAGGGAAGGTATGCTGTAGTTGTAATTAGCTGAAAGCCTGAAACATTGATGTTAATAATGAATTAGTAAAGTACAATAGCTTACGATTATGTATTGTAGAATGGCATGTGCATTTGGCTTTGCCTCCGTTAAGGATGCTGGAACAAATTAGAATTGAATTCTAGATGCTTAGTAGAGGACATATAGTTCCCCCCATTAGTTAGTTGCAGATCATGCAAACAAGTTGATTTTGTTCGAGGGGGGGGTTGGAGTGATTATTAAGAGCGCAGAGTATTATTATATTCTAAGGCTATGATTTTAATCAAATGGTATTGCTAGTATTCCATGCTGCTGGCCTTGTATAATGTCAGTTTGAAAATGATGTTGGAATTTTGACGAGCTTGACATTGTATCCTCTCAAACCTTTCTAAAGCACTTTAAGTTGATTTTGAAATGGTACAATGCGTTCTTATCTGTTATGAAGTTTATGACCAATCATGTCATTTATGTTGTAGGAAATAGGAACATTTATTAATTGCAGGTTATTAGGTCATAAGTTGATCATTGGATCTCAACTTTGCATTTTTTCAATCAGCGCACCACAAGGATTTAAACCAGGATGATTATATTAGTTGTCAGAGTAGCATAAAATCATTCCTGGGCCTTAACAGCATAAACTTTTAGGTTGAGTTTGGTCCTTGACACAATATTAGAGCTTCTATGACCATGTGGTTAGGAGTTTGATCCTTGCCTCTCTTATTTTTCATAATTAAATTAAAATTTCAGCTCAAGTTAAAGTGGGCATATGCATTGTCCACACACTAACTCGAAAGGCTTTGTGTGGGGGAGTGTGTTTGAGAGATAGAAACCATTCCTGGGCTTTCACCTAATGGGTTGAGTTGATCCTTGACATCAGTATAAATTACAAACTCGGATTAGTGAAATACTGGTTTAAATCCTTGTTAACCAGCTGGTTAACTGTATTTGAACAATGGCCTCAAACCAGGTGATGTCAAGCCTTAGTTGGTGGCATGTATCAGTCGAAATAGTTGAGACTGAAGGGATTTTGTTACGGAATACAGAGTAAGGGTATTATTGTCTTTATGTAGCTATTTAGTATAAATAGATAGTTAGTGTTAGGTTATTGTGGAGTATCATTTGTGTGTAATGAGAAGGGAGCCGTAAACTTCTCTTATTTCTCTACTATGTTCTCTTAGTTTATCTCTATGAGACCCTTATCTTTCTCAACATATTTGAACCTTGATTCCTATGGGGAATACAATGGCCTCTTTCACTAGTCCAACACGCTTTCTGATATTATACATGGAAGTGAAATTTTTTATTAAGGTTTATATGAAAAAAATATTTTTGTTGTCAAATTGTTTCTTCTTTTTTGGCACAACAAATTGATTCTTATATATGTGATTATAAACTTTGTAAGTGATACTTAAATACTTTTGCATAATGTGTAATTTATAATATTATTATCTAGTGCGTCATCCTTACTAAATTTATGATTATATTAAAATGTTTGCATACATTTGTTTATCTATTTATTAGACTTCGGTTAATCTTGACCATCTCCTCTTTTAGATTCCATTACACCTTCAATACTGTTTCCCTTAAACTTTAGTAGTCTATTTCTAAACCTAGCACTATATTTGCCTTGTATGTTTTTTTTTTTCCAGCTCCTCATGAAAGCTAAATCTTTGGAAAAATTTCAAACTAGGAATTCTTGGTAAAAATATTATCAACTTAGAGAAGTGTTTAATTAAGTCACTAAGTCATTACTCATTAACCACTGTTTAAACATTATTAACCAATTAAGTGGTTAATTGTTCCTAAATTGGAAATATTTTAAGAATTTCTTTTTTGTGGTTTTCCCTAAAATCTAATGCATCATCCCTATTCCTTAAATATGTAAACCATAGGGATGGTGCTGAATTTGTCATTCTCATTTCTCACTTTCCCTGTACAAGAGAAGAAAATTTTACTTTTATTAGATTTCTGTCGATTGAGATCCAAGGTTCTATATTTATTCATTTTTCTTAAGTTCTGATGACAGACTAATCTCAGATTAAAGGCCTGAGAGCGTTATATCTGCGATAGTCCTCTTTAGAATCGATGATCATGTGATAAGAATAGCGAGGTCCAAATAAAGTGTCCTTTTTTAAGTGAGGAAGCTGAAATCAATCACCTAGCTGATAAATATAGCCTTTTTCTTGATTAAAATAATTAAAGAAATATATCAATTCCATTACTGATGGTGAAAATAGCAAATCTTGATATTATTTAATTTTAAATTGCTAGAAAAGTTATCACTGGCTTGGTGATCGCATATTGCTGGTAATTTTGTGTTTGTCAAATCATAAGGAGTTACATAAATATTGACTTTAACTGTTGTTGAAATTATAGGGAAAAGATGGAAAAGAGAGAAAGGAAAAATAAATGAATAATATTATGATGATTAATAATATGAAATGTGTGTAAGACACTATCATAATACTCCTATTTATTCTAATATTCTAGGTCAAGTACTAGTGTATTACAACTAGAACAAGCCCAGTACAGTAAGACTAATAACATAATAAGACCTCTAAAAAAATGAGAATCCTAATATTCTAACACTGGCCCTCAAGCCATAGCTTACTAAGCTATCAGCTTGTTACAAATAAACATTTAAACAAAAAAATAAAAAATAAAAATATAATGGGCTCCATGTAAAGTAAAAGGCATCCCCAAACACTCTGCTGGAGAGACTACACAGCCAAGTGAGGCATATCACAAACACGCCTAGAGAGTAGAGACAACATGAGCACTATGTTACATGGCCATAGAAGAAGAGAGACACTGTAAAAGAGGCACGGAGGGGGACAAAGACACCATTGGAAATGGTGAAATTGAAGGGATTAGGTGGAAAATGAGCAAAAGAGAATCTGAATCATAATATTGATGAGATGTGATAATATGAGATGTATACAAAATAGTGTTGTTAAATAGCTGCCATGGTGGATAGTGGTGTTGGATTTCAGCCAAACCATCATTGAAATGCAATGGTGAGGCAGCTTCCTCATGGTGGCTACAATGGACATTGCAGGATGGCGCCGCCAGAGCTGAAATGGTTTAATCTAAGTGAGAAATATCTCATCTTCCCTCGCCTCTATCTTCTGTGTACCCTTCTTTAGAAGGTAATAATTTTGAGTTTCCAGCAACTGTCTTAAAATGTGCAAAGAAATTCTTATTCGACCCATCATCTTGTCTATATAGGCTGCGTAACATCTTCTGTCTCCTGCCAAAACCAGTCTCAGGCAAAAGCCATCCTCTATCTTCGGCTGACTTTGCTTCTCTCTCTGTCTCTGTTAGAGTATATAGTAGTATATTAGCTTGTAAAGTGTGCTGACATGGCAACTTACAGTTGGCACCAGCTCACTGTTAGTTAGGCAGTTAGATTTCTACAGGGTTCTAGAGATTCTAGTTGCTTGTATATGTACCAGAACCTTCATCAGGTTCCATTCAGTTAATTCAGTTACAGATCAGTTTCTCTCTCTCTACCTTCTCTCTGTATTTTCCTTCACTTTCTTTCATTTTCTCACTGATTCTCGGTGATCATGAATTCTAAAATGGTATCATGAGCTGATTTTGATCCTGGTCATGGCCACTCCTTCAAATCTGTTCCACTCAACCACTGAAAATCTCTCTCATTCCTCTTCAACTCCATCATTAGACCCTACTCAGTTTTGGGTTTCAATCTAGCAGGTGTGATCCTTAACTGTTTGTTCAGTCTATGTTGATGACTTCATAGTGACTGGTAGTTCTCTGCCCATGATTCAACAACTAATTACTAAACTGAACTCAGTCTTTGCTCTCAAACAACTGGGTATTTTGGATTATTTTCTCGGGATTGAGGTCAAATTCTTGCTAGATGATTCTTTACTATTAACTCGGGGAAAGAACATCAGGGACCTACTTGAAAAGGCTCAGATAAGTGATGCTAAAGGTACCTCTACTCCTATGGTTGGTGGCTGCAAATTGTCTAAATATGGGGGTGATTATTTGTCTGATCCACATCCCTATTGGTCTACTTGAAAATAAGGAACAACAGTAAAACATCTGATTATAGCTGAATTGCTTGAGTGAATTTCACTCAGCATACTTGTATTTATATACATGAGAAATTAATTACAACTTCTATTTACAAGAAGAATAATTAAAGACTTAAACCATTCCCAATGACACTTTTGTTTCCAAAGCTATCTATCATATTTTCCATGCTAACTAATTTAATTTTCAACACTCTCCCTCAAGTTGAAGCATATAAATCATATATGCCAAGCTTGGTACATATGAATTGTACCCGAGGACCCCTAAGAGATTTGGTGAAAATATCTGCAAGCTGATTATTTGAGTTGATAGAGACGGCCACTACTACTCCACTTTGTATCTTCTCTCTCACAAAATGACAATCAATTTCTATGTGTTTGGTCTTCTCATGATACACTGGGTTAGAAGCGATATGTAGGGCTGCCTGATTATCATATATAAGCTTCATCTTGCCTGGTTCACACAATTTGAGTTCATTAATTAATTGTTTCAGCCATATTAGCTCACATGTTGCAAGTGCCATAGCACGATACTCTGCTTTTGCACTTGATCTTGTCACAAAACTTTGTTTCTTACTTTTCCAAGATATTAGGTTTCCAACCAAAAAGAACATAGTAACCTGATGTAGAACGTCTATTGAATGGAGAACTTGCCCAATCGGCATTTGTGTATCCCACAATCTAAGTATGTCCTTTATTTTCATACAATAGGCCTTTTCTTGGAGCTCCTTTGATGTATCTAAAAACTGTAATGGTTGCATCCCAATGTCCTTCACATGGTGAGTTGAGAAATTGACTAAGGATGCTTATAACAAAGGATATATTTGGTCGGGTAATAGTCAAATAATTTAATTAGCCAATCAACCTGCGATATTTGGCTAGATCAGATAATGGTTCTCCTTGATCTGGATTGAGTTTGGCATTGGGATCCATTGGTGTATCTATTGGTCTAGAATCCAACATTTCAGTTTCCTTGAGAATGTCTAATGCATATTTTCTTCGTGAGATACAAATCCCTGCATTAGATTGTGCCACTTCTATTCCCTGGAAATATTTCAACCTTCCAAGATCCTTAGTCTGAAAGTGATCAAATAAGTGTTGTTTTAACTTCATAATTCCTTCTTGATCATCTCCAATGATAGCAATATCATTGACATAAACAATCATATATATGGAAATTCCAGAGAAGGAATGATTATAGAAAACTGAGTGATCGACCTCACTGCGAACCATACCAAAATTTGATATAACAGCACTGAATCTACCACACTAAGTTCGAGGAGACTGTTTCAAGCCATATAAAGATTTGCGAAACGACAGACCAAGCCAGACTCCCCCTGAACAACAAACCCCAAAGGTTGCTCCATTTATACTTCTTCTTGAAGATCACCATGTAAGAATGCATTCTTAATATCAAGTTAATAAAGTGGCTAGTGGCGGATAGCTGCCATGGAAAAGAAAAGACGAATTGACGCCATTTTTGCAATCGGAGAGAAAGTATCACCATAATTAAGGCCAAAAATTTGAGTGAAACCTTTAGCAGCAAGACGAACTTTCAATTGATCAATAGCTCTATCAGGTCCCACCTTAGCTGTGTAAATCCACCTACAACCCATAGTAGATTTTCCAAGTGGCAATGGAACAAGTTCCCAAGTACTGTTGGCATGTAATGCAGACATCTCTTTTAACATTTCCTGGGGCCAGTCTGGATGGGAGAAGGCTTCGGCTGTTGTTTTTGGTATAGTCACAAAAGACAAAGAAGAGATAAAAGCATAATGGGAAGAAGACAATCGATGATAACTCAAAAAATTATAAACGAGATGAGGATTGCGAGAAGAATGAGTATCTTTTCGGATAGCAATGGGAGGACTGGAGATAACATCCGGAGTAGGATCTAAGGAGGGTTCAACCACTATTTCTGGTTGTGAATCAGTAGGGATTGCATCTGGACCATTAGTCGTACGAGGTTGACAATGATGAACTTGGAGAGGTTTATTTGCAAGGATAGATGGGGTAGAAGCTGGAGTAGTGACAGGAGGTCTGTCTAAGTAAGGAACAGGTAAAACCTCGGTGACAAGATGAGAGATAATATCGGATGTAGAGAAAAAAAAGGAGTACTTTCAAGAAAGGTAACATTTGTAGATATAATAAAACGGTTAAGTTCAGGGGAATAACATCAATATCCTTTTTGGAATCTAGTATATCCCAAGAAGACACACTTAATAGAACGAGCAGTTATCTTATCTTTCCTTGGTGTAAGATCATGAACAAAACAAGTACAACCAAATATGCGTAGTGGAAGAGAGAAAATAGGCTTGTGAGGAAATAAAATTGAATGAGGGATTTTGATTTTGCAAGACAGAGGAGGACATACGATTAATAAGGTAACACGCAGTAAGGATAGCTTCACTCCAAAATCGAAGGGGAACATGAGTATGAATAAGCAAAGTGCGAGCGGTTTCTAGTAAGTGGCGGTGTTTGCGCTCAGTAACTCCATTTTTTTGTGTAGTGTGTGGACAAGAAGATTGATGGAGAATACCCTGCGGAGCCATAAAAGATGAAAAAGATGCAGAAAAATATTCACGAGCATTATCACTACGCAAAATTTTAATAAAAGTATTGAACTGGGTATGAATTTTAGAACACTTGAATATAAAAAACTTAAGAGGATTTCTGAATTGCTCGAGTAAATTGTACTCAGCATATTGGGTTTATATATACACAAGGAATTAATTACAGTATGATATTTACAAGGATAATAAAAGATGATAAACGTTTCCTAGGATGCTAAGGTTCCAATGTTACTAGAAAAACGCAAACTATAAACTGATTAAGTTCCAATAATATGTAAATTCCAACACTCCTCCTCAAGCTGGAGCGTATATATCATAAGCATCCAGCTTGTCACAAATTTATGTTATTCTTGGACCTCGAAGTGACTTGGTAAGAAGATCTGCCAGTTGGTCATTAGAATTTACAAATGAAGTAGAGATCTGCTTTGAAACAATCTTCTCACGGATGAAATGACAATCAATCTCTATATGTTTGGTTCGTTCATGGAAGACCAGATTTGAAGCAATATGAAGTGTTGCTTGATTATCACAAATTAACATCATAGGTCCTATCTCGCAAAACTTCAACTCTTTCAAGAGTTGTTTTAACCATATGAGTTCACATGTAGTGAGAGTCATAGCTCGATACTCTGCTTCAGCACTCGATCTAGCAACCACATTCTGCTTCTTGCTTTTCTATGAGATAAGGTTTCCTCCAATAAGAACACAATATCCAGAAGTTGATCTTCTATCACTGGGAGACCCGGCCCAGCCAGCATCTGTATAAGCAACAACATTTGTACGTCCTTTGTTTGTATACACTAACCCTTTTCCAGGAGAGCCCTTAATATATCTCAAAATCTGAATAACTGCGTCCCAATGATTAACACAAGGAGAGTTAAGAAATTAGCTTACAACGCTAACAGCAAAAGATATGTCTGGTCTAGTCACAGTGAGATAATTAAGTTTTCCCACTAATCTCCGATACCTTCCTGGATCTGAAAAGGGTTCTCCCTGATCTGGTAGGAGTTTAATATTCGGGTCCATAGGAGTATCAACTGGTTTGCAGCTTAGCATTTCAGTTTCTTCTAAAATGTGAAGAGCATACTTCCTCTGTGAGATAGCAATATCATCCTTTGATTGAGCTACCTCAATCCCAAGAAAGTATCTTAGTCGACCCAAATCTTTAGTTTCAAAATGACGAAACAAGTGTTGTTTCAGTCTTTGAATTCCTTCATGATCATTTCCTATGATAACGTTATCATCCACATAGACCACAAGATAGATACATAGGTTAGATGAGTGTGTATAAAACACAGAGTGATCTGCTTCACTGCGGATCATGCCAAACTGCTGTAAAATTGTATTGAACCGTCCAAACCAACATCGAGGAGACTGTTTTAGACCATACAATGACTTGTGTAATTTGCAGAACAATCTTGACTCCCCATGAGCAACAAACCCCGGAGGTTACTCCATATAAACTTCTTCAGCTAGATTACCATGTAAAAAGGCATTCTTGATGTCCAATTGATACAAGGGCCAGCGATTCATGGTTACCATGGATATGAATAGCCGAATAGAGGCCTTTTTTGCAACAGGGGAGAAAGTATCACCATAGTCAAGACCAAAAATCTAGGTAAAGCCTTTCGCAACAAGACGAACTTTCAAACGATCCACCTTGCCATCAGGACCTACTTTGACAGTGAAAACCGACCGACAACCAACTGTCAATTTTCCAGGAGGAAGGGGAATGAGTGTCCATGTATGATTAGATTCTAAAGCTGTCATCTTATCAATCATTGCTTGCCACCATCTTGGATGGGATAGTGCTTCCTGAACAGATTTAGGAATAGAGATAAACGACAAAACAGATGTAAAAGCATAATGGGATGGGGACAAACAATGATAACTCAAAAAATTATAAATAGGATGAGGATTATGAGAAGAACGGATACCTTTACGAAGTGCTATAGGGAGGTCTGTAGGAGAGGAATCCGGAGCAGGTGTGGACGTTGAAGCAGGAGATGAATCACCGGATTCTGGAGTAGGGACATTTTCTGGAGGCGAAGGACGAGGATGACGATGATAGGTGATGAGAGGACGAGGTAAAGACTGTTGGGAAGAAATTTCTGGTTCTGGTGGACTCGAAGATTGAGGAACAAAGACCGGAGTGCTCAAGTAAGGAGCTGGTAAGACTTGAGATATGGAGTCTGGTTCAACCTGTGTAGTATAGTACGGTGTTTCCTCGAAGAATGTAACATCAGCAGAGATATAAAAGCAATGAGAGGTAGGAGAGTAACACCGGTACCCTTTTTGCAGGCGAGAGTACCCAAGAAAAATACATTTAACAGCACGCGCAGTTAATTTATCTTTTCCTAGAGAAAGATCATGTACAAAACAAGTGGAACCAAAGGCATAGGGAGGAATTTTATAAATGAGTTCCTTAGGAAACAAGAGGGAGTAAGGAACTTGGTTATGTAAAACAAAAGATGTTATGCGATTTATTAAGTACCCAGCAGTAAGAATAGCATCCCCCCAAAATTTCAAAGGTGCATTGGCTTGTAATAACAAAGTACGGGCAGTATCAAGCAGATGACGATGTTTTCTTTCTGCAATACCATTCTGTTGTGGAGTATGGGGACAACTAGATTGATGGAGCATACCATGAGAAGACATAAAAGAATTAAAAGGAGCAGAAAAATATTCTTTTGCATTGTCACTGCGTAAAATACGAATTGTGCACCCAAACTGAGTATGGATTTCATTGCAAAAATTTTGGAAGATGCTAAACAACTCAGAGCGGTCTTTCATTAAAAATATCCAAGTATATCTTGAGTAATCATCAATGAAAGTAACAAAATATTGATATCCTAAAATAGAGCTGACACGACTAGGACCCCAAACATCTGAATGAACAATATGAAAGGGGGATTCAGACCGATTATTGACTTTACTTGGGAAATTACCTCGAACATGTTTTCCAAGCTGACACGACTCACACTCAAAAGACTGCAAATGAGAGAGATGAGGAACTAACTATCTTCTTTAATTTATTCAGACTTGGATGACCCAAACAACGATGAAGAAGACTAGGAGACTCGGTAACAGCACATATGGTAGATGATGGAGTTTGAAGATAATAGAGTCCTCGTGATTCAAAGCCTGTGCCAATCGTCTGCCCCGTACTCCGGTCCTGTATATGGAAAGAACCTGCAGAAAAGGTTATAGAACAATTGAGAGTGCGAGTAAGTTGACTAATGGAAATTAAGTTAAAAGGACAGCCAGGAATAAAAAGAATAGAGTTCAAAGTTAGAGATGGGAGAGGTGCAGCTTGACCAATACCAGTAGCTTTAGTCTTTGAACCATCGGCAAGGGTGATGGAATGAGGAATTTTGGTGGATACTAATCTTGAGAAAAGTGAAGGATTACCAGCAATGTGGTTGGAAGCGCCAGAATCTAGAATCCAGGATTCAGCAGGCATAGAATGTGTGAGATAAGCCATAGAATTACCGGTGTGGACGACACTAGCCGTAGAATGAGTGAGACCCTTTTGAGGCTTATTAGAGGCCATGACAGCAAGTTTAGAGATAGTCAAAAGCTCAAAAAAAAAAGATCTCGAACAGTGGCAGCAGAAGACGCCTTTTCAGTATAAGAACAAAAGTAGGCTTCAAGGACCCACTATCCAAACAGGGGCGAATAGAGCAGGTGACCACTTGAACAGACTCAGGGAGGTCCGACGAGTAGAACAGGACCGGCGGTGACGAATTCCAATGACGGGAAGGAGGCGCGTGGCTTACACGCACCGGACGTTGGGCAAATTGGTGGCCGCGCGTGGCTGATTTTTTGGCGATGGGACTTGGAGAAACAGTCGGAAATGTTCGTCTGAGTTGACTGGGGCCCTTACTCTGACAGACGAAGGGACTTTGGACGAGGTTCCAGCCTTGACAGCGTTGAACAGTAACACAAACAGTATGTGAACAGTGACGTAAACAGTACCAGAACAGGACGTGAACAGTACCAGAACAATGATGTGAACAGTCAAAACAGAACAGTGATGTGAACAGTACTGTAACAGTATGAGAACAGTGACGTAAACAGTACCAAACCAGTATGGATTGAGAGACCAGAAGCGGGATCAACCCACTCTGATACCAACTTGAATATCAAAAACTTAGAGAGGATTTCTAAATTGCTCAAGTAAATTGTACTCAGCATATTGGGTTTATATATACACAAGGGATTAATTACAGTATGATATTTACAAGGATAATAAAAGATGATAAACATTTCATAGGATGCTAAGGTTCCAATGTTACTAGAAAAACGCAAACTATAAATTGATCAAGTTCCAATAATATGTAAATTCCAACAAGAGCAAAAGGATTTGAATATAGAAAATAATTCAGATCTTTCTTTCATTAAATATAACCAAGTTCAATGAGAATAGTCATCAATAAAGGTAACAAAGTAACAGAAACCTTGACAAGAGGGAACACGACTTAGACCCCAAACATTTGAATGAATAATGGCAAATGGAGATGCAACTCTCTTATTGACACGATTAGAAAAAGAAGTACGAACATGTTTTCCTAATTGACAGCACTTACACTCTAAGTTATTAAGACTCGATAGACTAGGAATCATATTTTGGAGCTTGGATAGGATGGGATGTCCCAAGCGACAATGAATCAATTTTGGAGACTTAACTGTAGCACAAGATACTGATGACCTTGGTATGGTCAGTCGATACATTCCTTGAGATTCACATCCAGTACTAATCGTCTGTCTCGTTCCCCGATCCTACACAATAACAGAATCAGCAAAAAAGGTAACAAAACAATTAAGTGAACGAGTAAGTTGGCTAACAGAAATTAAATTAAAGGGATAGTTAGGCATATAGAGAACAGATTTTAAAGGTAATGTGGGAAGAAGGTTAGCTTGACCTATCCCTTTAGCACAAATTTTAGAACCATAAGCCAAAGTAATGGATGGAAGAAAAGCAGGTTGTTCAAGTTTAGAAAGGATAAAAGAAATATTAGAAATGTGATCAAAAGCACCTGAATCAAGGACCCATGATCCAAGAGAGGAAGAATGAGAAATATAGGCTATAGGATTACTAGAATGTGCAACCAAAGCAATGGGAGTAGAAGCTTGTTTAGATACTTGATACTTGAGAAACTCATTATAGTCATTTCCTGAAACATATATACCATGTGTTTCCTGTGGGTTGGAAGGAGCTTCAAGAGTTTCATCAGATTGTACCACATTAGCGACCTTTGGAGGACGACCATGAAGTGCATAACACTAGTCTTTGGTATGGCCTACTCAATGGCAATAGGTACAAGAAAGTCGTGAAACATGATTACCACGACTGTTACCCCGACCACGACCACTTCCACGTCCTCCTCGAGTGGAAACTTGGGAAGAGGATTGGGATGCTAATGCGGCATGATCAACATTGCTAACTTCAAGTGAGGGGCCTGATTGCAGAAGTCGTGCAAAGACATTTTCAATGGAGGGAATAGGTGTGGTGCCCAAGATTTGTTACTGAAGAGATTCAAGTTCTGTTGGAAGCCCCAACAGAGTAATTATCAAAAATAGTTTTTGTTGTTGAGCACTATGAGCATCAGCATCAGCAGCATAGGGAAACAGGTTTGAATATTCCTCCATAACAGCTTCTACAGCTCTAACATACGATTCCATATCTGTACCCTCAAGCTTCAAAGTTCAAACTATGCATCTTTTGGATAACGTTATACATCCTTGCAATATCATTTGAATACAAGGCTTTTAGCACGATCCCATACCTTTTTGCATGTCTTGTGTGTCCTAAATACTGAGATTTTCTTTGGATCAATAGACTGCCACATCGGATTACATAATTGGGCATCAACTTTCTTCCAAGTTGCTCGATCAGCGGTTGGAATATCATCTTCTTTCTCAGAAAGATGATCTTCATATCCTTGGCCCATGAACCAAAGTTCCACAGAATCGGCCCATGCTAGATAATTCTTACCATCCGTTAACTTTTCAGTAGTCATAGTAGTACTTCCAGAAACAACAGAGGTCAGTATTGGTGATTTCTCACCATTGGAGGATGTTACCTCTGATTCTAACATGCTGGAACAGGAATAAAGAGGCTGGGTAGAAGTTTAAAAAGACTGAAAATAAGCTGGAAAGGATGCTGAAGCAAACCCAAGAACACAACAATAGAGGTGAAACAGAGGGCCAAACAGGGGAATTGCACAAGAAAGAGGCCAAATAGGTTGTGGAAGAGGCCGACGAGGACTGGGCTTCACTAGAAATGGCACGACGAGTTGGTCGGTGGAAGCAGCCTCTAGAAAGAGGGTCTCATGCTCTCCCATGCGCACAAAAACTGAAGCTGGGCAGATTCCGGCAACCGGCTTGTGGCGGCACGGCAGAGCTTTGGCAGCAGCTTGGTTCCGATGGTAGGCTGAGTGGAAGGCGGTGAACATGGTGGTTTGGTTAGCTGGAGGAAAAATAGAGTGCAGAGGTGCAAATCGGAGAAGACAGCTGTGGGAGGAAAGAGAAAATGGACACAGCGGAAAAAAAAAAGATAAGAACTGACACGGCTGAAAGTGGTTCAACCGGAAGGAAGGAAAAACAGAGCCGGGTCAGAACCCACTCTAATACCAACTTGAAAATAAGGAACAACAGTAAACAACTGATTATAGCTGAATTGCTTGAGTGAATTTCACTCAGCATACAGGTATTTATATACATGAGAAATTAATTACAACTTCTATTTACAAGAAGAATAATTAAAGATTTAAACCATTCCCCATACACTATTGTTTCCAAAGCTAACTATCATATTTTCCATGCTAACTAATTCAATATTCAACAGGTCTATTGTTGGTGCCCTGTAGTATGCTACTATTACTAGGCCTGAAATAAGCTATAGTGTGAACAAAGTGTGTCAGTTCCTTTCTTTGCCACTTGAGTCTGAGGTATCTTAAGGGCACTCTAACCTATGGTTTACTGCTGCGACCTGCTCAGCCTCATCAACCTCTCTCTCTTCATGCTTACTGTGATGCTGATTGGGCATCAGACTCGGATGACCGCAGGTCCACCTCTGGATCTTGTGTTTACTTGGGTCTGAATCTCATTTCTTGGTGGTCGAAGAAACAACCATTGGTTGCAAGGTCTAGCACTGAAGCTGAGTACAGGAGCCTTGCTAATACTGCAGCTGAACTACTTTGGATTTAGACATTACTTAAGGAACTCAAAGTTCCTGTCACTACTCCCATTATCTACTGTGACAACCTAAGCACTGTTTCCCTCTCACATAACCCTGTGTTGCACTTACGGACTAAGCATATGGAGCTTGATTTGTTCTTTGTCAGGGAGAAGGTTCTCAACAAGAGCCTTATTGTTTCTCATATTCCAGCTCAAGATCAGTATGCGGATACTCTCACTAAGGCTTTATCTAATCTCAGGTTTTGTGAATTAAGAGACAAAACTCACGGTAGTTGATCAATTTCATTGATACACCCACCCTGAGTTTGAGGGGGAAATGTTAGAGTATGTAGTAATATATTAGCTTGAAAAGTATGCTGACGTGGCAACTTACAGTTGGTGCCAGCTCACTGTTAGTTAGGCAGTTATATTTCCACAGGGCTCTAGAGATTCTAGTTGCTTGTATATGTACCAGAACCTTCATCAGGTTCTATTCAGTTAATTCAGTTAAACTTTCAGATCAGTTTCTTTTTCTCTCTCTCTCTCTGTATTTTCCTTCACTTCACCATTTTCTCACTGATTCTCAGTGATCATAAATTATAGAAGTCTCCGGCAAACTTTACTTCTTTCTCACATACGGCTGCCAAAGCATCACTGTCTTTGACTCTTGTCTCTCTTTTCTCTCATCTCAGCCTCTGTTTCTTTGTTTCTTTTCTCCTGTCTTATACAAATCAGGCCACACATTTGCTTTCCACGTGCTGCCTCCCTGTACTATTGCTGTGACCCATGTGTACTGTTTCAACTTTCAACTCATTTTTGTTTTTCAAACCATTACTTGCCAATTTGTGGCTCCATAGTCCAAAAGTGATCTGGGCAGTTTAGTTACCCACCATTTTCAGAACTATATTAGATTGTTTTATGCTTTTCCTTTGAGTTTTTTCCCCTTAAGTTTGTGATACTTTTGGTGAATTTTATTTCATAGAAAATGTTTTTTATAATTTTATTGTTCTTGATGTAAGTTATTAGTTCTTGTTTATACTCAGCAGATTTTTTTAGTATATTTTATGTATAAATTTTATATCTTTAATATGACTACCATGCTTCCGTTATCCTCCATATATCTATGGCAGAATTTTGGCTTGCCACCATCCGCCATTGACAACACCATACAAACAATAGCCTAATAATTTTTTTTATACTAATATTCTAGGTCAAGTATTAGTGTAGTAGAATTAGTAAATGCCAGCCCAATAACAATTCTAACATAACAAGTCTCTAAAAACAATTGACAATCATAATATTTTAACATTCTCCCTCAAGTTGAAACTTTATAAGCTTTAAGCTTAAATAAACACTAACTATAAAATATAATGGGCTACATAAACCAGTGGAAAAGGCATACCAAACACTGCTGGAGAGACAGCATAATAAAGTTCCAGCTTAAATAAATAGTTAACACACTAACTTTAAAATATAATTGGCTACATAAACCAGTTAAAAGGCATACCAAACACTGCTAGGTAGATAACACAATAAAATGAGCATTGCTGGAAATAAAAAACAAGTAGATTGTCGGAATGATAATTGGTTGGAATATTGCATGGCCAAGGGCAAGAGACACTGCTGAAAAGATGCATAGCAGGAATAGAAAGGCACTGTTGGAAACAGTTACTAAGGGTGATAGTGGGTAAGAAATTTCCTAGCTGGCAACCACACACATCGCCCAAACTTCTCCAAATTCATAAAAAGAAAAAAAAATGTATTTGGAAGCTTCAAACAGCAAGAATAACCTCAAATTTGAATTCAAGAGACTTCAGACATCATGGTAGAAGAAGATCAAACAAAAAGAGTTCCAGATTTTTCGAAACTCTGCACAGAGAAAAAAATGGTTATTAATCACAATGGATGGTTCTACTTTGATAGCATGTTGAAATTATAGGGAAAAGAGGAAAAGTGAGAATAGATAAATAAGACTAAACAATATTATGATGATTGATAATATGAGATGTGTATAAAACACTAACCTAATACTCCTATTTATACTTACATTCTAGGTCAAGATCTAGTGTAGTACAACTAGTACGAAACCCTACCCAAAAATACTACTCAAAGAGACTACTAACATAATAAGACATTAAGACTGCTAAAACAATAAGAATCCAAATGTTCTGACTACTATGTTGATCAGAAACAAAGTTAGTCCTAGAATTTTTGGTCTTTGGATGGCCTCTTGAGCAATGGATTCCCACTACACAGCTATGATGATTGTGGTAATACCAGGAGTAGAAATGTAATTTGAAAATTTTGATATTATTCTGTTAAAGTCCTTGTTGTGTGAAGGCCTTCAAGAATCATGGCATATCTGATGCATATGTTGTGCTTCCTTGCCTTAGCAAGTGTAAATTACGAAACGAGATGACATTCATTTCTTGTTCAGGATGAAATTCATGAAAGGGACCGATACTCAGACCTCATGTTGGCAATCCTCAGGTATACTATCAAAAGGAACTTATTAGCTTTTCACTTTGTAGTGTAGTTTTGTTAAATACAACTGTATAATTTCCTATTACGTAGTAAAATTGGGTTGTAGGTTATAGTATGTGGGAATTTCTAGTTGACATTAGATTAAATTTTAGTTTGTTGTTTACATGTTAGTGGTCTTTTCTCCCCTTATATTTCTTGGTGTTCTCTCAGAAAGTCTCTCTCCTCTCTTTACTTTCCTTCCCTCACTAGTTTCATCTAATTAGTATCTTCCCACACAAATAAATTAGTATTTATGTACATAGTGGTACATGAATGATACATGAAAGAATTAAATACAAACACTAAGTCCTATGAAGTGGTGATTGCAATATCTTGTAATCACCATTATGAGTCAGCTATGACACATGTTTCACATGTTTAACATGTGAAACATGGGCTTTATTCTAACATGCTTCTCTGCTTTCATGCATGCTGATGTTTTCCTTAATATTGTTTCTTTTCCTTTTCATAGGTTGTTCTTGGAGTATATCTTAGCCTTTCACCTTGTATTCTATTTTCTAATAAAATCCTCCTTTTATTAAAAAAAAAGTTATAGAATGATGTTTCATGTACGGCATTATGCTAACAAAGCAACCTTGATCCTCGTATAAAAACCTCAATGTTTGTAGGACTTACATGTCTAAGGTTGGAAAATGCTTGGTGCACACACTTTTGTACACATCTATTCACATCCCTGCCTAGGTGGCAAAATTGGAATGTAGGTGTTTAGAAGTTTAGGTGGGACAATCTATAATTAGATGGTAACAAATGTTAAATGTGAGGTGATATATGTAAAAGTGTGTGTGGATAGATGTACTCTTAAGGTTGTTATATTTAATCTTATCTCTAGAACATAAATCATTTTGTATCAAATCTTCTCTATGAATAACAACTCAATTTCACATTAATCCTCAAATGACATGTATTCTCTTTAAGCTTTATGTTTAAAGTAATAATGCCAGTGCCACAACTTTGCACCTACACAAAAAGACAGTTCTAATTCTTTGCACTGATCGGAGACAATCTGTCAAATTATTAGCTAAGTTTAGAGTATAGAATTATATTATAAAAACTATAATGGAAAATCTTGTGAATTAAGGAAGTATTGACCCTAAATTCAAGGGTGATTAATTAGGGATTGGTTCTAGGCGATTGATTGGAGCTTGATTGAGGGGTGATTGATTGACAACAATGCAATGCATGAGCTACAGACAGTGTGTGTATCATCCTACAGCTTCTTTACATTCTCTCTGTGTCTATATCTTTGTAGAAAACCCTACAGTTTAGGAGTTGTTGGATGGTGGCTTTTGTGGACGGTGGCCTCTTGGTCTTGTTCCCACATTGTTTTTAGTGTTTATTGTTGCTTATTTTCTAGGCTTGATTAGCTTGTTTTCTAGGGACTAGTTTAATGTATAGCTACCTATATATTACCTCCATTGTAAATATTCTTGATAATGATAATATATATAAAAATAGTTTTCCACATGGTATCAGAGCTGTTTTTTTTCTAAACCACACTAACTATGGTGGATGACTCTATCAATAGCCAAGAGTCAACAACCTTAGAGACTCAAATGAGTCGAACTAATGCTATCTTCAGTTCGAATGTACTAGATGGTTCTTCTGTCCAGCTATCGGCAGAAAAACTCAACGGGAAGAATTTGCGAGAATGGGCCCAGTCCGTGAAACTCGCAGTAGATGAAACAAGGTAGAATGCTTCCCAAATCTTTGAAATTAAGACACATCTATGGCGGATGAAACAAGGAGAGAAGGAGGTGATAGACTATCATGGAGGTGTTGGCACTATGGCAAGAATTGGATTTAAGCAGCGAAGAAGAATGGCATTGTGCTGAGGATAGTGCGCTGTTCAAGAAGAGATTGGAAAACGAGAGAGTTTTTGAGTTCCTTACAGGCCTTAATCAAGATTTAGATGATGTACGAGGAAGGATTCTCAGCTGTAGACCTCTACCATCCACTCAAGAAGTGTTTGCTGAAGTGAGGCGTGAAGAGGCAAGGCGCAAAGTCATGTTGAAGGAGGTCACAACCACGGTACCAGAGGGCTCAGCATTTGTATCTCAAGGGACCTACAGTGGGCCAAATACCAAGCAACCAAAGGGCCGTCTCTGGTGTTTGCTCTCCAAGCCTCAGATCAGTCATAAAAAAATACTCTATCTAGTAATTTGGCACAAAGAGGTAATTTCTCACAAGCCCTCCCTATACACCTTTCGTAACCATACACCTTGGATTATAGATTCTGGAGCCTCTGACCATATGATAGACTCTTATCACCTTTTCTTATCATATACCACATGTGCTGGTAATCTAAGAGTCAAAATTGCTAACGGGTCTCTTGCTTCTGTTGTCGGCAAAGGGAGTATTCGGATTTTTGACTCGATTACTTTAAAGTTTGTTCTTCATGTTCCAAAATTATCTTGCAATCTTTTGTTTGTCAACCAACTCACTAAGCACTCCAATTGCTCTGCTAAATTTATTTCATCCCATTGTGTTTTTTAGGACCTGTCATCGAGGACGACGATTGGCAGTGCTAAGGAGTATGACAGAATCTATTACTTCGAGGAATCCAAAGTGAATGATCAGTGTCAAAGTGTTATTTGTAATTCTGTTTCTATACCTAAGAATAGTGACCTAATATTATGGCATTCTCAATGGGGTCACCCCAATTTTCAGTACATGTGTCATTTATTTCCTTCGCTATGTTCGGAAAAAATGCCTCTCAATGTTCAATGTGAAGCGTGTGAACTTGCAAAACACCGAAGAACTTCATTCCCAAAATCCAAATACAAACCCACAAAACCTTTCACAATCATTCACAATGATGTATGGGGACCTTCCACTCACACAAAATGGTTTGTAACATTCATTGATGATCACACTCGCACTTGTTGGGTCTACTTGTTAAAAGATAAGTCTGAAGTACATTCAGTGTTTATTAACTTTTATGCCATGATCCAAACACAATTTCACACCCAGATTCAAATATTGCATATTGACAATGGCACGGAATATCTCAACCGCACCTTAGGTCTCTTTCTTTAAGAAAAAAGGATCATTCATCAAAGCTCATGTGTTGACACCCTTCAACAAAATGGGGTTGTTGAACGCAAGAATAGACACATTCTTGAGGTAGCACAAGCCTTAATGCTCACTACCCACATGCCTACAATGTTTTGGGGTGATGCTGTTCTAACAACCACTTATCTTATCAATAGAATGCCCAGTCATGTTTTGTCCTATGCTATACCCCTTGACACTCCTCGAATTCTTCCCTACCTCTCAGCTGGACTCCAATCTCCCTCTTCGTGTATTTGGTTGCACTGCTTTTGTGCACGTCCATCCTCACCAGCGCACCAAATTGGACCCTCGGGCCACCAAGTGTGTCTTCCTTGTCCACGGGATACAGTGCCTTTACTTCTAACCTTGACAGGGTCAAAATTCCAAAGAACATTGAGGAGGCACTTGAAATTCCAGAATGGAGAGAGGCTGTAATGGAGGAGGTAAGGGCATTGGAAAAGAATGGAACATGGGAGGTTGTGAATTTGCCACGAGGAAAGAGACCAGTAGGTTGCAAATGGGTATTCACTATAAAATACCAAGCAGATGGGACAATTGAGAGATACAAGGCCCGATTGGTTGCAAAAGGATTCACTTAGACCTATGGCATTGATTACACAGAAACCTTTGCACCCGTGGCAAAGTTGAACACTATCCGAGTACTCATAACCTTGGCAGCCAATCTAGATTGGCCACTTCAACAACTTAGACATAAAAAATGCATTCCTAAATGGTGAAACACATCAGGAAGCAGTCTTCAAGATCCTGAGATATCTAAAGGGATCTCCAGGGAAAGGCTTATTGTTCAAGCGAAGTGAACAAAAGAAAGTGGCAATATTCACTGATGTTGATTGGGGTGGCTTTACAGAGGATAGAAGATCCACAACTGGATACTGCACCTTCGTGTGGGGAAATATGGTCATTTGGAGAAGCAAGAAACAAAATGTTGTAGCAAGGAGCAGTGCAGAGGCAGAATTCAGAGCTGCTGCTCAGGGAATATGTGAAGGATTATGGTTGCGGAGGTTATTGGAAGAACTACATGTTGAGTTAGAATTACCTATCAAGTTGTACTATGATAATAAGGCAGCTATCAATATCTCTCTCAACCCTGTCCAGCATGACAGAACCAAACATGTGGAAGTTGACAGGCACTTCATTGAAGAAAAGGTGGAAGAAGGAACTATTTGCATGACATATGTCCCTACTAAGGAGCAGATTGTAGACACATTCACCAAGGGACTACCTGGACAACTCTTTTGAGGATCTCATTGTCAAGTTGGATATGATCAACATCTATGATCCAACTTGAGGGGGAGTGTAGAAAACCTTACAATTAGGAGTTGTTGGACGGTGGCTTTTGTGGACGGTGGCCTCTTGGTCTTGTTCCCACATTGTTTTTAGTGTTTATTGTTGCTTATTTTCCAGGCTTGATTAGCTTGTTTTCTAGGGACTAGTTTAATGTACAACTACCTATATATTACCTCCATTGTAAATATTCTTGATAATGATAATATATATAAAAACAATTTTCCACATTCTTTCTAGTTTTTCAACATGGTAGGGGAGCTTTCATGACCAAGTGGTCTAGAGTTTGATCCTTGCCGACCCCATTCTTCTGACCAAATTAAATGTTTGCATGAGCCACGAGGTGAAATGTGCTTGAGCATTGTCCAAGCTTCAAGCCTAAAGGAATCTTGTGTGAGTGAAGGGGCATGTTGCAGACATAAGCCACTCTTGGGTTTGCACCTAATAGCTTAAGCTTTTGGCTAGAACTGGTCCTGAATAAGCACAAACCAAGCATTTTGAGTGTTTTATGTGTTGTGGTGAAAATAGGTTGATAGTAGCGTTTCTCTATATTTAATTCTCCATGTCCCCTAAGAAAATTATATTAGATATAAAATCATTATTGGTCCTTGATATGGTGTTCAAGTCTCTGAATAAGTGGTTAGGAGTTCAATCTGTACCACTCCCATACAACAACAACATCAAAAGACTTTTTCCACTAGGTGGAATCGGCTAAATGGATCAATTGATGCCATTTTGTTTTGTCATAAAGACATAAACCAAGTCTTCAGAAAGATCATTTAGATCTATGTCCTTTTTAATGGTTTCACCTAGAGTTTTTCTTGGTATCCCTCTACTAATTATTGGGCTATCCTCCATTTGATCCACTCTTCTTACTGGGACTTCTATTGATCCTCTCCTAACATGGCCAAACCACTTAAGATGAGATTCTACCATCTTTTCCTCGATAGATGCTACCTTTATTTTCCCTCTAATGCCTTCATACTTAATCTTGTCTTGTATGTTTACTCATCTACTGTAACATTCTCATCTCTGCATCATTGAGTTTATGCTCTTATTGGCTCTTTATCACCCAACATTCAGTACCATAAGCTTAAGAGACACCTTTCGATCACAAATAACACTGCTTGAATTCTATGGTTTACATCTCTATTGAAAGACTTGAGACAATTTAGACAATTATTTGTGAAATGCTTGAGTATTTTAACCCACTCAGCTGATCTGTATTTATATACATTTAGGGAGTAAATACAATGTGTAATTTATAAGAATATTAATGAAATTCTAGTTCCTAAGTACATGCATGAGATTACCTAGATACATGAATATGTGACTTACGAGGTACATCAATAACTATGATTTATTGGTACAACTACCCATACACTATCTGTTAATTCCAACACTCCCCCTCAAGTTGGAGCATATAAGTCAAATGCTCCAAGCTTGGAACAAATATTCTGAATCCTTGGTCCCCTTAAGGATTTTGTAAAGATGTCTGCTAGTTGATCATTAGAACTAACAGATTCGGTGATAACTTCTTTAGAAAGGATTTTCTCCCGGACAAAATGACAATCAATCTCGATATGTTCAGTTCTCTCATGGAATACTGGATTGGAAGCTATATGAAGGGCTGCTTGGTTATCACAACATAGCTTCATTTGCTGAGTATCTCCAAACTTCAATTCTTGAAGAAGTTGTTTAATCCAGATGAGCTCACATGTGGCTACAGCCATAGCTCTATATTCAGCCTTTGCACTAGACCTTGCAACAACATTTTGCTTCTTATTCTTCCACGAGACAAGATTTCCTCTAATAGACACACAATACCCTGAAGTGGAACGCCTATCAATGGGAGATCCTGCCTAATCTGCATCACAAAATCCAACTATTTGAGTGCTTCCTTTATCTTCATAGAGAAGTCCTTGTCTTGGGGTCTTTTTAATGTATCTCAGAATTCGAATTACTGCATCCCAATGATCATTATGAGGAGATTGCATGAATTGACTCACCACTCCAACTGCAAAGGAAATATCTGGCCTTGTAATAGTAAGGTAGATGAGCTTCCCAACCAATCTTCGATATCTTT
Source organism: Ormosia semicastrata (assembly GCA_029884595.1). NCBI lineage: Eukaryota > Viridiplantae > Streptophyta > Magnoliopsida > Fabales > Fabaceae > Ormosia > Ormosia semicastrata. Next base: position 1,014,565 of record JAQQTO010000040.1, read on the forward strand.
CAGGATCAGAATAAGGCTCCCTCTGGTTGGGTAGCAATTTCTGATTTGGATCCATGGGACTATCAACTGGCCTACAATCTGTCATACCGGTTTCTTTAAGCATGTCTAACGCATACTTCCTCTGTGAGATGATAATCCCATCTTCTGACTGAGCAACTTCAATTCTATTGAAAGACTTGGATATAATTTAGACAATAGTGTTTGTGAAAATGCTATTGTGCAAATGCACTCAGCATATTGATATTTATATACACTTGATCATAAATACAATTTATGTTTACAAAGATATTAATGACAACTATTTCCTAAGTACATGCATAGATATAAACTAGGTACATGAATTGTTAGCTTCATGAATCTGAATTAATTGCTACTAATTCCAACACTCCCCCTCAAGTTGGAGCATATAAATCAAATGTTCCAAGCTTGGAACAAATATATTGAATTCTCGGCCCCCTTAGAGATTTTGTGAAGCTATCTGCCAGTTGATCATTAGAGCTAACAGATTCAGTACTAATTTCCTTAGAAAGAACCTTCTCACGAACAAAATGACAATCAATTTCGATATGTTTAATTCTTTCATGAAACATTGGATTAGAAGCTATATGAAGGGCAGCTTGATTATCACAACACAACTGCATTTGTTGGGTGTCTCCAAACTTCAATTCTTGAAGAAGTTGTTTGATCCAAATAAGTTCACAAGTGGCTGTAGCCATAGTCCTATATTCTGCTTCTGCACTAGATCGTGCAACAACATTTTGTTTTTTGCTTTTCCAAGAGACAACATTCCCTCCAATAGAAATACAGTATCTTGAAGTAGATCGTCTGTCAATTGGTGATCCTGCCCAATCTGCATCACAATACCCAACTATTTCGGTGTTTCCTTTGTCTTCATAAAGTAGCCCTTGTCCCGGTGCCTTTTTGATATATCTCAGAATTCGTATCACTGCATCCCAATGATCAGTATGAGGGGATTGCATGAACTGACTTACTACCCCAACTGCAAAGGAGATATCTAGTCTAGTAATAGTGAGGTAGATAAGTTTTCCAACCAATCTTCGATATCTTTCCGGATCGAATAAGGCTCCCCCTGACTAGGTAGTAATTTCTGATTTGGATCCATTGGGCTATCAATGGGCCTACAATCCAACATACCGGTTTCAGTAAGTATGTCCAATGCATACTTTCTTTGTGAGATTGTGATCCCATTACTTGATTGAGCAACTTCAATGCCAAGGAAATATTTTAACTTCCCCAAATCTTTGGTTTGAAAATGGCTGAAGAGATATTCCTTAAGTTGAGAGATTCTTTCATGATCATTTCCTGTGATGACTATATCATCAACATAAACCACCAAGTAAACACATTTATTTGAAGACGTATGACAATAGAAGACTGAATGATCTGCTTTACTCTGTTTTAGTCCAAAATCTTGGACAACAGAACAAAATTTCCCAAACCAAGCTCGTGGAGATTGTTTAAGCCCATAGAGGGATCGTCGTAGTTTGCAGACTAATCCAGACTCCCCCTGAGCAACAAAGCCAGGCGGTTGCTCCATGTAAATTTCTTCTTCGAGTTCACCATGAAGAAAGGCATTTTTTATATCTAACTGATATAATGGCCAATGACGAATGGCAGCCATGGCAAGAAACAGTCGAACAGAAGTAATTTTTGCCATTGGGGAAAAGGTATCTCCATAGTCAAGACCATAAACTTGTGTATAACCTTTGGCCACCAGACGAGCCTTGAGACGATCAATCTGTCCATCTGGGCCAACCTTAATAGCATACACCCAACGGCATCCAACAGGTTTCTTGCCAAAAGGAAGGGGAACCAACTCCCAAGTACCATTGTGCTCAAGTGCCTACATTTCATCAATCATGGCTTGTCGCCATCCTGGATGATCAAGTGCCTGATGAACATGTTTAGGAATAGAAACAGAAGATAAGGATGACACAAAGGAATAGTAAGAGGGAGAAAGACGATGATAACTTAAAAAATTATAAATAGGATGAGGATTCCGGGTTGACCGAGTACCTTTCCTAAGAGCAATGGGCAAGTCAAGGTTTCCTTCAGGTAGGTCCGTTGTAGGGTCATCCGCTGGAGCAGGACATGATTCAGCTGGTCTTTCAGTGCCTTCCAATTCTGTATTAGCAACACGTGGACGACGACGGTATATGATGGGTGACCTTTGAGATTGCTCGAGTGGGGGATTGTCAGGAATATCTGTAGTCGAAACAAATTCTGACAAAGGGGAAGGTGATGAACCAAGATAAGGAATCGGAAAGACCTCTTGAATAGTATGAGACTCAACTGTGGATGGTGAGAAGTAAAACTTTTCTTCGAAGAACGTTACATCTGCAGAAATGTAATAACGATTCTGCACAGGGGAGTAACACTTGTAACCCTTCTGTAACCTGGAATATCCCAAAAAGACACATTTAATGGCTCAGGAAGCAAACTTATCAAGACCTGGAGACAAGTCATGAATAAAACAAGTGCATCCAAATATCCGTGGAGCGACATGAAATAGTGGCTCTTTAGGGAATAAAATGGAATGTGGTATTTTATGATCAAGAGAGGACGATGGTATCCGATTAATTAAATAACAGGCTATCAAAACTGCATCTCCCCAATGTCGGACAGGTACATTCGCATGAAGTAACAAGGTCCGAGCAATTTCAACAAGATGTCTATTCTTCCTTTCAGCTATGCCATTCTGTTGAGGGGTATGAGGACAATTGGATTGATGGAGAATGCCTTGTGATGACAAAAAGGAAGAAAGAGCAAAAGAAAAGTATTCTTTTGCATTATCACTTCTAAGGATTTTGATTGTCTTACCGAATTGGGTTTTGACCTCATTAACAAAAGTGATGAGAATAGACAAAAGTTCAGATTGTTCTTTCATTAAGAATACCCAAGTGCACCGAGAGAATTCATCAATAAAGGTAACGAAATATCGAAAGCCATTAGAAGACACACGACTCGGTCCCCATATATCTGAATGGATAACTGAAAAAGGGGAATCAACTCGGCTTTCAACTTTGCTGGCAAAGGAAGAGCGAACATGCTTGCCTAGTTGACACGACTCACAGTTCAATGATGACATTTTTGCAAGATTCGGAACCGTTTGCTTCAATTTTGACAAACTTGGATGGCCCAATCATTCATGAAGAAGATTTGGAGACTCGACTACAGTACAACTTACAGAGGGAGCTGATTGGAGGTAATAAAGACCATGTGATTCATGTCCTACACCAATCATCCGACCCGTACCACGTTCTTGTATAGTAAGAGAACCAACATCAAAAGTTATTGAGCAGTTTAGAGATCGAGTAAGTTGACTAAGGGAGATCAAATTAAAAGGACAACCAGGTATAAAGAAAACCGATTTTAAAGTTATAGAAGAGTGATAGAAACATGACCGATTCCTTTGGCGTTGACCTTAGAACCATCCGCAAGAGTAATGAAGTGAGGAAATTTAGGAGAAGATATGAAGGAGAATAAAGAACGATTACCAGCAATATAATCAGAGGCACCTGAATCAATTATCCAAAAATTTTGATTGTTACTGGATTGAGATATGAAGGCTGCGGAGTCATGAACACCAGTGGTAGTAGACCCATGAGACTGATGGGCAGCTTTCAATTGAAGATACTATTGGTACTCGGCTTCAGAAAATTTTTCCTTGAACATTTCAGCATTGATTGATTTTCGGGGAAAGCCATGAAGAGAGTAACAAGTATTATGAGTGTGACCCATTCGCTTGCAATATGTGCATTGAGGACGACCTATTTTTTCAAACAACCGAAAAATTGAATTTTGACCAACTAGACAGACAGAGGAGGTCGAGGCGAATAAAACGGTTACGGGCGGTCGCGGTGGTTTTCCGGTGGCCAAAGACAAGTAATGAACAAGTAATGGAACAAAGTTGGAACGGTGATGGAACAAGATGCAGAACAAGTAATGAACAAGACGAAATAGTAACAAACAAGACGAAACAATATGAACAAGTGATGGAACAAGATGAACAGAAGTAAAAATGGTGATGTGAACAGTTCCAAAACAAGACGAAAAACAATGCGTGAAAAGACCGAAAAGACGGCGGTGCGTGGATGCGAGTGGCGGCACGTGGCGGGCGGTTGGGACAATGTTGAAGGACGAGACGAACCAGAGGCCGAAGACTTCGTACAAGGATAAAGGTTGAAGGTGCAAGGATTTTTTGGACAGAGGCAGAAACCTTCAAAGGACACATGAACCTGCTCTTGATACCATATTGAAAGACTTGGATATAATTTAGACAATAGTGTTTGTGAAAATGCTCTTTGTGCAAATGCACTCAAAGCATATTGATATTTATATACACTTGATCATAAATACAATTTATGTTTACAAAGATATTAATGACAACTATTTCCTAAGTACATGCATTGATATAAACTAGGTACATGAATTGTTAGCTTCATGAACCTGAATTAATTGCTACTAATTCCAACAAATTCCAAGAAAATATTTCAGCTTTCCCAGATCCTTAGTCTGAAAGTGACTAAATAAATGTTCCTTCATCTGAGCAATTTTTTTCTAGTCATTTCCCGTGATGACTATATCATCTACATAGACCACCAGGTAAACACACCTATTTGGAGAGGTATGGCAATAAAAGACTGAATGGTCTGCTTCACTTCGTTTCATTCCGAAAGCCTAAACAACTGAGCTGAATTTTCCAAACTAAGCTCGTGGGGATTGTTTGAGTCCATAAAGAGACCGACGCAATTTGCAAACCAAGTTAGACTCCCCCTGAGCAACAAACCCAGGTGGTTGCTCCATATAAATCTCCTCTTCTAATTCTCCATGTAAGAATGCATTTTTAATATCCAACTGATACAGTGGCCAGTGACGAATGGCAGCAATGGCAACAAATAGTCGAACAGAAGTAATTTTGGCCACAGGGGAGAAAGTGTCTCCATAATCAAGGCCATAAATCTGGATAAAACCTTTGGCTACCAATCGAGCTTTGAGACGATCAATTTGTCCATTGGCCCCAACTTTTATAGCATATATCCACCGACAGCCAACAGGTGTCTTGCCCGAAGGAAAGGGAATTAACTCCCAGGCACCATTATGCTCTAAAGCCTGCATTTCATCAATCATGACTTGTCGCCATCCTAGATGATCAAGTGCTTCACAAAGATTTTTAGGAAGAGAAATAGAAGATAAAGAAGACACAAAAGAATGATAAGAAGGAGAGAGACAATGATAACTTAAGAAGTTATAAATAGGATGAGGATTACGTGTGGACCGAGTACCTTTCCTAAGAGCAATGGGTAAGTCAAGATTCTCTTCAAGTAGGACATGGTTTCGCAGTAGGACATGGTTGTTCATTACCTTTAAGTTCTATATTGGGAATTCGTGGACGACGCCAGTATATGATGGGTGATCTTTGAGGCTGCTCAGGTGGAGGATTATCAAGAAAATCTATAGTAGCATCAACCGTTGACTCTGATTCCTGCAAAGAAGGTGATAGACCAAGATAGGGAATAGGAAAAACTTCCTGTAGAGTATTAGACTTAACTATGGAGGGTGAGAAATATGGTTTGTCTTCAAAAATGTTACATCTACGGAGATATAATAACGATTGTGAATAGGAGAGTAGCATCGGTAACCTTTCTGTAATCTGGAATATCCAAGGAAAACACATTTGATGGCTCGAGCAGAAAGCTTATCAAGACTTAGAGACAAGTCATGAACAAAACAAGTGCATTCAAAAATACGTGGAGTAACATGAAATAATGGTTCTTTAGGAAACAAAATGGAATGTGGTATTTTATTGTCGATAGAGGAAGAAGGCATCCTATTTATCAAAAAACAGGCTGTCAAAACCGCATCACCCCAATGTCGGACAGGTACATTTGCATGGAGTAATAATATCCGAGCAGTCTCAACAAGATGTCTATTCTTCCTTTCAGCAATGCCATTCTGTTGAGGGGTATGAGGACAAGAGGATTGATGGAGAATGCCCTGTGATGACAAAAAAGATGACATAGCAGAAGAGAAATATTCTTTTGCATTATCACTTCTAAGGATCTTAATTGTCCTACCAAATTGAGTTTTAATTTCATTAACAAAAGAAGTGAGAATGGACAAAATTTCAGATCGTTCTTTCATTAAGAAAACCCAAGTACATCGAGAAAATTCATCAATGAAGGTAACAAAATATCTATAACCCATAGAAGAAACACGACTAGGACCCCATATATCAGAATGAATAACTGAAAAAAGGGAATCAACACGACTTTCAACATTCCTAAACGAAGAACGAACATGTTTTCCTAGTTGACATGACTCACAAGTGAGGGATTTTTTTTTTCAAGACTTGGAACTATTATTTTTAACTTAGACAAATGTGGGTGTCCCAGACGTTCATGAAGGAGTTTTGGTGATGCGGTAGCACTGCAAATTAAAGAAGGATTAGGCTTGAGGTAGTAAAGACCATGAGATTCATGCCCTACGCCAATCGTTCGACCCGTACCACGTTCCTGTATGTCAAAGGAGTTAGCATCAAATGTTACTGAACAATTATGTGAACGAGTAAGCTTGCTAAGAGATATTAAATTGAAAGGACATCCAGGTATGAACAAAACAGAATTTAAAGACAAAGAAGAAGTGGGTGATACATGACCGATTCCTGTTGCTGCGACTCTAGAACCATTAGCGAGAGTAATGAAATGAGGAATTTTAGGAGAAGAGATGGATGAGAATAAAGAACCATTACCAGCAATGTGATCGAGGCACTGAATCAATTATCCATGGACTTTGATCATTACCAGACCGGGAAATGCAAGCAGTAGAGTTATGAGCACCTATAGCAAATGAGGTTTGAGATTCCTTGGCAGCTTTTAGCTGAAGGTACTCTTGATAATCAGCTTCCGAAAACTTTATCTCTGATGTTTCAGACTTAGAAATATTCACAGATTTTCCAGGGAATCCATGAATAGAGTAGCAAGTGTTTTGTGTGTGGCCCATTCTTTTGCAATAAGAACATTGAAGGCGACCTCCTCTTCCACCTCGTCCTCCTCGGTTTCCACGACCACCTCGTCCCCCTCGATTGAAAACCATGGCAGAAGTTTCAATATTGTCAACTGAATTTCCTTCTATTTTTGATGAGGGGATTCGAAGGAGTCGAGAGATTAGACTTTCTAATGAAGGAACTTCTTGGCCAGTTAAGACTTGATCGCGAACATGATCAAAATCTGGATGCATTCCTCGTAGAATCAACACCATATACAGGTTATCAAGTTTCTTCTTCATATCTTCGAGTTTATCAGCTTCCAAAGATAATTTTAACTCCTCCACTGCAGATTGGGCTTTCGAGACATAGGCAACTGTTGTAATATATCAGCATTAATATCAGATTTGTACAGATACGTTTTTTATTCTTGCTTTTATTAGGGCTGATTTTTCTCCCTTATTTTTAGGATAGTAATTAATAGCATTAGTCTATATATATTGTAACCTTCTCTGTACAAAATAATTCAAGGAATAATATTCATACATTGTTTCTATATGGTATCAGCAGCCTAGGTCGTTCCTAGGGCTTGCCTTTGTTTTCTTTTTGAGCAGCCTTACTGCTGTCTCCTTCCTTTGCAGCCTTATTGTTGCCGGTGTCTTCAAATCACCACCTGCCACCAGCTGCCGCCCCTTTTTGCCTCACCACCACTGCTGGACTGCTTGTCGGCGTGTTTCCGGCCACCACTGAAAAACCCACCCCAAACCGACCAGCCACGCGCTTCCAACGCGCCGCTGCACTGTACGCGCGTGAGAGCCACGCGCCGCCCTCCACACCGCTGTTCACCGCGCGACCACCGCCGTTCTGCTCGTCGGCTCCTCCCCGTGCCTTTTTGACTATTTTCGGGTCCAACAGGAATGTCTACAGGAGACACCCAGTCCTCCACCATCACTACGCCGCCTTCGGTTGTCGTTCCAACGCCTCCAGTTGCCGTTGCAGCACTGAATCCTCATGATCTTCCAGTTTTACACTCTTCTTATCACCTCAATGGTAAGAATTATCTCCAATGGGCCCAGGTTATTCGCACCACTCTCAAGGGTCATTGGAAGTTGTCGCACATTGTCGGGAATCCTCCGCAGGCCGATGACCCACAGTTTGGCATTTGGGATGATGAAGATTCGTTGATTATGACTTGGCTATGGAACTCTATGACACGTGATATCAGTAAGAATTGTATGTTTTTTACTTCTGCACGTGAAATTTGGGATAGTTTGAGTCAAACCTATTCTATGAAACAAGATATTGCTGCGTGTTATGAATTAGAAAACACAATTTTTAATACCAAGCAAGGATCTCTTTCTGTCACTGATTATTATGGTACTTTGAATGGTTTATGGATTGAGCTGGATCAAAACTAGGATTTAAAGATGAAATGCACTGAGGATTCTGCTACTTTAACCAAGTTTATTGAGCGTGGACAGGTCTTTAAGTTTTTCTCTGGGTTGAATTCTGAGTATAATCCTATTCGGGTTCAGATTTTAGGTAAGGACAAGCTTCCTTCTCTCTCCGAGGTGTTCTACAAAGTTAGGGGGGAAGAGAGTCGTCGGGCGGTCATGTTGAATAATGCTAATTCCGGTGATGGTTCTGCTTTGGCCACTGGCAAAGGTCCTATTGGTGGGTTATCATCTGAGAGGCCTAGATCATCCTCTTGGAAGTCATCCGCCAAATGTGACGAGCGCTGGTGTCCTTTTTGCAAGAAGTCTGGTCATACTAAGGACACTTGTTTTAAACTCCATGGCAGAGATAAGGTTCTTGGACGTTCTGGGGGTTTTAAAGGCAGTCAACAAAGGCAAGTTAATCAAACAGTGTCCGATTTGGTTATTGAGGGTGAAAAGGTCTCTGCACCACCATCTGGGGAGGCAATTCCGGCGCTTAGTAAAGCCGAGTTGGATTGTTTGCGCACTCTCTTGGATTCTATGAGTAAGCCTTCTGGCACTTGTTCTCTAACCATGACTGGTAAGAATTTAAGTTCTTTTTCTTTTAATGTTTCTAGTACTGTGTATCGAGGATCTCTAGGATTATTGACTCGGTGCTACCGATCATATGACCCTCATCCCTCATATTTTTCCACTTACTCTAAATTATCTGGTAAGTATCACATCACGGTTGCTAGTGGATCCCATGTCTTTGTTTTAGAATGTGGTACTATTTCACTTCACCCTTCCCTTCCTTTACATAATGTGCTTCATGTCCCTCATTTGTCAAATAACCTTATTTCTATTCATAAGCTTACCACTGATTTAAACATTACAGTGACTTTCTTTCCCTCTCATTGTGTGTTTTAGGATCTTACCACGGGGAGGACGATTGGGGTTGCTAAGGAACAGGGAGGGTTATATGTTATACATCGGCCTCATGGTCGTACTAGTCCGACGATGTCCACATCCAATCATGCGACAAGTTCCGATTCCGCTGCATCTCAGATATGGCTTCACCACAAACGCCTTGGTCATCCTCCTTTCAGTCTTCTTAGGTCTTTATTTCCGCAATTGTTTAAAAATGAGTCTGTTGAGTCTTTTCTTTGTGATGTTTGTCAGTTTGTGAAACACTATCGCACAACTTTTTCTCCAAGTAATAATAAAAGTATTGAACCTTTTGATCTTATTCACTCTGATGTGTGGGGACCTTCCTCTAATTCTAATATATCTGGTGCAAAATGGTTTGTTTCATTTATTGATGACTGCACTAGGGTCACATGGATATTTCTTATGAAGGATAAATCTGAAGTGTTTCAAATTTTCTTGAATTTCTATCGCATGGTTCAAACCCAGTTTGGAAAATCTATAAAATGGTTATGATCTGATAATGGCAAGGAATATGTGAATCAACATTTCACAAAATTCCATAAAGAACATGGTGTGTTACATGAGTTAAATTGTGTTGATACCCCCAACAAAATGGGGTTACAGAAAGAAAGAACCGTCATCTCCTAGAAATTGCAAGAGCTCTTTTATTCCAAATGTCTGTCCCTAAGTCTTATTGGGGGGAAGCTGTCTTAACTGCCGCATACTTGATAAACAGATTGCCCTCCCATGTCTTGGATGGTCTTAGTCCTGTGCAACTCATGACGTCCTTCTTCCCTTCCGTTCCTACCATGAAGAATCTCCCGTGTTGTGTCTTTGGCTGTGTTGCCTTTGTTCATATCCATAGTCAATATCGTGGTAAGTTGGATCCTAGGGCTATCAAATGTATCTTCATAGGGTATGCACCAGACAAAAAGGAGTACAAATGTTATCATCCTCAGAGTCGTCGTGTCTGTCTCCATGGATGTCACTTTTCATGAATCTGCATCTTTTCACCTTCGTCCTCAGCTTCAGGGGGAGAGTGGTCAAGAAGCTGAGACTCTTGAGTCATCTTTTGTTCCTCTTCTGGCTGAATCTATTGAGTCATCTATCCCTCCTCTGATAAAGGATGTGGTATCATCTTCTGGTACTTCAGAGACACCTAAAGAATCAGTATCTGTTCCTATAGATCGATACAAGCAGGTGTATTATCGGAAAAAACCCAACTTGGTCCAACAAGAACTTGATCGTCCGAACCGAACCAGAGGTAAGCATTCCTGATTCTGAGCCTTTGAATAGTTCTTTACATGATATTTGTGAACCTAACTCTGATGACTTGCCAATAGCCTTAAGAAAAGCCAGAAGAACTTGTGCAAAATACCCCATATCTCAGTTTGTGTCCACTAAAAACCTATCAGTACAGCATCGGAGTTTTATTTCGGCAATTGATTCTACCAGAGTCCCCACTTCAGTACAAGAAGCATTAATGGATAAGAATTGGGTTCAAGCCATGCATGAAGAAATGAGTGCTTTAAACAAGAATGAGACTTGGGAAATTGTTGAGAAGCCGAAGGACAAAAGGATAGTTGGGTGCAGATGGATTTACACAGTGAAATATCGGTCTGATGGTACTTTAGACCGGTACAAAGCAAGGCTGGTTGCAAAAGGGTACACTCAGACATATGGGATTGATTATGAGGAAACATTTGCCCCAGTAGCAAAGATGAACACAGTCAGGATCATTCTCTCCTTGGCAGCACACTTTGGATGGGACTTGCACCAATTTGATGTTAAAAATGCTTTTCTCCATGGGAATTTGGAAGAGGAAGTATATATGGACATCCCACCAGGATATGGACCTACCAGTGGAGGGAATATGGTGTGCAAGTTAAGGAAGGCCTTATATGGACTCAAGCAGTCTCCTCGTGCTTGGTTTGGGAGGTTCACCAATGCTATGGTTTCCTTAGGTTATAGGCAGAGCCAGGGAGATCATACCCTCTTTATAAAACATTCCAAAGAAGGCAAGCTTACACTTCTTCTGGTTTATGTTGATGACATGATCATAGCTGGTGATGATGAGGTTGAGAAGCAGGTCCTAAAAGAAAAATTAGTTACGAGTTTGAAATGAAGGACTTGGGAAGTGAAATACTTCCTTGGGATAGAGGTTGCCTATTCCAAACAAGGCATCTTTATTTCCCAAAGGAAATATGTCCTGGATCTTCTTAAGGAAACAGGTAAGCTAGGTTGCAAAACCACAAGGGGCACCTATTGAACAAAATCACAGGATTGGAAACAATGAGGAGAGCCCAAGGGTGGATAAGGCACAATATCGAGACTTGTGGGAAAAGCGATATATTTGTCTCACACCGGACCGACATAGCCTATCTTTGTCAGTGTGGTTAGCCAGTTCATGCATGATCCTCGTGAGAGACATTTGCTAGCTGTGAATAGAATTCTTCAGTATTTGAAGACAAGTCCGGGAAGAGGACTTCTATTTAGGAAAGAACAAACATTGACCATTGAAACCTATACAGATGCAGATTATGCCAGGTCAGTTGTCGACAGGCAGTCTACCTCAGGTTACTGTATGTTTTTAGGAGGAAACTTGGTGACTTGGAGAAGTAAGAAACAGAATGTGGTTGCAAGGTCAAGTGCAGAGGCTGAATTTCGAGCTATGGCACAAGGAATTTGTGAACTGTTATGGATGAGAATCATACTCGATGATCTCAGAATAAAGTATGAAACTCCTATGAGGTTACTGTGTAATAACAAGTCGGCAATCAGCATTGCTCACAACCCGGTTCAACATGATCGGACAAAGCATATAGAGATTGATTGCCATTTTATCAAGGAAAAATTAGATGATGGCCTTATAACTACAGAGTACGTCCCTTCAGAGCACCAATTAGCAGATGTTTTCACCAAGGGGCTTCCCACAGAGCGATTTCAAAGTCTTACTTGCAAGCTGGGAATGATTGATATTCACTCACTAGCTTGAGGGGGAGTGTTGTAATATATCAGCATTAATATCAGATTTGTACAGATACGTTTTTTATTCTTGCTTTTATTAGGGCTGATTTGTCTCCCTTATTTTTAGGATAGCAATCAATAGCATTAGTCTATATATATTGTAACCTTCTCTGTACAAAATAATTCAAGGAATAATATTCATACATTGTTTCTATAGCAACCATATCATGATCAGTTTGTTTGAGAGTGGCCAAATTTTGTGCAGCATCATACAATTGTTGAATGTCATTAGCAAAGACACTATTAGCTTTCTCCCAGAAAGAATAACAAGTTTTGAAGGCTCTAAAATTTGTCAAGATGGTTGGATCAACAGATTGCCATAAAAGAGCACAAAGTTGATAATCAAGTTTCTTCCATTGATCTTGTTTGTCTTCTGAAACTTTCTCCGAAGAATTTTCCAGATGTTCATGGTATCCTTGACCAAGGAACCAAAGTTCCACGGAGGCAGACCATGCTAAGTAATTTTTACCATTCAATTTCTCCGAAGTAATAGTTGGAGTTCCAGAAATAGAGAAAGTTGGACCATTATTTTTCTGAGAATCAGCCATCTTAACAGGTACAGCAACCAGTTAACACTTTGAGAATAAAGGACAACGATCACAGGATAGGTACAAGAACCAGAGAATAAGGGAGACCCAAGGGCAAGACACCCACTCTCGGAATAGTCGAACAAGAATGTTTCTGGTGTCGTAGACGAGAAGAGGAAACTGCTGCGACCAGATCTGAGCAATCGCTGCGATTTTACGGTGTCAGGAAGGCAGCGCGTGAAGTACACGCGTCGAGATGGGAAGTGCGCGTGGAGGCACGTGGCGCATTTTCCGACGATGGGTCTTTGGTGGCTGGCCGATCGGAGGCTTCTGTCTGGATATCCGGCGGCGGTGGACAGTGGGTTGGTCGGTAGTGGTGACTTCCTAACAAGGACAGAGAAGAGGACTTAGGGTTTTGGAGGTTTCTGCTAGACCAGATGGCAGAAAGCCTTTTATGATAAAACAGAAGCAGAACCGCAGGACTTAACCTGCTCTTGATACCATATTGAAAGACTTGAGACAATTTAGACAATTATTTGTGAAATGCTTGAGTGTTTTAACCCACTCAGCTGATCTATATTTATATACAATTAGGGAGTAAATACAATGTGTAATTTACAAGAATATTAATGAAATTCTAGTTCCTAAGTACATGCATGAGATTACCTAGATACATGAATATGTGACTTACGAGGTACATCAATAACTATGATTTATTGGTACAACTACCCATACACTATCTGTTAATTCCAACAATCTCCTTCTATTTCTTTGTCATTTTGTATGATAGATTCAGGATACCCAAATTTGTGTGACTTGTGGTATGGTATAATCTCCAATTTTCACCTTTAAGCTAGTGCTAGCACAGGTCTTGCTAAACTTACATTTTATATACTCCGTTTTACTTATACTTAATAAAAAACCACGTGCCTTCAGAGTTTTTCTCCACTACTCTAGTTTACCATTTATTCCTTCTCTCGACTCTCCCACTAGGAATATATTATTTGAAAAAAACATGCATTTTTGCACTAGCTCTAAGATATACTCATAAAGCACATCCAAAACCTTAAGGTGAAAAGATAGGGGCTCAAAGTTGCCCCTTGGTGTAATCCTAATAATTATATAGAAATTTTCTGTGACCCCACTATGTGTTTGCATGCTAGTTTTAACCCCATCATATATATATTTGACTGCTCGAATATAAGCGATGTGAACTCCTTTCTTCTCCAAAACCCTTCACAAGATCTTTCTTGGCACCCTATCATAGGCCTTTTCTAGATCAATGAAAACCATATGTAGATCTTTTTGCATCCTCCAGTACCTCTCCATTAATCTTCGTAGAAGGTATATTGCTTCCAAGATTGACCTACCTGGCATAAAGTCAAATTGGTTCTTTGAAATGTGAATGTTTTGTCTTAATCTGTATTTAATATCTTTCTATAGTTTGCACAATACTATATATCTCCCTTGTTAAATGGAAATCAAAGTGCTTTTCCTCCATTCATCTGGCATTTTCTTCGACCTAATTATCTCATTAAACAACATCGTGAGTTAGATTACACCTTTCTCCCCTAAACACTTCCAAACTTAAATAGGTGTATTATTTGGTCCAACCCGCTTTACCATTCCAATTCTTCATAATTAAATTAAATTTTAGCTCAAGTTAAAGTGGGCGCTTCTGTACAATACACATTGCAAGTCCAAGGGGCTCTTGCACGAGGGGGCATGTCAGATATATAAAATCATTATTGGGCTTCTAACTAAAAGCTTAAGCTTTTAAAAGAGTTGGTCCTATATAAGATCACTCACCTAGGATGTTTCTTTGGTTTTCGGACTAACATCTCTCATTTTTGAACTTATATGCAGAGAGATGCTCCCTTCATATCCCCACCTACGTCTGGTCAGTTCAAAGTTCTTGTATTTATAATTTGTGTGTGTGTTTCTATCTCATCCAGTCAAGTGATTATTTAATTCATAATTTCATATGCATGTATTATTTTTCAATTTTTTACCAATATTTGTAACCTTTATCTTCCCTCCTTCTTTTGCTCTAATATTACAGATGCTAATGAGTGCTACGGTTGATGCTGCAAGATTTTCCCAATATTTTGGTGACTGCCCAATTATCCATGTTCCAGGGTTCACATATCCGGTACCTATACAGTATTCTTTTGTGAATTAACTACTACTTTATCACATTTGACTGCAATGTCCACCTATTCTGTTTTCAGGTCAAAACTTTCTATTTGGAGGATGTACTTTCTACTGTAAAATCTGGTCTTGATGATAACCATGTGCTAAGTCAGGAAGAGAAGCTTTCTCTAGATGAAGCCATTAATTTGGCTTGGTCTAATGATGAGTGGTACCCACTATTGGAGTTGGTTTGTTCTGAAGGAAGCCCAAAGGTCTTTAATTATCAGCATTCATTAACTGGCCTTACTCCATTAATGGTGTCTGCTGGAAAAGGTAAAGTAGGTGATATGTTCATGCTCTTATCCTTAGGGGCAGACTGCCATTTAAGGGCCAAAGATGGAACAACTGCACTGGAGATTGCTGTGAAAGAAAACCAGCAAGCAGCTGCTGAAATACTGAAGAAGCACATGGATAATGATTTTTCCAACAAGGAAGGGAGGAATTTACTTGATAAATATCTTGCAACAGTCAACCCTGAACTTGTTGATGTTGTTCTAATAGAGCAGCTGATAAGAAAAATATGTATTGATTCAAAAGATGGCGGTATCCTTGTTTTTCTTCCAGGTTGGGATGAGATAAATAGAATTCGGGAGAGATTGCTTGCATCCCCATTTTTCAATGATACTGCAAAATTTATGGTCATATCTCTGCATTCAATGGTTCCATCCATGGAGCAAAAGAAAGTTTTTACACACCCGCCTCATGGTTGCCGCAAAATTGTTCTCTCAACCAATATTGCTGAAACTGCTGTCACCATTGATGATATTGTGTATGTTATAGACACTGGGCGTATGAAAGAAAAAAGTTATGATCCTTATAATGATGTGTTAACTCTTCAATCATCTTGGGTTTCAAAAGCAAGTGCTAAGCAACGAGAGGGACGTGCTGGCCGCTGTCAACCTGGAATTTGCTATCACCTGTATTCAAAGGTTCGAGCAGCTTCCTTGCCAGATTTTCGTGTTCCTGAAATTAGGAGAATGCCTATTGAGGAGCTTTGTCTGCAGGTATTCATCTTCCCTAATTGGTAACTCAGTCTTGGTGCTTCTCATGCTCCATAGTAATAAAATTTTGTCTACTATCCCCCAGAAATGTAAGTGAAAATGAGAACAATTTCAGTAACCTTTCATGCTATGTAACGAAATTCACACTAGTTCCACCAGTTCAACAGTTTTGTATTTATCTTTAATTCTGAAGGCTTCTTTGTTTTATAAGGATATTCATTGAAAGTAAATAACATGCTAATCCATGCAAAATGGTTCACTGGAATTTCCAAATTCAAAATTTCAATTGTTGATGAATTCTATGGCATTAGACTTGTGTCTTGGTTGGGCATGATCACAAACAAGGCTGCCCTAAATTTCACTGATTATTGGCCATACTGATCCTTATATTTTGTATTGACTTGCCGAGAATCTCTATCTATTCTCCTTTTGTTAATTGCTGTTGTAAATAGATATAGCTTTAATATAATCTGAATACGTTTTTTATTCTTGCTTTTATTGCCTTTTTTTAGGATAGACAGTCTATATATATTGTAACCTTCTCATATAGATGAATCAAGGAATAATATTCAGATATTCAAATATTCCTAACACCAATTGACAGCCTTAAAGATATTCCCTTTGCGCCTTCTTCTTTGAGTTTCAAACCTCCACGATCATTCACCGCCCCATTGGGCTTGTTATTTTATCAAAAATAGGTAATGCTAAAGAGCCATATCCACATAAAATGGAATCGTCGGCTCCTCCCTCTGCTTTTTGCTTATTTTCGTGTCCACCCAAAGCATGTCTACGGTGGACACCCGGTCCCTCGCCATCACTACGTGGTTGTTACTCCAACGCCTCCCGCTGCCGGACTAAATCCTCATGATCTTCCGGTTTACACTCTTCTTATCATCTCAATTAAGAATTATCTCCAATGGGCCCAGGTTATTCGCACCACTCTCAAGGGTCGTCGGAAGTTGTCGCACATTGTAGGAGATCCTGGCCAATGACCCACAGATTCGGCATTTGGGATGATGAAGATTCGTTGATTTGACTTGGCTATGGAACTCTATGACACCGATATGGTAAGAATTGTATGTTTTTTACCTCTACACGTGAAATTTGGGATAGTTTGGGTAAAACTTATTCTATGAAACAAGATATTCTTTGTGTTTGAATTAGAAAATACAATTTTTAATACCAAGCAAGGATCTCTTCTACATCCGATTATTATGGTACTCGAATGGTTTATGGATTGAGTGGATCAAAACCAGGATTTAAAAATGAAATCTACGCTACTTTAGCCAAGTTTATTGAGCGTGGACGGGTCTTTAAGTTTCTCTCCGGGTTGAATCTTTGAATATGATCCTATTCCGATTTGGGTAAGGACAAGCTTCCTTCTCTCTCCGAGGTGTTCTGAGTCTCATGTTGAATACTGGTAATGATGGTTCTGCTTTTGCCACTGGTAAAGGTCCTATTGGTGGGTTATCATCTGAAAAGCCTGGCTCATCCTCTTGGAAGTCGTCCGCCAAACGTGACGAGCGCTGGTGTCCTTTTTGCAAGAAGTCTGGGCACACTAAGGACACTTGTTTTAAACTCCATGGTAGAGATAAGGTTCTTGGACAATTCCGGGGTTTTAAAGGCGATCAACAAAGGCAAGTTAATCAAAAGTGTCCGATTTGGTTATTGAGGGTGAAGAGTCTCTGCACCACCGTGCGGGGAGGCAATTCTCTTAGTAAAGCCATTGGATCGTTCTTGCGCACTCTCTTGGATTATGTGTTCTCTAACTATGCCGTAAAATTTTCGTCCAGGATCTCGGATTATTGATAGGCTCTTGATCATATGACCCCCTTATCCCTCATATTTCTCCACTTACTCTAAATTATCGGTAAGCATCTTGTTGATAGTGGATCCAATGTTCTGTTTTAGGATGTGGTACTATTTCACTTCACCCTTCCCTTCCTTTACATAATGTGCTTCATGTCCCTCATTTGTCTAATAACCTCATTTCTATTCATAAGCTTACCACTATGATTTAAATTTGTCTGTTGACCTTCTTTCCCTCTCATTGTGTGTTTCGTGATCTTACTACGGGAGGACGATTGGGGTTGCTCAGGAGGGTTATATGTTCTACACCGGCTCACGGTCATACTAGTCCGACGATGTCCACATCCAATCATGCGACAAGTTCGGTTCTTTGCATCTCGATATGGCTTCATCACAAACGCCTTGGTCATCCTCCTTTCAGTCTTCTTAGGGCAATTGTTCTGAGTCTGTTGAGTCTTTTCTTTGTGATGTTTGTCAATTTGCGAAACACCATCGCACAACGTTTTCTCCAAATAATAATAAAAGTATTGAACCTTTTGATCTTATTCATTCTGATGTGTGGGGACCTTCCTCTAAATCTAATATATCGGGTGCAAAATGGTTTATTTCATTTATTGATGATCTGCACTAGGGTCACATGGATCTTTCTTATGAAAGATAAATCAAGTGTTTCAAATATTCTTGAATTTCTATCGCATGGTTCAAACCCAGTTTGGAAAATCCATAAAACGGTTACTGATCGATAATGGCAAGATATGTGAATCACCATTTTACAAATTTCCATAAAGACCATGGTGTGTTACATGAATTAACTTGTGTTGATACTCCCCAACAAAATGGGGTTGCGAGAAAGAAAGAACCGTCATCTCCTAGAAATTGCCGAGCTCTTTTATTCCAAATGGTCCCTAAGTCTTATTGGGGGAAGCTGTCTTAATCGCCGCATACTTGATAAACAGATTGCCCTCCCGTGTCTTGGATGGTCTTAGTCCTGTGCAAGTCATGACTTCCTTCTTCCCTTCCATCCCTACCATGAAGAATCTACGTGTCGTGTCTTTGGTTGTGTTGCCTTTGTTCATGTCCATAGTCAATATCGTGGTAAGTTAGAGGGTCAAATTATCTTCATAGGGTATGCACCAGGACAAAAAGGGTACAAATGTTATCATCCTCAAAGTCGTCGTGTCTATGTCTCCATGGATGTTACTTTTCATGAGTCCGAGTCTTTTCACCTTCGTCCTCGGCTTTGGGGGAGAGTGGTCAAGCTAAAAGTTGAGTCCCTTGAGTCATCTTTTGTTCCTCTTTGGTTGAATCGATTGAGTCTTCTATCCCTCCTCCGATAAAGGATGTCACATCATCGTCTGGAACTTCGAGAGACACCTAAAGAATGATCTGTTCCTATAGATCGCTACAAGCAGGGTGTATTATCGGAAAAAACCCAACCTGGTAAGCTGTCGTCAGAACCGAAGAGGTAAGCATTTTAAGAACCTTTGAATAGTTCTTTACATGATATTTGTGAACCTAACCACGATGACTTATAGCTTTAAGAAATAGAAGAAGTGCAAAATACCCCATTTGTGTCCACTAAAAACCTATCAAGACAAAGATCGAGTTTTATTTCAAGCAATTGATTCTATCGAGTCCCCACTTCAAGACAAGAAGCATTAATGAATAAGAATTGGGTTCAAGCCATGCATGAAGAAATGAGTGCTTTAAACAAGAATGAGACTGGGAAATTGTTGAGAAGCCGAAGGACAAAAGGATAGTTGGGTGCGAGATGGACAGTGAAATACGGTCCGATGGTACTCTAGACCGGTACAAAGCAAGGCTGGTTGCAAAAGGGTACACTCGGACATATGGGATTGATTATGAGAAACATTTGCTTAGTAGCAAAGATGAACACGATCGGGATCATTCTCTCCTTGGCAAAGACACTTTGGATGGGACTTGCACCAATTCGATGTTAAAAATGCTTTTCTCCATGGGAATTTGGAAGAGGAAGTGTATATGGACATCCCACCGGGATATGGACCTACCGGTGGAGGGAACATGGTATGCAAGTTAAGGAAGGCCTTATATGGACTCAAGCGGTCTCCTCGTGCTTGGTTTGGGAGGTTCACCAATGCTATGGTGTCCTTAGGTTATAGGTAGAGCCGTGGGAGATCATACCCTCTTTATAAAACATTCCAAAGAAGGAGCTTACACTTCTTGGTTTATGTTGATGACATGATCATTCTTTGGTGATGATGAGGTTGAGAAACAGTCCTAAAAGAAAAATTAGGCAACAGTTTGAAATGAAGGACTTGGGGAAGTGAAGTACTTCCTTGGGATAGAGGTTGCCTATTCCAAACAAGGCATTTTTATTTCCCAAAGGAAATATGTCTAGATCTTCTTAAGGAAACAGGGAAGCTAGGTTGCAAAACCAGAGGGCACCTATTGAACAAAATCACAGGATTGGAAACAATAAGGAGAGCCCAAGGGTGGATAAGGCACAAATGATCGAGACTTGTGGGAAAAGCGATATATTTGTCTCACACTAGACCGACATAGCCTATCTTTGTCGTGTGGTTTTCATGCATGATCCTCGTGAGAGACATATGCTAGTCATTGTGAATAGAATTCTTCAAGATTTGAAGACAAGCCCGGGAAGAGGACTTCTATTTCGAAAAGAACAAACATTGACCATTGAAACCTATACAGATGCTAGATTATCTTGGTCGGTTGTCGATGGGCGGTCTACCTCAGTTCTTGTATGTTTTTAGGAGGAAACTTGGTGACTTGGAGAAGTAAGAAACAAAATGTGGTTGCAAGGTCAAGTGCGAGAGGCTGAATTTCGGGCTATGGCACAAGGAATTTGCGAACTGTTATGGATGAGAATCATACTCGATGATCTCAGAATAAAGTATGAAGCTCCTATGAGGTTATTGTGTGATAACAAGTCGGCAATCAGCATTGCTCACAACCCGGTTCAGCATGATCGGACAAAGCATATAGAGATTGATCGCCATTTCATCAAGGAAAAATTAGATGATGGCCTTATAACTACAGAGTACGTCCCTTCAGAGCACCAATTAGCAGATGTCTTCACCAAGGGGCTTCTCACAGAGCGATTTCATAGTCTTACTTGCAAGCTGGGAATGATTGATATTCACTCACCAGCTTGAGGGGGAGTGTTGTAATATATGTTGTAATATATTAGCTTTAATATCAGATATGTACAGATACGTTTTTTATTCTTGCTTTTATTAGGGCGGATATTTCTCCCTTTTTTTAGGATAGCAATTAATAGCATTAGTCTATATATATTGTAACCTTCTCTGTACAGATGAATCAAGGAATAATATTCAGATATTCAAATATTCCTCCTTTCTACAATTGCTGAAACAGATATAAACTTAATCTGAATGGTGCCAGCTGACAGTTGGTCAATGTGTCAGGATGCTAATTTGATAAACCAATTGACAAAAAGATATTCGATAACGATCATTATTATTTTATCAAAAATAGGTAATGCTAAATATATGCATAAAATGGAAGCCCTCCCTCTCTTTTATTTCCTTTTCATGTGGTTTACTGTTTGGACATGTGAAACTCTTTAAGATACAGGCTTGGCACTACAGTCTCATTGAAGGATTGAAGTTTGACTACCTTAGTGGTGAGGTTGGATGATACTTGTGTTTTTGTGTTAAAGGAAGCTAGAATATGTTGACTACAATACTGTGGTACAGACTGGTAGACCATAGATGTCCTTGTTGGTCTTGTTCATATATGGAGCTAATATCTCATTCCATTATGTGGAGATTATGTGTAGCCTTAAATAAATCAATCAACATAGTAAACGGTTGCAATTCTGGTTCAAGTACAGGCTGTAAGTTGGGGTCTCTGGTTCATCACTACCCTATTTGTTGCTTTATTTTTTCCAGGATTCTATAGGCTCTTGAAATTTCCACTTGTTCCAAAATCTTTATGATAGAGAAATCAAGTATCTGTAGTCCCCCTGGCTTTCTCTATCTTGTCCTCCCCTCTTTTTTTGTCCTACATTCTTTTGCTGCTACGCATATATGATGTAGGCTCTTTGGTTTTACGGGGAATCTTGGGTCTGTGCTGCAAGTTTGGAGCAACGGTCATGTCAGGTTGTGGGAAGAGCAAATAGGGAAAGGCCTTGTGACTTTGGCTGATGTGTGTAGTTATTTGGTGCCTATGGTTGGAGAGAAATGCCTGAATTTTAAGGACAAATTTCTTCCTTTGCATCACCTATGGGTTATAGATAGCAAGTATTTTTAGCTTAGTGCTCAGCTAAAAGTTTGTTTAAAGGGTCTCTTTGACAGATAGGAACCAGAAAAATGACAGCAAGGACAATGTAATGGTAGAAGAGAATTTAAGAAGAATACCGAGTATTATTAGACAAAAAAGAGTAATTACAGTAGATCAAGGTCCTACTGCCACAGAGCTAAGCTCCTACAGAGAGCTATTGGGCTCAAAGGAATATACGGGTCAGTTTGTTACTAATAGGCCTAGGATTTGGAGGGTCTATTCTAGAAGGAGAGAGAGAGAGCTACTGATGTGGCAGTGAGAGAGGATAGTGGAAGTTAGTTACGTGTTTTGGGTGTGGAATTACATTTACTAATAAGAGGTTAGGAGGGCATATTCGGTATCCTTTTGGCAAGTTTGTTATGGATGGAGAGCGTAGCTCTCTGTAGGAGCTTAGCTACGTTGGGACCTTGATCTTGTAATTACTCTTTTTGTCTAATAATACTTAGTATTCTTCTTAAATTCTCTTCTACCATTACATTGTCCTTCTTTGTTATTTTTCTGGTTCCTATCAAATTGGTCCGACCCTCACTTGGGATCGAGTACGGGGATCGGCGCAACAAGGTGACGGACCGGTGAATGCCACCCAAAAAAAAATCAGTGAAGAAAGGAGGTATGGAGGATAAGGTAGCAGCTATGGAGACAGAACTTACCAACGTCAAGGCATCCCTAGCCGCGATCGAGAGTAAAGTCGATGGCAACCATAAATCTTTGATGGCGCTGCTTGCGAAGTGTTTGGGCAAGAACCAGCTAGAGGAGGAGGAACAGGAGGATGAGAATAGCAACAAAAACAAAGAGGTAGAGAAGGAGGATGAGGAGAAGAGTTCGCCGTCCAAAAAGACGTGTTCGACGTCGGGACTGAAAAAGCTCCATGGTGAGGCGTTGGATGAGTTTAGGCAATCGGTGAAAAAGATAGAACTTTCCGTGTTCGATGGAGAGGATCCAGCGGGGTGGATCTCTAGAGCCGAGGTGTATTTTCAGGTACAAGAGACACGTCCGGAAGTACGCGTCAATTTGGCCCAGTTGTGTATGGAAGGGCCTACCATCCATTTCTTTAAATCATTGCTTGATGATGAGAGGGAGCTGACATGGGAACAGCTTAAGGTGGAATTACTCGAATGCTATGGCGGAACCGGCGAAGGTGATATCTATGAGCAGTTGACAGCTCTTCGTCAATGGGGCAGCGTTGACGAATATATACAAGAGTTCGAGAGGTTGATAGCCCAGGTGAAGAGGTTACCCGACGATCAATACTTTGGGTATTTCCTCCATGGGTTGCTGGGAGAAATCAGGGGACGGGTTCGAAGTCTGAGAACTTTGGGACCTCTGTCGCGATTTCGTCTCATGAGTTTGGCCAAGGCAGTGGAGAAGGAATTGCAAGGAAGAGGAGGAAGTTCGATCGGGTCTAATGGTTCGAAAGGTAGTGGAGCTAGAGGCGGGTACGGATCGGGTCCAATTATCCGAGATAATCCCAGTCAATTGGGTCGCAACACAGGATCCGAGTGGGTCTTTGTTCGTGGGGAAAAAGGGGCAGGCCCAGTAGAGGGGAATAAGTCAGCAAAAGGAGGATATCATGTGTTAAATTCGAAACCAGGCCTAAGTTCAGAGAAAAAGAGATCTGGAGATAGAGGTTTTAAGCACTTGTCGTATCAGGAGCTTACTGAAAGGAGACAAAAGGGCTTATGTTACAAATGTGGGGGTCCCTTTCACCCACTTCACCAGTGCCCTGATAAGCAATTAAGGGTGATGGTGATGGACGATGGGGAAGAAAATGAGGCAGAAGATCAACATCTAGTCGCCAAGGAAGTAGAGGAGGTCGAGCTAGATGGAGAGTGCAGCATCATGAGTTTAGGGAACATGGTGACAGAAGAGAGAGGGAAGCCTCAAACCATGAAATTTCGAGCTACTGTTAATGGTGTACCTATCCTCGTTTTGGTGGACAGCGGAGCCACCCACAACTTTATTTCCAAAAAGCTCGTGGAAGCCATAGGATGGCTGGTAGAAGACACTAGACCTATGACGATTAAGTTGGGAGATGGTCACAAAGCAGAGGCTCGCGGTAAGTGTAAAGGGATCAAGCTGGAATTGGAGAAAGTCAAGGTAACAGTGGAGGCTTTTCTTTTTGATTTGGAAGGCATAGATATGGTGTTGGGAATTTCATGGTTAGCGCCTCTTGGGAAGATGTTAGTTGATTGGGGTACACAAACCATGATATGCCAATTGAATGGAAGATGGGTAGAATTAAAAGGAGAGGACAGTCACTGTTTATCTCAAATAGCTTTACAAAGTTTCGTCGGTAAGCCAAAAAAGATGATTGAAGGTCTGTTCTTATCAACCGAGGTGCAGCTTTCTAACAATATCGAGAAAGGAGCAGAGACTGGGAAACCGAGTTTGGATCAGCAGAAGGAGTTGGAGGGGTTGTTGATTAAATATGCTGCTATTTTCAAAAATCCAGAAGGGTTACCGCCAAAAAGAGGAAGGGAACATGCTATCATTTTGTTTGAGGGACAAGGCCCTGTCAATGTAAGACCGTACCGTTATCCTCATCACCATAAAAATGAAATTGAGAAGCAGGTAAAGGAGATGCTGGATTCCGGAATGATAAGGCACAGCCAGAGCGCTTTTTCTAGCCCTGTCATTTTAGTGAAAAAGAAAGACAACACATGGAGGATGTGTGTGGATTACAGGGCCCTAAATAAGGTCACGGTACCGGATAAGTTTCCTATCCCGGTGATAGAGGAATTGCTGGATGAACTGCATGGTGCTCAGTTTTTCTCTAAACTGGATCTCAAGTCCGGGTATCACCAAGTGAGAGTCAGGAGGGAAGATGTTCACAAGACAGCTTTTCGTACACATGAAGGCCATTACGAGTATTTAGTGATGCCATTCGGGTTGATGAATGCGCCGTCTACCTTTCAAGCTCTAATGAATGAGGTTTTCAAAACGATGTTGAGAAGATTTGTGCTAGTATTCTTTGACGACATATTGGTGTACAGTACGGATTGGAGGACACGTGGCGCATCTTGAGGAGGTGTTGGAGACATTACAGAGGCAGCACCTAGTAGCTAATCGGAAGAAATGCTATTTTGCCCAATCTACGGTGGAATATTTGGGGCATGTCATATCTCGGGAAGGAGCAGCAGTGGACCCGAATAAAATCAAGAGTGTGATACAGTGGCCCGTTCCAAAGAATGTCAAAGGTGTGAGAGGGTTCTTGGGGTTAACGGGATATTATCGAAAATTTATCAAAGATTATGGGAAGGTAGCAAAGCCATTAACTGATCTCACCAAGAAAGAAGGGTTTAAGTGGAATCCAAGAGCACAAAAGGCTTTTGAATTTTTGAAGGAAAAGTTGACAACAACTCCAGTTTTAGCGTTGCCAGACTTCAACCAGGGGTTTGTCATAGAATGTGATGCTTCAGGCCAAGGAATAGGAGCAATCCTGATGCAAAAGGGTAGGCCTATAGCTTTTTTCAGCAAGGCTATGAGTGAGAAGAATTTAGCAAAATCAGCTTATGAAAAGAAGCTGATGGCGGTAGTTCTAGCTGTGCAACACTGGCGGCCTTATCTATTAGGAAGGCAATTTACAGTTTACACTGACCAGAAGAGCTTAAAGCAATTGTTGCAGCAGAGGATCACTTCCGTAGATCAGCAAAATTGGGCTGCGAAATTGTTGGGGTATCAATTTGACATTGTTTATAAACTAGGGGTGGAAAACAGAGGAGCTGATGCCCTTTCTCGTGTGACTGAAGAGGCTGAATTTGGAGCTTTGATATCATATCCAACATGGGTAGAGGGGAAGGAAATTTTAAAAGAAGTCCACAATGATGAGGTGTTGCAGAAGGTGATAGCAGAGCTAAAAAATGGAGGAGAGACGCGACCAGAATTCACATACAGCAATGGGGTTCTATACTATAATGACAGGTTAGTCATATCAGCGAATTCATCTTGGA
Organism: Ormosia semicastrata; assembly: GCA_029884595.1. Lineage (NCBI taxonomy): Eukaryota > Viridiplantae > Streptophyta > Magnoliopsida > Fabales > Fabaceae > Ormosia > Ormosia semicastrata. Next base: position 1,040,731 of record JAQQTO010000040.1, read on the forward strand.
TTCCCAAATTGTTACAAGAATTCCATGCTACTCCTCTAGGGGGACATTCCGGGTTTTATAGAACATATAGAAGGGTGGCTGCAAATTTGTATTGAATTGGTATGAAGAAGAGGATCCAAGACTTTGTCAAAGAGTGTGTGATGTTTGTCAGAGACAAAAATATATGGCAGCAGCTCCCGGGGGTCTCCTTCAGCCACTAAATATTCCAGAGGTAGTATGGGACGAATTGTCTATGGATTTCATTACGGGTTTGCCAAAATCAAAAGGGTATGAGGCTATTTTCGTGGTGGTGGATCGCCTGTCCAAATATAGCCACTTCCTACCCTTGAAGCACCCTTACACGGCTAGAATGGTGGCAGAGGTGTTCATAAAGGAAATTGTGAGGTTGCATGGGATTCCATCTACCATTGTGAGTGATAGAGATCCTATCTTCATTAGCAATTTTTGGAAGGAAATGTTTAAACTTCAGGGAACACAGCTCAAGATGAGTTCGGCTTATCATCCGGAGACGGATGGCCAAACAGAGGTGATTAATTGATGTTTGGAGACTTTCTTATGCTGTTTTATCACTGACCAGCCACGAAACTGGGTTCAATGGCTGCATTGGGCGGAGTATTGGTATAATACGACATTCCATGCATCTATAGGGGTGACCCCATTTGAGGTGGTGTATGGTAGGAAACCTCCAGTAATCACAAGGTTTTTGCAAGGGGAGACAAGGCTTGAAGCAGTTCAAAGGGAGTTAGTGGATAGGGATGAAGCTCTTAGACAATTAAAGCATCACCTTTCCAGGGCTCAAGGAAGGATGAAGGTACAAGCTGATAACAAGAGGAAAGAACGAATTTTTGAAGTTGATGAATGGGTCTTCCTGAAATTGCGCCCTCATAGGCAGCAATCGGTGATTTCGTGGATCAATGCCAAGCTAGCAGCACGTTTTTATGGTCCATTTCAAGTACAGGAACGTGTTGGAGCAGTTGCTTATAAGCTCAAGCTTCCTGAAACTTCAAGAATACACCCTGTTTTCCACGTTTCTTTACTCAAAAAGGCCGTGGGAAACTACAATGTGGAAAAAGAGTTACCTATGGGAATTGAAGGAGAATATATGGAAGTGTTGGAACCTGCTGCAGTGTTGGCCACCAGAACTGTGAACAAGGGAAGGGAGTCAATTAATCAATGGTTGGTACAATGGAAAGGCAAAGGAGCAGATGAGGCTACCTGGGAGGATGAATTCACTATCCTCAGCCAGTTTCCAAAATTCAGCCTTGAGGACAAGGCTGGAGTAGATGAGGGAGGCAGTGATAGAGCCCAAACTGAGCTATTGGGCTCAAAGGAATATTCGGGTCAGTTTGTTACTAATAGGCCTAGGATTTGGAGGGTCTATTCTAGAAGGAAGAGAGAGAGAGCTACTGATGTGGCAGTTAGAGAGGATAGTGGAAGTTAGTTACGTGTTTTGGGTGTGGAATTCTGTTACTAATAGGCTGGGTGAAGAATAGGAGGGCATCTTCAGTATCCTTTTGGCAAGTTTGTTATGGATGGAGAGCTGTAGCTCTCTGTAGGAGCTTAGCTCTGTGGCAGTAGGACCTTGATCTACTGTAATTACTCTTTTTTGTCTAATAATACTCAGTATTCTTCTTAAATTCTCTTCTACCATTACATTGTCCTTGCTGTTATTTTTCTGGTTCCTATCAGTCTCTTTGACAGATAATGCAGAGAGATTGGCGAGCTTTGCTTAATTGCTTTGCCCTCCACTTTCTGTTTTATTTTTGCATGTTCTTGCTTCTTTTATGAGGGTTTCTTTTCCCCAACTGTTGTACTCCTCTACTTCAGTTTCTTGTTCTATCCAAGAAAAAAAATCACTGGGGCATTAATGAATTGATTGTATATTAACATAACTTCAAATTTCCCCTCACATGTTATTTGGTTTTCTTTTTTCCTTTTTTATTGTGACAGGTAAAGTTGCTTGATCCATGCAGCAAAATTGAAGAGTTTCTAAGCAAGACATTAGATCCTCCAGTTTATGAGTCTATTCAAAATGCTATTGCAGCTCTTCAAGAGATTGGGGCATTGTCACTTGATGAAAAACTCACCCGGCTAGGGGAGAAGCTTGGCTCTCTTCCTGTTCACCCATCATCAAGCAGGATGCTTCTTTTTGCTATATTGATGAATTGCCTTGATCCAGCTTTAACTCTAGCCTGTGCATCTGAGTACAGAGATCCATTTACGCTTCCAATTTCACCTGATGAAAAGAAGATAGCTGCAGCTGCCAGATCTGAGCTTGCTTCTTTATATGGGGGTTGTGGTGACCAGTTTGCTGTAATAGCGGCATTTGAATGCTGGCAAAATTCAAAGAGAATGGGTCTAGAAGCACGGTTTTGTTCTCAGTACTTTGTCTCTCCAAGCTCTATGAAAATGTTGTCTGGCATGCGTAAGAAACTTGCAACAGAACTATTTCGAAATGGGCTTATTTGTGACGATGTTTCAGGTTATTCCATGAATGCCCATGACCCTGGTATACTGCATGCGGTTTTGGTAGCGGGGATGTATCCAATGATTGGGAAGTTGTGTTTACCTAATGAAAGTGGAAAAAGGGTTATTGTCAAAACTGAAAGTGGTGATAAAGTTCGCTTGAACAGTCATTCCACAAATTTTAAGTTGTCATCTCAGAAAAGTTTTGATCGCTCTTTAGTTGTATATGATGAGATTACACGTGGTGACTGGGGTATGAGCATAAGGAACTGTACCATTGTTGGACCACTTCCACTCTTACTGCTTTCCACAGAGATTGCTGTTGCTCCAGCAAGGGGTTGTAACGAGGGAGATAAGTTTATGTCTTCTCCTGATAATATTGTTAGAGTAATCATAGACCGGTGGCTTGATTTGGAGTCAACAGCATTTGATGTTTCTCAGATATACTACTTGAGAGAGCGATTATTAGCAGCAATTTCATACAAAGTAATCCAACATTTCTTGAGTTTCCTTGCAGTTTTCACTTATCTGATGAACTGTGGCCATCTCATTCCTTTTCTTTCAATCTGCTTGACACATTTGTTTTGTTTACATTTTCAGGTGACACATTCAACGGATGTTCTTCCTCCCATTCTAGGGGCCACTATGGATGCCTTGGCTTGCATTCTGTCTTGTGATGGGCTCTCCGGCATTCCACGGATGTCAGATGGTTCAGACACACCAACTACTACGGTAAATGCAACCAGTTCAGGCAAGCCAGCAACAGGGACAGAGCAGGTTGTTAAGAATCCAGAAGGATCCTGTACAGAGCTTATAAATCAAGATGCACCCCAGACCGATCCTTCTTCTATAGTAAGTATATCTGCATCCAAGGCCATTGAAAACCCTAGTGACCAAACTAGTCAGAATGCTCCTTTAGCGTTGGCTTGCTCAATCCCAACAATGCAGATGGGTAAGAATCCAGAAGGATCCTGTAAAGAGCTTATAAATCATAATGTGCCTTCTTCTGGAGTTAGCATATCAGAATCCAAGGGTATAAAAAATCCAAGTGGTCCAACAAGTCAGATCGCCGCAATAGGTTCTGCTTAATCCCGACAGAGCATATGGGTAAGAATCCAGAAGAATGTCATACAGAGCTTACTAATCACGATGCACCCCAGACCGATGTGCCTTCTTCTGAAGTTAGCCTATTTGCATCCAAGGGCATAGAAAATCCAAGTAATTCAAATCAGAACGCTCTAATAGGTATGGGGTGAAGATGTAATTCTAATTGTAGATGTATGGGTATTGAGCCATCCTTGTGTCTCTATTATCCAGTCCATAGATCAGTTGATGAGAGGAAACTGGATGGAACGAATTTGCCATGTTTTCGTGAAGAAAACGAAGTTGCTGACTGGTTGGCTAACTACGCGCTTACTACCGAGCTGGGTGTTCATGTTCTCGATGTCCCTCCTCCTGGATGTATCAGATTGTTAACTGAGGATATTGCTGGAGTTTTTGAACTCCGCAGTGTACCTGTTTAGTTTGGGCCTTGCCCTTGTAACAAAAAACCAAATGTATTGAATGGAAAATTTTGCTAGAAAATCAACATATTTCACTGAGAAAACTACCCTTTCTTTCACTGAGCAAACACCGATTTGCTGCAAAAATTAAGTTTTCACCTTTCGTTGCTTGTTTGATTAATTAATTGCGTTTGTCCTCATGGTCAACCTTTTGGCAACACGGCGTGTGTTTTTCTTTTGTGTAACAACATATGAAGTATAGACACGGAACACGATATAGATATAAAAATATATTAAATTTAAAAATTATAATATATGAATATGGTGTATATATATATATATATAAAATTATAAAATTTAAGTAAAAAGATTTATAATTTATTAATATCATTTTTATAAGTTTAAAAATTTATAATATCTTAATATATGTAATATATGTTAATATTTGTTACTTAGTAAATTTTTCTTAAAAAATATGAAACATAATTTTTATTGATATATTTTAAAAAAATTTTTTAAATCAACTTCTCTTAATAATTAATCATGTACGAATACATGTGCATAAAAAAAATAATTAGAAGGAATATTGGTGTGAAACAAGCTTCAGTAATGATGAAGTTGATGATTTGGTACGAGCAAAGGTAGAAGGAGCATATGAAAATAGTTGTGTGTGAAAAGATAAAATTTAAAAGTCTAATAATAGTGATGTGTGAAAAGATAAAACTTAAAATACTGGTATGTGAAAATATTGACTTGAACAATTAGTTATAAGATTGGACTTGAGTGAGTTACAGGTTTACTAATTGAACGTTAATCATGAAAACTAAATTTTTTAAAAAGATATATTAATGGATCGTGTCCAAATAGTACCAAGCGCGTCAGAGGCTTGTTTAAATTGAAAAAATAATTTTTTAATCGAACACATTTTGATATATAAGACATGTGTGTCGTATGAGTGTCTCCATGTGTCTGACACAGACACGTGTCTGACATGTGGACATGCTTAACAAACGGTGTGTTTGTGCTTCATAGATAACAACCAATTTGATAAGAGTTTGCTTAAGGTATCAAAAATACTGTTAATAACCAAATTCGGTTCTCCAAAGCTTGATCCAATGCCGTTGAATAACAAGTTTCACTTGGCAAATGTGTGATGTCCACACACTTTTGCTATCTTGTTTGTGTACGTGGATGTATGTTAAGGAAAAAAGAGCCAAGTTAGCTAAGTGCATTGTATCACAAGATCCGCATGTATACAAGTTGTTATCAAGTAATAATTGATGAGAAAAGCGTTAATCTCACTTACTAAACTATGATGATTTTAATTGCCTTGACTAACAATTTAAGTGAGAATAAAAAAACTAAATTGAATGGTGATTTAAAGAGACTAAAAATACCAAATTAAATAAACTAAGATTATGTGAGCATCGAAATTAGATTTGTGATAATTCAATCAATTAACACCTAGGATCGAGATTTTATTACATTAATTAGTCGCAATCATTTCTAATTTCCTTAGTCAAAATTGATGTTGCTCCTGAAGGCGAATCATCCTATTATAATTCTAATCCCTCTCTTGAATAAAAAAAAATGTGTTGGAATTAAAGTAATACCTACTTCCATTGTACTAAGTTAATTGAAACCTGTTAAGATATTTGACAATTCATTTGTTCCTTGAAGGATTAAGCTTACTTTCATAGTCATAATCCCTAATTTCAATTGATAGAGGTTCCAATAATGAGTTTCTTCTCCTCATTCTTCAGTCAATTATCCTAGATCTTTGCTCATATGGCGCGCAACATACAACAAGTGATAAGATCACTACAATTGAATCAAGAAACAAATATCATCAATTAACTAAGAGTAGAAATAGATCTAGTCACAATTTTATTAGTGAGTTAATCTCCTAATCTTAGTGACAATGGAATTGGCCACTTTTGGTCATGAAACAACCCATGAAAATTATGAAATTAAAAGACAACATGAGGAAATTCAATAAAAGAGATAGAACTAAATTAGGCGCGCTGAATCCTCCTAAAAAATGTCCTTCAAATCCAGCTTCTAACGTGTGGTTGTCTTTCCTCTTCTACGTATGTGAAAATTAAGAGAGTTTTTTAGAGTGTGTGATGTAATATCTTTTTTATCCTTCTAACTTTTCACTTATCTGATACGGATCTCTATCCAACCAGAGTTAGTTATGAGTCTTCCATTCACTTTTAGCTTTGGATAAGATAACATCTCTTCAGAAATTTAGTCTTCAAGATAATTCCCAATTTAACTCAAAACTTTCTAGTTTACACCTAAAAATTCAAATAAAAAGATGAAAGACTCAAGAAAATGAAATTTTCTAAAATTTAACTAAATTTAACTAAAACTAAATAAAAACTAAATAAAAATCATAATAAATAAATCTAAAAATGTCTGCAACTTTACATCACATTAAAAATTCTCCAAACTTGAACCATTACTTGTCCTCTAGCAATAAAAAGAATAAAATAATATTAATCACTAATGAGGGAAAAAATTCCTTTGAGATAAAGGCAATTGCAAAGGATATTCTAAAAAATTTCAAGAAGCTTGGAATGCAAAAGCTCTTCAAAGCTTGAATGATCAATCACTCCATCATGCATATATGCCTAACTCAAACACAAATTGTCAATTGAGAAAAATTTTCAAAAATAAGTTCCATGAACTCACTTGCTTTCTCGAAGAACACAAGCATACTTATCTACTCCTAATCTCCTCCCCAAATCAAATAGGTAAGACTGCTATTCAATTCTTCACCAATTCAAGTTCACACCATACCAATGATCATCGATTTCAATTTAAGCAGGATTTCATCATTATATATATATATATATATATATATATATATATATATATATATATATATATATATATATATATATATATATATTGATAACTCCATAAAATATAGTTATTTGTGCCCTATACCTGTGCTTTATAGATAGCTTAGTTCTTGTTGTTATGTATGTTTGGAAGATTTAGGCCTACATTTGTCAAATTCAATCTTGATATCTTCCTTTATGATCTTGATAAAATATTTCCAATTCTTTGATCTATTAAGTAAATTTGAACTTGTATTTAACTTAGTGATTTCTTTATTACAGGATGGGTTTAAAACAGATGAACTGAAGCAAGCCAAGGTCCAACTTTGTAAGAAAAATCTGGCAGAGCATTCCAGTAGATTACGCGGTGGCGCAGGATGTGTAACGCTGCGGCGTAATGCGCTCTTCCTATTGTGCACTGATAGACTGACGCTAGCATGTCGCGACGCAAAAGAGTGCATGCCGCGGCGTGGTGACCTAATTGTGAATGCGCACTGCGGCTCAAGATGGTTCATGCTGTGGCGTGAATCTAATTTTTCACCCTATATATACTATTCCATCAGATTTCTGTGAGAACCATACCATGAAAAAAGAGAGAAAACGCAGCTAGGGTTCATTTTTCATCATTTTGAGAGCTTTGAAGGGATTTGAAGTGGAAACCACCATTCTTCAAGGAGGATCAAGCATCCAAGAACCACATTCATAGTGTTTCCCTCTTTTCTCTTTATTCTCTCTATTTCTAGGTCTTGGACATGAAATTTCTCATGAGATTTTTGTGTTCCATGGATAGCTAAGCTATTTTTAGGGATTCCTTTGGATCCTTCTATGTACATTGGTGATTTTGTACCCTCTTAAGTTTAAAATGATGATTGGTTTTGTTCCTCCATGTTTTTTTTAATGCTTTTGAATGTTTGACCTACATTTAATGTGTTTTGATTAAATCTATTGAACTAGACATAGGGATTTAGGTTTTAGATCATGGATATTGTTGATGCATGTTTAATTTCATTCTAATGGAAGGGTGAGTTAATTAGCTAATGGGATAGAAATATACCCTTTGGTCATGCATAGCATTTCTTTAAGAATCAATCTTAATGAGTGGAGTTTGCTCTAGTTCTCATGAACACATAGTGAACTAGCTAAATAACATATGATTAATTGACCTAGACATAGGCTTTTAGCTAATGTAGTTTCTTATGCTACCAAAACTAATCACTTATGTTGCTTAAAAAGGTTGCATATTTCCAAGAGAAGTAGTTGGTAAAGAAGGAGTCCCTAGCCTCTAATCTTTGTCTCTTATTCTCCATTTTATGCTTTTTAGTCTTTTGAATCATAACTAATTCATACCCATTTTCTTTATTGAATGTGCTTGAATAGAATTACTTAAGCTATTGGTTAATATTTGGCATTGAATTTAGTCATTATCCCCGCAGGAGCGAACTTTACTTATCATTTTATTACTTGAGCGACCCGTGCACTTGCGGTACACAAAAGGGCAAACAAGTTTTTGGCGCCGTTGCTGGGGATTTACGACTAATTTCTGTATTGCTAATATTGACAACGAGTTTAATTAGTTTTAATTCAAATTTTTCTTTTAGTTTATTTTAATTGAAGTTTTCATTCTTTCTTTGTTATAGGTACTATCAAAATGATGGATGACAATAGGCACACGAGACCTCTGAGGGAGTTTGCAACTCCTCAAATGGGTAATCTCCAGTCAAGCATCAGACTGCCTCCCATCCATGCTAGTAATTTTGAATTCAAACTGGCCATCATTCAAATGATACAAACTTCTTTGCAGTTTGACAGTTTTCCTAGTGAAGATCCCAATGCCCACTTATCAAATTTCTTGGAGATATATGACACTTTCAAGTATAATGGGGTCTTTAAAGATGCTATTCGCTTAAGGCTCTTTCCATTTTCTCTTTGAGACAGAGCCAAGAGTTGGTTATAATCTATGCCAGTGGGATCTATAAGCACTTGGAATGATGTTTGTGGCAAATTTATGAACAAATACTTTCCACTGGCCAAGACTGCTGAAATGGTGAATGACATCACCTATTTCGCCCAATCTGAATCTGATCAGTCCTTGTATGAAGCTTTGGAAAGGTACAAGGATTTTCTGTGTAGGTGCCCACATCACGAGATACCTCCATGGCACCAAATCTACTCATTTCATAAAGGCCTGCTGCCACACCACTGTCCAATTGTGGATGCAGCTGCTGGTGGTTCATTACTAAGCAAATCCTTTGATGATGCTTTTCAATTGTTGGAAGAATTGGCAACTAATAACTACCAATGGCCTTCAGTAAGAAATAATCTAAGGAAGGTGGTTGGATTATATGATGTAGATGCAATTACATCATTATCAGCTCAGGTGGCAGCAATTGCAAACAAGCTTGATAGTTTGGGAGTAAGCTTAAATCAAAGCCCCATTGTTCTTTGCGACAGGTGTGGTGACAATCATGCAACTGATAGATGCCCTTCCATCTCAGAAAGTGCTCAATATGTTGGGAACTATCGTCCTCAGTAGAATATCCGTTATTCAAACCAGTATGATCCTGGATGGAGGAACTATCCAAACTTTTCATGGAGAGACAATCAAGGTGCATCTTCTTCATCTGTTGGCAATAAGAGACTGCCTTATCCTCCGGGTTTCTCCTCACAGACAAGACCACCCATTTAGGAAAAGAAACCATCTCTGGAGGACATTTTCATGCAATTCATGGTCAAATCAGATTCCTACATGGCTAAGACTAATGCTCATTTGGCGAAAAATGATTCTCTTATTCATAGCCAAACAGCTTCAATGCGGGCATTGGAGAGACAAGTAGTCAATTGGAAAATGCAATCAACAACCGCCCTCCGGGGTTATTTCCAAGTGACACAACCAATAACCCAAGAGGTGACACAAAGGAGCACTGCTCCTTCAGAAGTGGTAAAGAAATTGAAGGCAATCCAAAAGCCAGAACTTTGGAAGAACCAAGCGACCAGGAGGTAGTTCAAAGCCCAGTTGAAGAGGAAAAGAAAAATGAGCCAAGGAAGGAGGAGGTAAAGAAAAAAGATGAAAGCACATCTCCTACCTTCCCGTTTCCCAATCGTTTTGCCAAGCAAAAGATGGATGCTCAATTCAAGAAATTTTTAGAAGTCTTCTAGAAGCTTCACATCAACATTCCTTTCACAGAAGTACTGGAACAAATGCCAAGCTATATGAAGTTTATGAAAGACATACTATCTAAAAAGTAGAAATTGGGTGGGTTTGAAATAATGACATTATCAGAAGAATGCAGTGCTATTCTGCAACAAAAGCTTCCTCCAAAATTGAAGGATTCGAGAAGCTTTACAATTCCATGTGCCATTGGAGATCAATTCTTTGGACAAACTTTATGTGATTTAGGGGCAAGCATTAATCTCATGCCCTTATCCATTTTCCAAAGACTAGGTTTGGGGGAATGCAAGCATACATCTGTGACTCTCCAACTAGCTAATTGTTCCTACACTTACCCTAAGGGAATTGTTGAAGATGTACTGGTCAAGGTGGACAAGTTCATATTTCCCGCAGACTTTATAATTCTGGATATGGAAGAGGATCGCAATGTACCTTTAATTCTTGGCAGACTTTTTCTTACAACAGGGAGAACACACATTGATGTCCAAAATGGTGAATTAACTATGAGGGTTTAGGATCAGGAGGTAACATTTAACATTTTTAAAGCAATTACATTTCCAAATGACCATGAAGAGTGTTCATATATAGGTATGCTAGATAATATAATTGTTGTTGCATTTCATACTAACTTTCTTGATGACCCTATTGCATTATCATCAACCACCTTAACTGACTAGGATGATGATACTAGGGATGTTGTACTTGATTTTGTTAAACAGTTTGATGCATTTCCTAAGTATTTCAGGTCATCAAAGTTTGAGCCTTTGGAGTTCCATGCATCTAAGGAGTTGTTGAAGCTTTCTATTGAGGAACCTCCAATGCTTGAGTTGAAGCCTTTACCAAATCACTTGCAATATGCTTATTTGGGAGCAACATCTACCTTGCCGGTAATCATATCATCATCACTCACTGCTGATCAAGAGGAGAAACTTCTTCGTGTGCTCCGGAAGTACAAACATGTCATTGGGTGGACTATTGCTGATATTCATGGCATTGGCCCCTCCATCTGTATGCACAAGATTCTTTTGGAAAATAATCAGAGTGGAGTTATGGAGCACCAAAGGTAGCTGAATCCAATAATGAAGGAAGTAATGAGGAAGAAGATAATTAAATGGCTTGATGCAGGCATAGTCTATCCTATTCCCGATAGTCCATGGGTTTCACCAATCCAATATGTTCCAAAGAAAGGTGGTATGACAGTGGTTACCAATGAACAAAATGATCTTATCCCTTCTCGCAAGGTTACTGGCTGGAGGATATGCACGAACTATCGAAAATTGAATAAAGCTACCCGGAAGGATCATTTCTCACTCCCCTTCATTGACCAAATGTTGGATAGATTGGTTGGAAAGACTTATTACTGTTTCCTTGATGGTTACTCTAGATACAACCAAATTGCCATAGCACTTGAAGATCAAGAAAAGACAATATTCACATGTCCCTATGTAATGCACCAAAAACCTTTCAACGTTGCATGATGGCTATCATTGAGGATATGATTGAGCATGGCCTGGAAGTCTTTAAGGATGTCTTTTCGGTGTTTGGAGACACTTACAACAACTGTTTGCAGATTCTTTCATCCGTGTTAAAAAGATATGAAGAGACCAACCTAGTTCTAAACTGGGAGAAATGTCATTTCATGGTGTAAGAAGACATTGGTCTTGGCCACAAGGTTTCTATCAAGGGGATGGAGGTTGATGATGAGGGATTAAAAGTTGCAAACCCAAGTGCAGGTTGTCTCAAGTAATAAATTCTCGGGAGTCTGAGGTCGATCTACAGGGAATTGATCAAAGAAAAATTTGTTGAGGTAAGGAAAAGATTTGTCACAAAAATAAAAATGATAAATAAAACTATTCACAAGTAAAAAGGAATTGCTTGGGCTAGGAGATCCACTCTTGGTAAATAAATTAAGGACAAAATTAATTCTTTTATAACTCAATTAGAATCCACACATAACGGAGGTCCCAATCGAAATATACAACATTCAAAGTTCTTTAAAAGTTATATTAGTTATATTATGGTTCCTGTAATTATCCACTAACGCCAACACTTGTAAATGAGTTTAAGCATTCATTGTGTTAATCTCCTGTCTACAACAAATCAAGAACTCCACTTTACAAGGAGGATTTCTAAATTGATTGGAAACAAAATACAACAAATATAATGGCTACTTGATAATATATCATTTAAGTACAAGAGAGAAATTAATCTAACCTTAACTTATTACCAAGAGCTTCACCCTTTCACCCAAGCAAAATGAAACTTAGTTACTCATAGACAAGAAGAAAGGAAGAGAGAAGAAGAAGAAGAAGAACATAACTTCAATTTAGAACAAAAGAAAATTACAACAAGATAAACAAACAACACAATAGCATGATCTTGGCCTCTAAGACCAAGACTCTTAAATGAGTAGCCAATGGTGCCTTTTATAGAGGATTAGGGATACAAAATGACAAAGGGGATGAGTCATGGATGAGTGAAAGAGTGAAAAATGAGTGAAAAATTCCAAATGACTTTTGATGAGTGGAAAATTATGAAAATTCTTTGTCTCCGAAATCATTTAGTTCTTAAGTCATTGAATACGTCATTTTTGAGAAATGTGGTCTTCATGAAATTTGTAGGCCTGGATCGTAACTTTCAAATGCTGTTAGTTTGGGTTAAAAATCATTTTTACAACTCAAGATATGGTCTGATTACTGCATACTACTAAGGCCCAGCAACAACTCCTCTATTTTGAATTCCAAGCCCAATATAACCTATTAGACCTCAGATTTTAAAAAAGTGTTCAACATGAAAGTTGTAGATTTGGGTCATAACTATTAACTGTCAAAATTTCAGCCTATTTGACATCTTATATCCCGACCTATGTTATGAATAGTACACATAGATCAAGCTGTTAGGATCAGCACCCTAATTCTTGCTTCAACTCCAATTTGAGTTATCCAAATATGTGATTTGACCTTTGAGGTCTTCATGAAAGTTATAGGGAATTGTCTTAACTTTCCTACAAGACTAGAATCACATCAACCATAAGGTTAGGTAAGAATATGATTTTTTTTAAGGCACGTTATGAGCTAGAAAAAAAAATGGTCAAATAAGCTCAAAGGGGGTATACAAGGAAAAATATGCAAGGTTGGCTATTTGGTCAAAGTAACTATTTCAAAATGCCTCAATCATTTTTATGTATGCATATGAAAATGTAGCTTAAAAAAGAATCAACGTAAGTTCTAGAGTAATAATTCTATGAGTGAAAAAATCACACAAGAAAGAAGAAAATGGTACAGATGTTCAATTCATTCATCAATAGGCTCAAAATCTCACAAGGCATATATCTATCATTCTCAATCTATCAATTCAACATCTATAACCAAGCATGTGAAATTTAAGAAAGAAGATAATTTATTCAACCATGCTATGATCCCTGAATCCATTTGCTTTAAAAGATGTGAGAGTGCATTCACTTAAATTATTTAAAGGAAATCAAACGATAAAACTTTGTTACTTCCACAGATCAACACAGAATAGTTACTTCCCCAATCTAGATGTGTCTCAAGAGTAAAAAAATTACTTCTTACTCTGTCATCCCTGATTGGTTTAGTAAGTTGCTGGCAATCATATCATACTTCCTAAATTTTTTTTTTGGGTCAACTATCCTTCCCCCAACTAAATCACAACATTGTCCTCAATGTTAAAAATTAAATCCAGATTGAAGAAATAATCATCAATATACATCAAAAAAATTATTAGGACAAAATTAAACAAAGTAATGGGGAGATGTCATATACCCGAAATGCTTAGACGAGAAGAGAATAACTACATCTTGATAATGGTTAGCAATGACAAAAAAAATAAAATAAAATAAAATGAAATAAACAAGCACTCGAACCTTTTTTTTTTGGGTTCTTTCATTTTATATGTTTTTTTGTTGGTTGACACTATTTACATCCCTATACAAAAGCTTTGAAATTTGGGAGGCACTTAAGCCGACTCAATAAAAACATGAAATACTAAAAACTTACCTCATCTTTGGTAGACGGGATCGTCTGCCAAAGTCTCTGCTACATCTGGATCCTTCAACTCAAGTTATAGCTTTGATCACTGACCATTTACCTTCTTCCAAACTAATTTTATAAGAACAGACCATGGGACGAACCCCTTTTTTATCAGTAATACTCCAACCTTTCTTAGGCAACTCCTTAAACTTTGGTTGCCATTCCTGAGTGTCATGATCCTGAGTTCTATAAAAAATAGTACAAATATCAATTACTTCAGATGGATTACTAATAGATCAAACTTAGAATTAATAAGAAAATTTTCAAGGGGATCAAAATCATGGGTTACAAAAACTCCCCTATCTATGATTGAGTCAATCATGTATGTTTGGTGGCCCTTGTCATTATTTTCTGGCTTAACAAGACTTTTTGTCACCTCAGGTTCCTTGGGTAACTCAGCATCACTACTATCTTGATTCTTTTCCACATCCTCTAGCTCATTCACACTCAAGGAGTTCATCACTTTGGACATTTGACTCCTTATCACCTTACTTTCTTCAATAACCTTTCCATTCCTAAGGGTTATCACTGACTTGACTTGATCTATTTGTTAGTTTTTTGGACTGCGCTCATTTAGACTGTACTGATCTTAGGGATTTAGTTGAGGTTGAGAAGAAAATTTTTCTTTCTCGTGAATGGTGAGTGTAGAAGAAAGTTTAGCAATAGTATCTTTTATGTCAATTATGACTTGAGTGTTTTGGTTATTAATGGCTTCTTGGTTTTCTATGAATGCATGCAATGTTTCTTCAAGGTTTTTCCTATATGATGGGACATACGGTACATATCCTTGAAAATTTTGAGAATCTGGTTGTGCTTGAGGATGTGGTAATTGCATGAATTGTACTTGATTATTATTCTTCCAACTGAAGTTTGGGTAATTTCTCCATCTCAAATTGTATGAATCTGAAAAAGAAGAAGTAAATAGCTTTTTAAAAGTATTCATTGCATTTACTTGCTCATGTACAACTTCTTCAAAAATAGAAATGTTTGGACATTCATTTGTTGAGTATCCTAATTCATCACAAATGCTACAAATTTCTTCATTTTGCACAGATTTGATTTCTTTCACTTTCCCTGATTCCATGGCTTCAATCTTTCTAGCCAAACTGGAAAATCTTGCATTTAGATCTTCTTCTTGACTAAGGTGATATTTTCCTTTACTAGCATTTGCAAGGTTAGATTTAATTGAATTTTCAGAAGGATTAGTACCAGGCCAAGATTAAGAATTTTCAGCTAAATGGTCTAAATAGTCTAAAGTTTCTTCAGGTTCTTTATCAAGAAACTCACCATTGCATATTGTTTCCACAAATTATTTAGTTTCGGGTGTTAACCCTTCATAAAAGAAGCTTATAGTGCACCATTTTTCAAAACCATTATGTATGCAAGAATTCAACAAATCTTTAAAACATTCCCAACTTTGAAAACATGTTTCATTTGAATTTTGAGAAAAATTTTGGATTTGTCTTTTCAAAGCATTTATTTTATGTGTTGAAAAAAATTTCTTTAAAAACTCACCTTGCATTTCTTACCATGTGCCAATTGATCTTGGTTTTAAAGTGTTAAGCCAAGCTTTTGCTTTATCATTTAAAGAAAAAGGAAACAATTTAAGCTTAACAACCTCTTCAGTGCAAGTTTGATCATTAAAAGCTGTACATATTTCCTCAAATTCTTTTAGATGTAAATATGGGCTTTCAGATTCTAAACCATGGAAATTGGAAAGTAAAGAAATCATACCTAACTTGAATCTAAAATTGTTTACATTGAGTGAAAAGATAAAACATAATGGACTAGAATTTCGTGATGGTTGCAAATACTCACGCATGGTTTGCTGTGATTACCATGCAACATTGATGATGAGTTTTGATGATAACAAATAATGGAGATGATGAGATGATGAGAAGATCAAGTCCAAGTTGTTTAAGCTTAGTTTTAGGACTTAGGATCTATATTGTACAGAACTCTCATAGGATATCTCAGTGTTTTAGTCAAAAGATCTAAAAACATGCTTTCTCACAAATCAAATTAAAGTTCTTAAATTGATCAAAGAGTTTGTGAAAATTAGAAATCACCTATTCTATTTTCTAAAGATGTTTATCACGTTTTCAAACAAAAGCATTCGAATAATCTTAGAATCATTCGAATACAGTCTGCTGAAATAGCCTCTCCAAATGTGTTTGTTTATTAAGGCATTCGAATACCCCTTGAGGCATTCGAATACAATGCGTTTTTTATAAAGGTATTCGAATACCATGTAAGGCATTCGAATACACCCTTTTAAAAGGCTTTAACAAACGTGTTTTTCAGCTAAAGGCATTCGAATACCGTGATATGGTATTCGAATAACATGGGTCTGTTTTGTTGTTTTATACACTGATATAAAAGGTATTTGAATACCTTATAACAGCATTCGAATACTTCAAGCTTAAATCGTTTTTATATATATATATATCAGTGGTATTCGAATACCACAGTGTTGTATTCGAATAACCCACGTTTTTCAGCTTCTGTTTTTGAAATTGATACGCAACGGAATTATGCATTAATTATGTAATCAATTTCTCCAGCGAAATTTTCTGATCAGAGGCTCTATAAATAGAGACCTCCCTCACGGCTGCAAAAACACCAATCCTTGAATCTTTTTTTTTGAACTGTGTTAAAATACTGTTTGCATACTCTCTCTTTTTCTCTCTGTGCTCTTTTGGTAAAATTCTGAGATATTGTTAGAGAGCTCTATAGTGCTTCAATTTGTATTACTTACTCTGAGTGAGAGTTTCTCTTCATCTATTTTTTTGATATTTTGTATCGAGGGTGAGGTATCCCTCAAGGTTTGTATAAGGGTGAGGTATTCCTGCAGGCTGAGACTTTAGCACAAGGGTATAGTGTCCCTGTGTGTGAAAAGTGCTCTATTTTGTAACGGTAGCAAGCATCTATTGAAGCTTGTATACTTAGTGAAAAATCTCGGCTTTCGAGGACTGGACGTAGACCACAAGCGGGTTAGTGGTCGAACCAGGATAAATACTATGTCTGCTTCTCTTTTCCCTAATCTCTTTATTTTATGCAATTTATTTTGTTGCACTTTTATTTTACGCTATTCTTTAGTGTTTATTTTCTTCTTCTCATTCTTTCTGTGCATTTATTTATTAAGCCTTTGATATTCATTTTAATTAAAAAAGAGGTTTTGTGAAAAAGTTTTTATACTCAATTCACCCCCCCTCTTGAGTACTGGAAACCACTTGGTAACAAGTGGTATCAGAGTTAGACTCTTGTATAAAGAGCTTAGCAGCTTCAAGAGTATATGGCTTCTTCAAATAGTTTTTCAGAAGGATCCTCCATAAACCGACCACCCTTTTTTAATGGGGATGGTTACGCATATTGGAAGGAAAGAATGAAAATCTTCATCGAAGCGATTGATCTAGATGTTTGGGATGCTGTCGAAAACGGCGCTTTTATACCCACACATGAGATTGATGGTGTAAGGACCGAGACACCACGAAATAAATGGTCTGATGAAGACAAAAGAAAAGTTCAATTTAATTTAAAAGCCAAAAATATTATTACTACTGCTTTGGGATATGATGAGTTTTTTAGAATTTCAAATTATAAAACTGCTAAAGAAATGTGGGATACTTTGCAAGTTACCCATGAGGGTACTAGCGAAGTTAAGAGATCGAGAATCAATTCTCTAACTCGTGAATATGAACTATTCAGAATGAACCAAGGAGAAAGCATTCAGGAAATGCAAAAAAGGTTCACCCACATAGTTAATCATCTTGCATCTTTAGGCAAAAGCTTTTCTAATGAAGATTTGATTAACAAAGTGTTGAGATGTCTTAGCAGGATTTGGCAACCCAAAGTGACAGCAATATCAGAATCGAGGGACTTGTCCACAATGACCCTAGCTACTCTCTTTGGAAAACTTCATGAGCATGAACTCGAACTGAGCAGACTAAGTCAAAGCGAAGAAAACGATAAAAAGAAAAAGGGAATAGCTCTCAAAGCCACTTCTTCATTAATCAAAAATAATGATGAAGAAAATGAAGAAAGTTCAGAAAACATTGAGGTAAGTGAAGAAAATTTAAGTTTACTAGTTAAAAAGTTTGGTAAATTTCTCAGGAAAAAGGGAACGCAAAGAAGACCTCCCTTCCATCCTAAAAAGACACACTTCAAAGACGAAGGAGTTTCATCGACTACAACTTGCTATGAATGTGGCAAACCTGGTCACATGAAAATGGAGTGCCCAGTTTATCAAAAGAAGAAAGAAAAATTTGAGAAAAAACCCTTCAAGGAAAGAAAAGGGAGAAAAGCCTATATAGCGTGGGATGAAAACGACATGGACTCAACTGACAGTTCAGATAGCGAAGAAGCTCAACTGTGTCTCATGGCAAAAGGAGATAAAGAAGAAAGCAAAAATGAGGTGTGCTTGAAAGCCAGGAATTCAAATTGGTATCTTAATAGCGGCTGCTCCAAGCACATGACTGGGGATGACTCAAAGTTCACCGCACTTATTCCCAAGAATCATGGACACGTCACTTATGGCGATAATAACAAGGGTAAAATTCTTGGAATCAGCAAAGTCGTAAAGAAAAGGAAATCAAGGAAAGAGAGGATGAACTACGACAAGAGGATTCGCAAGCTTTGGAACTTCCCAAAGAATGGCGAACTTCAAAATATCACTCCCTTGATCAAACTATCGGTGATGTATCTAAAGGTGTAAGTACTCGTAACTCTATTAGAAATACCTGTAATCACTTAGCTTTTGTTTCTCAAATTGAACCTAAGGATTTAATTGAAGCTTTTGATGATGAACATTGGATCCTAGCTATGCATGAGGAATTAAATTAGTTTGAAAGAAATCAAGTTTGGGAATTAGTTGTTAGACCTAATAATCACCCTATAATTGGAACTAAATGGGTTTTTAGAAACAAACTTAATGAAAATGGGTTAATAACTAGAAACAAAGCTAGATTGGTTGCTAAAGGGTATAATCAAGAAGAAGGAATAAACTATGAAGAAACCTATGCACCTGTAGCTAGATTAGAAGCTATT
This sequence comes from Ormosia semicastrata, assembly GCA_029884595.1. NCBI lineage: Eukaryota > Viridiplantae > Streptophyta > Magnoliopsida > Fabales > Fabaceae > Ormosia > Ormosia semicastrata. The sequence continues at coordinate 1,059,815 of JAQQTO010000040.1, forward strand.
AGAATGTTACTTGCTTATACTTGCATCATGGATTTCAAATTATATCAAATGGATGTCAAGAGTGCTTTTCTGAATGGTTTTATTCAAGAGGAGGTATACGTTGAACAACCTCCAGACTTTGAAAATCATGAACTGCCCAACCATGTTTTTAAACTTAAAAAGGCTTTATATGGTTTAAAGCAAGCTCCTAGAGCTTGGTATGAAAGGTTGAGTAAGTTTCTTTTGAAAAATGGTTTTTCGAGAGGAAAAATCGATACTACTCTTTTTATTAAAAATAAAAAGCATGACATTCTTCTTGTGCAAGTATATGTGGATGATATTATCTTCGGTGCTACTAATGAATCCCTTTGCAAAGATTTTGCTAAGTCAATGCAGAATGAGTTTGAAATGTCAATGATGGGAGAATTAAACTTCTTCCTCGGACTTCAAATCAAACAAACGGACGAAGGGACTTTCATAAGTCAAACAAAATACTGCAAGGAATTACTGAAGCGATTTGAAATGGAAAACGCTAAACACATGGCCACTCCGATGGGCACGTCTTGCTACTTGGACAAAGATGAAGGAGGTAAATCAGTAGAAATAACAAAATATAGAGGTATGATCGGATCTCTCCTGTATCTTACTGCTAGTAGGCCCGATATTATGTTTAGTGTATGCATGTGTGCTAGATATCAAGCAAACCCTAAGGAATCTCACTTAAGTGCTGTCAAACGTATAATGAAATACCTAGTAGGCACTTCACAAATGGGCTTTTGGTATCCTAAGGGTGCCTCTTGTAGCTTGATAGGCTATTCTGACTCTGACTTTGCTGGGTGCAAATTGGACAGAAAAAGTACTAGTGGGACATGCCACTTGCATGGTAGTTCTTTAGTTTCTTGGCATAGTAAGAAACAAAACAGTGTGGCTTTGTCTACTTCTTTCCGAAATTTGAATATGTTTGCAGTAGGGAGTTCTTCGCGCGCTCAAATCCTTTGGATGAAGCAACAACTCTTAGACTACGGTCTTGGCTTGATCACATCCCAATAAGATGTGATAACACTAGTGCAATAAATATCTCAAAAAATCCTATCGCATTCTAGAACAAAGCATATAGAGATAAGACACCACTTTATCGAGATCACGTACAAAAAGAGGGATTGCATTCTTGAATTTGTTGAAACATTTAAGCAACTTGCAGATATATTCACTAAACCCCTAGCAAAAGAAGCATTTTATTATATAAGAGGAGAATTAGGGATAATTGATCAATCCAACATTTAAATGCTTATCATTTGCTTAAACTTATGTTTAATTCTTCTTAAATCTTTACTGACTTGAGCGTCGGAGTTTTCCCAAAATCTTTTTTGTAGGTACTTCATCAACTGGTAAGCGTTTATCTTTCAAAATTACATTTTCTGGACATCTATAAGTGCTTTTCTTGCTTAGTTATTCGAATATCACGTGAAAATACTCGAATACCTTTCTGTTTTATGAATAAACCTGCATTTTTTTTGCTTAAGGCATTCGAATACCCTAAAGGGCCATTCGAATACCCAGAGACCTTTATGTCTCAGTCCAAGGAACAGCTCTCTGGAGCATTCGAATGCCATTAGGGTTATTCGAATACCCAGATGTTTCCTGTCTCTGTTTTTCTCAGGAGTATTCGAATACCATTATGTAGTATTCGAATACCTGATTCCTTAGCCTGCTCCTCTGTCTCTGGATTATTCGAATGCTTTCAGTCCGTCTCTGGAGTATTCGAATACTTCATGAAGCATTCGAATACCTTTTAAAGTATTCGAATACCTTCGTGTGGCAGCCAAGCTTTTTCTGGTATTTTATTCGAATACCTGGTGTGGTATTCGAATACCCCCTGTCTGGAGGCTGCGTCTGTTGGGTTCTCCCATTCGAATGCCCTCTCCCCTCCTTTATATAACCCTTTTCCCTTCGTATCCAAATACACCTCTCCTTTTCTATCCCCATCTTCAAAACTTTTGGTTTTCCCTCCTCCATAACCTCCCTCTCTCTCGGTTTCTGCCCTTCCTCCTCTCCTTTCCTCCATGGCCTCATCCTCTTCTCGCTCTAAGCGTCCTCGTATGAAGATGGCTCCGTGCAACAACCCGTTGGACCTTCGCAGGCTCTCCTCTAATGAGCAACAGCTCGGGCGCTTCGTTACACACTTTCAAGAGCGCAACTTGGTGCATCCTAAGTACCTCGACTTGGGGTTCTTCGAACAAGAAGGTGGTTTCGACTTTCTCAACTGGCTAAGCCACCAAGGTGTTCTTCGCTTCTGCTCCTTCTCTGCTCCGTTGTATCCCGACCTCGTCAAAATGTTCTACTGCAATCTGAAGATCGAAGGTCAGGAACTACACTCCAGCATCTGAGATCAAAACATCGTGATCACACCCGGCGATTGGGTTCAGATGTTTGGCTTATCGTCCACTGGCCACTTTGCCGACGAAGATTCTCTCCTCCAACTCTTCGACAAGGACCAAGCAATTGAGGATGTTCTTCGCCCTGGATTGGCTTTACCTTTGACTTAAAAAGGAGTCAAAGGGGGCATGATGAAGAGCCAGGACAGGCTCCTCCACTATGCCTATGTCCACATCCTCTCTCCTAGAGGTGGGAACTACGCCTACATGAGTGAAGATGACGTGTTTATGCTATGGGTTCTCAAGCAAGGCCATCAGATCAACTGGACCATCTTCATTATGAAGCACATGATGAGGGCACGAGGTAAAGAGCAGTGTGAACTTCCCTACGACGTAATCCTCACTGCCTTCTTAGGCAAGTATCCACACATTTTGGAAACCGAGCGCGCGACCCCGCTAACCCATCATCACGTCTTTGGTTCCTTTACTCTTAACAAAATGAAGATGATCAGGACTGATGAAGGATGGGTGTTCCCAGTGGAAGTTGATGATGAAGACAACGACCTGCTTTGCCCCTGGCCGCTCGCTGCTGGCTGTCGCCGCCGCCGCCGATGTTCCCTCCCGTCACGAATGAGCAACTCGGCTACCCTGTTAGATAACAGAACTACATGGAGAACACTTTCACTATTCTCGTTTTGATGTAATCACTGGTGTTGAGCGTGAACAGACTGCCCTTCGAGCCCTGCTGTCTGGTAATGACCCTGCCTCTCCTCCTCCACCATCTGATGCCTACTTCTAGGACTTGCTTAGTCTTAGGACTAGTCGCTTATGCTCTGTTTTTAGCTGTCTATTGTCTTGTTGCCCTTTCATTAATTTTGTATATGTGCTTGCCACTTTCATTAAATGCAATGAACATTATTTTCTTGTTAATTATAATTGTTTATCTCATATATATCACTATGCTTCATTCGTTAAATATATCCTTTTTGATCATGTCAAAAGGGGGAGAAAAATAATAATCAACTCCCATTCGAGAAAAGAAAGGTTTAACACTGGCTCTTGGATTCCAAAAGCAAGGGGGAGATTATGCTTGCTTTGTTTATATGAACTAATGCTTTTCTCACTGTTAGTTTGTCATCATCAAAAATGGGGAGAATGTGATTACCATGCAACATTGATGATGAGTTTTGATGATAACAAATAATGGAGATGATGAGATGATGAGAAGATCAAGTCCAAGTTGTTCAAGCTTAGCTTTAGGACTTAGGATCTATATTGTACAGAGCTCTCATAGGATATCTCAGTGTTTTAGTCAAAAGATCTAAAAACATGCTTTCTCACAAATCAAATTAAAGTTCTTAAATTGATCAAAGAGTTTGTGAAAATTAGACATCACCTATTCTATTTTCTAAAGATGTTTATCACGTTTTCAAACAAAAGCATTCGAATAATCTTAGAATCATTCGAATACAGTCTGCTGAAATAGCCTCTCCAAATGTGTTTGTTTATTAAGGCATTCGAATACCCCTTGAGGCATTCGAATACAACGCGTTTTTTATAAAGGTATTCGAATACCATGTAAGGCATTCGAATACACCCTTTTAAAAGGCTTTAACAAATATGTTTTTCAGCTAAAGGCATTCGAATACCGTGATATGGTATTCGAATAACATGGGTCTGTTTTGTTATTTTATACACTGATATAAAAGGTATTCGAATACCTTATAACAGCATTCGAATACTTCAAGCTTAAACCATTTATATATATATATATATCAGTGGTATTCGAATACCACAGTGTTGTATTCGAATAACCCACGTTTTTCAGCTTCTGTTTTTGAAATTAATACGCAACGGTATTATGCATTAATTATGTAATCAATTTCTCCAGTGAAATTTTTTGATCAGAGGCTCTATAAATAGAGACCTCCCTCACGACTGCAAAAACACCAATCCTTGAATCTTTTTTTTGAACTGTGTTAAAATACTGTTTGCATACTCTCTCTTTTTCTCTCTGTGCTCTTTTGGTAAAATTCTGAGATATTGTTAGAGAGCTCTATAGTGCTTCAATTTGTATTACTTACTCTGAGTGAAAGTTTCTCTTCATCTATTTTTTCTGATATTTTGTATCGAGGGTGAGGTATCCCTCAAGGTTTGTATAAGGGTGAGGTATCCCTGCAGGCTGAGACTTTAGCACAAGATTATAGTGTCCCTGTGTATGAAAAGTGCTCTATTTTGTAACGGTAGCAAGCACCTATTGAAGCTTGTATACTTAGTGAAAAATCTCGACTTTCGAGGACTGGACGTAGACCACAAGCGGGTTAGTGGTCGAACCAGGATAAATACTGTGCCTGCTTCTCTTTTCCCTAATCTCTTTATTTTATGAAATTTATTTTGTTGCACTTTTATTTTACGCTATTCTTTAGTGTTTATTTTCTTATTCTCATTCTTTCTGTGCATTTATTTATTAAGCCTTTGATATTCGTTTTAATTAAAAAAGAGGTTTTGAAAAAGAATTTATACTCAATTCACCCCCCTCTTGAGTACTGGAAGCCACTTGGTAACATTTGTAATAGTTGATTTTCATTTTCATCATGCACACTTTCATTTTCAGCCATTGTGTCAATTATGTGTGATTGTGATGCAAATAGATCAATATATAAAGTACCATAATTAATTTTAACTAAACGACCAGAATTTGAATCACGATATCAATTAAGCAAAAATAAGTGACTTAAAATAGAATTAATAATGTACAAGTAGGCGGTATAAACCTGCCATTAGAATAATGAACAAGTAGGCGGTAAAATCGGTCATTTAAATATTAACAATTAAGCATAAATAAATGACTTAAAATAGAAAAGAATATAAACAAGGATGTGGCATAAACCAGCCACGAAATAAATATAAACAAAGGTAAATAAATATTAACAAGATAAACAAATATTAATAAAGGTGTGGTATAAACCAGCCACCAAATAAATATTAACACGTAGTAAATAAATATTAATAAGGGTGTGGTATAAACCAGCCACCAAATATATATTAACACGTAGTAAATAAATATTAACAAGGGTGTGGCATAAATCGACCACCAAATAAGTATTAACAAGCAGATAAATTAAAAAGCAAATAAATTAAAAATGTTAGAAGCATGTAAGTTAAAATGTTAGAAAGTTATAAAGTTAGAAAGTTAGTAAGCAAGAAAATTAAAAGGTTAGTAAGTTAGAAAGTTAGAAATAAAATATAGAAAGTAAAATATAAAAAATAAAGTGCAAAAAGTAAATACAAAAAATAAATGACAAAAGGTAAATAACAAAAAATAAATGATAGAAAGTAAATTTAAAACATGAAAATCGAGAGAGAGTAGAGCCCCACCAGAGCCGTGAAGAAGGAAGAAAAGAAGAATCAAGATTATTTCATTAATGATTGAAGATTACGAGAGGGAGAAAGGAGAGTACAAAAGAGTTAGTACGTTAGTATGTACAAAAAAAAAAATAGAAAAGAGAAGGAAAAATATATATATACAAAAATATATACAAAATATAGAAATGACCTTAATAAATTTATTTTTAAAATCAAGTTCTCCCACAACGGCGCCAAAAACTTGATGCAGGATTAAAAGTTACAAACCCAAGTGCAGGTTGTCTCAAGTAATAAATTCTCGGGAGTTCAAGGTCGATCTACAGGGAATTGATGAAGAAAAATTTGTTGAGGTAAGGAAAAGATTTGTCACAAAAATAAAAATGATAAATAAAACTATTCACAAGTAAAAAAAAATTGCTTGGACTAGGAGATCTACTCTTAGTAAATAAATTAAGGACAAAATTAATTCTTTTATAACTCAATTAGAATCCACACATAATGGAGGTTCTAATCAGAAAATACAACATCCAAAGTTCTTTAAAAGTTATATTAGTTATATTATGGCTCTTGTAATTTTCCACTAACGCCAATACTTGTAAATGATTTCAAGCATTCATTGTGTCAATCTCTTGTCTACAACAAATCAATAACTCCACTTTACAAAGAGAGTTTCTAAATTGATTAGAAATAAAATACAACAAATATAATGGCTACTTGATAATATATCATTTAAGTACAAAATAAAAATTAATTTAACCGTAACTTATTACCAAGAGCTTCACCCTTTCACCCAAGCAAAATGAAACTTAGTTACTCATAGACAAGAATAAAGGAAGAGAGAAGAAGAATAAGAAGAACATAACTTCAATTTAGAATAAAAGAAAATTACAACAAGATAAACAAACAACACAATAGCATGATCTTGACCTCTAAGACCAAGACTCTTAAATGAGTAGCCAATGATGCCTTTTTATAGAGGATTAGGGAAACAAAATGACAAAGAGGCTGAGTCATGGGTGAGTGGATGAGTGAAAAATGAGTGGAAAATGCCAAATGACTTTTGATGAGTGAAAAATTATAGAGATTCTTTATCTCCGAAATCATTTAGTTCTTAAGTCATTGAATATGTTATTTTTGAGAAATGTGGTCTTCATAAAATTTGTAGGTCTGGATCGTAGCTTTCAAATGCCGTTAGGTTGGGTTAAAAATCATTTCTACAACTCAAGATATGGTCTGATTACAGCATACTACTCAGGCCCAGCAATAGCTCATCTGTTCTGAATTCCAAGCCCAATATGACCCATTAGACATCAGATTATGGAAAAGTGTTCACATAAGAGTTACAGATTTGGGTCATAACTATCAACCATCAAAATTTTAGCCTATTTGACATCCTATATCTCGAGCTATGCTATGAAAAATACGCATAGGTCAAACTGTTAGGATCAGCACCCTAGTTCTTGCTTCAACTCCAATTTGAGTTATCCAAATGTGTGATTTGGCCTTTGAGGTCTTCATGAAAGTTATAGGGAATTGTCTTAACTTTCCTACAAGACTAGAATCACATCAACCATATATTCACAACTTAAGTTATAGCCAATTTACTGAACACTATCAAAGAGATAAATTAAGGCTAATTCATGCAATAATTCCTTCAATGATCCAATTAAACTCAATATCATAGAATGTGAAAAAAATAACATAGGTAAACCTAATTGAACCTTAAGAAGTCCAATGAGAGGATTATAAAATGTATAAAATATATTGTTATCAAATTCTCCCACACTTAGCTTTTGCACTCTTGGGTAAAACACATAAAAAAAAATGGGAACAAAGTAAAAAAATGACACAGACTCAAAAGTTAAAAAATCTAAAGAATTCAATGAATTAAGAAGAGTAACCAGACATTCAAGGGATCAAAACATTCATGAGGTAACATTTCTTTGCATCTCAAACCAACAAGTAAGGAAACTTCAGTTGAAAAGAATGAATCAAGAATGATAGATCCTCACAGAATTCACTTTCAATCTCTAAAGTGTTTAAAAGGTAAGTATTTCACTTTATTCAACCCATGAACAATTGCACTACCTTAAGGTTGCTTATCTTCTACTTCTCTGCTACTCAAAAACAACATGCACACAAAAATTAAGAGGGTTTTATTCAAGATTGTAATGGGACTATGATAAAGGAGGGGTAATATGGATATGACAAGTTAAATACCAAAGAGAATAGAAGAGCATTAGGGTACAATTAGAGTGGAAAAGATGTTTGAGAACATTCAGTTTAAATTTTCCAAGGTTTTCTTAGTTCCTTCTCTGTTTAGTTCCTTCTCATAAAGGACAATGACCAATATTTGACTAATGTTTTGTTGAAGATCAATGCCAAATTGGTAAGTTGAATTCATTGTTAGGCCTGAACATTCTCCTTCTCTTCCTATTGTTTCCAAGCATCCACTCTCATTCTAGGTATGAATATGTGACAAGGTGCATTCTTTGATTGCAGCGGTGGTCAGCTTTTTTTTTATCTTTCAACATTTTGTCTTTTTTTTAAGAACATTTTGCACACACATCCCCACACTTATTAAAAAACTCAACCAATAACAAAGCCAATGCTCTTTTATTCCCTAAGGTTAGGTAAGAATATGATTTTTTTAAGGCACGTTATGAGTTAGAAACAAAGAATGGTCAAATAAGCTCAAAGGGGGTACACAAGGAAAAATATGCAAGGTTGGCTATTTGGTCAAAGTAGTTATTTCAAAATGCCTCAATCATTTTTATGTATGCTTATGAAAATGTAGCCTAAAAAAGAATCAAAGCAAGTTCTAGAGTAATAATTCCACGAGTGAAAAAAAATCACACAAAAAAGAAGAGAATGGTACAGATGTTCAATCCATTCATCAATAGGCTCAAAATCTCACAAGGCATGTATCTATCATTCTCAATCTATCAATTCAACATCTATAACCAAGCATGTAAAATTTAAGAAAGAAGATAATTTATTCAACCATGCTATGATCCCTGAATCCATTTGCTTTAAAAGATGTGAGAGTGCATTTACTTAAATTATTCAAAGGAAATCAAACGATAAAACTTTGTTACTTCCACAGATCAACACAGTATACTTACTTCCCTAATCTAGATGTATCTCAAGAGTAAAAAAATTACTCCTAACTCTGTTATCCCTGATTGGTTTGGTAAGTTGTTAGCAATCATATCATACTTCCCAATTTTTTTTTGGGTCAACTATCCTTCCCTCAAACCAAATCACAACATTGTCCTAAATGTTAAAAATTAAATCTAGATTGAAAAAATAATCATCAATATACATCAAAAAAATTATTAGGACAAAATTAAACAAAGTAATGGGGAGAAGTTACATACCCGAAATGCTTAGACGAGAAGAGAATAACCACATCTTGACAATGGTTAGCAATGACAAAAAAATAAAATAAAGTAAAATGAAATAAACAAGCATGCAAACCTTTTTTTTTTGGGTTCTTTCGTTTTATATATTTTTTTGTTGGTCGACACTATTTACATCCTTATACAAAAGCTCCGAAATTTGGGAGGCACTTAAGCCGACTCAATAAAAATACGAAATACTAAAAACTTACCTCAACTTTGGTAGACGGGATCGTCTACCAAAGTCTCTGCTACATCTGGATCCTTCAACTCAAGTTATAGCTTCAATCACTGACCCTTTACCTTCTTCCAAACTAATTTTATAAGAACAGACCAAGGGACGAACCCCTTTTTTATCAACAATACTCCAACCTTTCTTAGGCAACTCCTTAAACTTTGGTTGCCATGCCTGAGTGTCATGATCCTGAGTTCTATAAAAAATAGTACAAATATCAATTACTTCAGATGGATTACTAATAGATCAAACTTAGAATTAATAAGAAAATTTTCAAGGGGATCAAAATCATGGGTTACAAAAACTCCCCTTTCTATGATTGAGTCAATCATGTATGTCTGGTGGCCCTTGCCATCATTTTCTGGCTTAACAAGACTTTTTGTCACCTCAGGTTCCTTGGGTAACTCAGCATCACTACTATTTTGATTCTTTTCCATATCCTCTAGCTCATTCACACTCAAGGAGTTCATCACTTTGGATATTTGACTATTTATCTCCTTACTTTCTTCAACAACTTTTCCATTCCTAAGGGTTATCACTGATTTGACTTGATCTATTTGTTAGTTTTCTGGACTACGCTCATTTAGACTGTACTGATCTTAGGGATTCAGTTGAGGTTGAGAAGGAAATTTTCCTTTCTTGTGAATGGTGAGTGCAGAAGAAAGTTTAGCAATAGTATTTTTTATGTCAATCATGGCTTGAGTGTTTTGGTTATTAATGGCTTCTTGCTTTTCTATGAATGCATGCAATGTTTCTTTAAGGTTTTTCCTATATGATGGGACATATGGTACATATCCTTGAAAATTTTGAGACTCTGGTTGTGCTTGAGGATGTGGTAATTGCATGAATTGTACTTGATTATTATTCCTCCAACTGAAGTTTGGGTAATTTCTCCATCTCGGATTGTATGAATCTGAAAAGAAAGAAGTAAATAGCTTTTTAAAAGTATTCATTGCATTTACTTGCTCATGTACAACTTCTTCAAAAATAGAAATTTTTGGACATTCATTTGTTGAGTGTCCTAATTCATCACAAATGCTACAAATTTCTTCATTTTGCACAGATTTGATTTCTTTCACTTTTCCTGATTCCATGGCTTCAATCTTTCTAGCCAAACTGGAAAATCTTGCATTTAGATATTCTTCTTGACTAAGGTGATATTTTTCTTTACTAGCATTTGCAAGGTTAGATCTAGTTGAATTTCAGAAGGATTAGTACCAGGCCAAGATTGAGAATTTTCAGTCAAATGGTCTAAATAGTCTAAAGCTTCTTCAGGTTCTTTATCAAGAAAATTACCATTGCACATTGTTTCCACAAATTATTTAGTTTTGGGTGTTAACCCTTCATAAAAGAAGCTTATAGTGCGCCATTTTTCAAAACCATTATGTGGGCAAGGATTCAACAAATCTTTAAAACATTCCCCACTTTGAAAATATGTTTCATTTGAATTTTGAGAAAAATTTTGGATTTGTCTTTTCAAAGCATTTTTTTTATATGTTAGAATTTTTTTTTTAAAAAAACTCACCTTGCATTTCTTACCATGTGCCAATTGATCTTGGTTTCAAAGTATTAAGCCAAGCTTTTGCTTTATCATTTAAAGAAAAAAGAAATAATTTAAGCTTAACAACCTCTTCAGTGCAAGTTTGATCATTAAAAGTAGTATATACTTCTTCAAATTCTTTTAGATGTAAATACGGGCTTTCAGATTCTAAACCATGGAAATTGGGAAGTAAAGAAATCATACCTGACTTGAATCTAAAATTATTTACATCGGGTGGAAAGATAATACATGATGGACTAGAATTTTATGATGGTTGCAAATACTCACACATGATTCGCAGCGGTTGATTTTCATGTTCATCATGCACACTTTTATTTTCAGCCATTGTGTCAATTATGTGTGATTGTGATGCAAATAGATCAATATATAAAGTACCAGAATTAATTTTAACCAAACGACCAGAATTTGAATCACGAAATCAATTAAGAAAAAATAAGTGACTTAAAATAGAAATAATAATGTACAAGTAGGTGGTATAAACCTGCCATTAGAATAATGAACAAGTAGGCGGTAAAAACAACCATTTAAATATTAATAATTAAGCATAAATAAATGACTTAAAATAGAAAAGAATATAAACAAGGATGTGGCATAAACCAACCACCAAATAAATATTAACAAAGGTAAATAAATATTAACAAGATAAATAAATATTAACAAATGTGTGGTATAAATTAACCACCAAATAAATATTAACACGTAGTAAATAAATATTAACAAGGGTGTGGTATAAACCAGCCACCAAATAAATATTAACACGTAGTAAATAAATATTAACATGGGTGTGGTATAAACAGACCACCAAATAAGTATTAACAAGAAGATAAATTAAAAGAAGATAAATTAAAATTATTAGAAGCAAGTAAATTAAAATGTTAGAAAGTTAAAATGTTAGTCAAGCAAGAAAATTAAAAGATTAGTAAGATAGAAAGTAGAAATAAAACATAGAAAGTAAAATAAAGAAAATAAAGTGCGAGAAAGTAAATATAAAAAATAAATGACAAAAGATAAATAATAAAAAATAAATGATAGAAAGTAAATTTAAAATATAAAAATCGAGAAAGAGGCAAAGCCCCACCAAGCCGTGAAGAAGGAAGAAAAGAAGAGTCAAGATTATTTCATTAATGATTGAAGATTACAGAGGGAGAAAAGAGAGTGCAAAAGAGTTAGTACGTTAGTATGTACAAAAAAAAAATAGAAAAGAGAAGGAAAAATATATATATACAAAAATATATACAAAATATAGAAATGACCTCAATAAATTTATTCTTAAAATCAACTTGCCCCGCAATGGCGCCAAAAACTTGATGCGAGATTAAAAGTTACAAACCCAAGTGCAGGTTGTCTTAAGTAATAAATTTTCGGGAGTCCGAGTTAAATCCACAGGGAATTGATGAAAAAAAATTTGTGGAAGTAAGGAAAAGATTTGTCACAAAAATAAAGATGATAAATAAAACTGTTTACAAGTACAAAGGAATTGCTTGGACTAGGAGATCCACTCTTTATAAATAAATTAAGGACAAAATTAATTCTTTTATAACTCAATTAGAATCCATACATAACGGAGGTCCCAATCGAAAAATACAACATTCAAAGTTCTTTAAAAGTTATATTAGTTATATTATGGTTCCTATAATTATCCACTAACGCTAACACTTGTAAATGGGTTCAAGCATTCATTATGCCAATCTCTTGTCTGCAACAAATCTAGAACTCCACTTTACAAGGAGGGTTTCTAAATTGATTGGAAACAAAATACAACAAATATAATGACTACTTGATAATATATCATTTAAGCACAAGAGAGAAATTAATCTAACATTAACTTATTACCAAGAACTTCACATTTTCACCCAAGAAAAATGAAACTTAGTTACTCATAGACAAGAAGAAAGGAAGAGAGAAGAAGAAGAAGAAGAACATAACTTCAATTTAGAATAAAATAAAATTACAACAAAATAAACAAACAACACAATAGCATGATCTTGGCCTCTAAGACCAAGACTCTTAAATGAGTAGCCAATGGTGACTTTTTATAGAGGATTAGGGATACAAAATGACAAGGGGACTGAGTCATGGGTGAGTGGATAAGTGAAAAATGAATGGAAAATGCCAAATGACTTTTGATGAGTGAAAAATTATGGAGATTCTTTGTCTTTGAAATCATTTAGTTCTTAAGTTATTGAATACATCATTTTTGAGAAATGTGGCCTGCATGAAATTTGTAGGCCTGGATCTTAGCTTTGAAATGCCGTTAGTTTGGGTCAAAAATCATTTCTTCAAATCAAGATATGGTCTGATTACTGCATACTACTCAAGCCCAACAATAGCTCCTCTGTTCTGAATTCCAAGCCCAATATCAGTTGACAAGGCAAAGGTTGAGGTGATTGTCAAACCTCCTCTGCCAAATTCAGTAAAAGGAATTCGCAGCTTTCTTAGTCATGCCAGATTCTACCGGAGGTTCATAAAAGACTTCTCTAAGATTTCTAAGCCTTTTTGTAATCTATTGGAAAAAGACATCTAGTTTAATTTTGATGAATCATGTCAGGCGACATTTGTGGAACTGAAGAAGATACTGGTGTCAGCTCTAGTAATAATCACTTCGAATTAGGATTTGCCATTTGACTATACTATTGGTGCAGTTTTGGGGCAGAGACAGGATAAGGTGTTTCGCTCCATTTATTATGTGAGCAAAATGCTTAATGATGCACAACTAAACTACACCACTATGAAAAAGGAACTTCTGGCTATTGTCTTCGCATTTGATAAGTTTTGGGCATATCTGGTGGGTACCAAGGTGATAGTCTACACGGATCACTCCGCAATTAAATACTTGGTGAGCAAGAAAGATGTAAAAGCACGTTTGGTTTGGTGGGTTTTACTATTACAAGAATTTAATATGAAAATTCGTGACAAGAAAGGGGCAGAGAATCAAGTTGCTAACCACCTCTCTAGATTGGAAAATGAGGAATTTCAAGTTGAACCAATCACAATTAGAGAGACATTCTCAGATGAGTAACTCTTTGCTATTGCAACTCTTCCATACCCTTGGTACGCTGACATTGAGAACTACAAAGTGGGTGGTGTGATGGCTCCGGATCTCACCTTTCACCAAAAGAAGAAATTCTTACACGATGTCAGGCACTATCTTTGGGATGAGTCATTCTTGTTTAAATAGTGTCCTAATCATATGCTGAGAAGATGTGTGCCTATGGAGGAAGTTGAACAGATTTTGACCCAGTGTCATGCTTCTCCGTATGGTGGACATTATAGTGGTGAGAGGATAATAGCAAAAGTGCTCCAGTCTGGCTTTTATTGGCCATCTCTATTCAAAGATGCACATTTCTATGTCAGTAGATGTGATAGGTGCCAGAAGTCAAGGAATATCTCAAGGAGAAATGAGATGCCCCTCAATTTCATTCTTGAAGTTGAAATTTTTGACGTTTAGGGCATTGACTTCATGGTCCCTTTTATCCCCTCTTATGGGAATATGTATATTCTTGTGGCAGTAGACTATGTGTCTAAGTGGGTGGAAGCATGTCCATTTCCTTCCAAGGATTCCAAGGTAGTAATAAACTTCATAAAAAAAAAAATCTTCACCCGCTTTGGTACACCTAGGGCCATTATCAGTGACAAAGGGTCACATTTCTGTAACAAGTATTTTGAAGCTTTCCTTGCCAAGTATGGGGTAACTCATCAGATTGCCACTGCGTACCACCCATAGACAAGTGGGCAAGCAGAGGTGTCCAATCAGAAAATCAAGTGAATACTTGAGAAGACAGTGTGTTCATCCCGTAAGGACTAGGTATGAAGACTAGATGATGCACTATAGGCGTACATGACATTTTATAAAAACCTCATTGGCATGTCTCCTTATAAGCTTGTATTTGGAAAGGCTTGTCATTTGCATGTTGAGTTAGAGCACCATGCTTATTGGGCTATAAAGTATCTAAATTTTGACTTGCAAGCTACCGGTTAAAAGAGAATATTGTAGCTCAATGAACTTGATGAATTTAGGCTTCAAGCCTATGAGAATGCAAAATTGTACAAGGAGAAGGTGAAGAATTGGCATGACAAGAAGATTGTTGAGAAGAGATTCGAGCAAGGCCAGCAAGTCCTCCTTGACAATTCTAGGCTCAAGCTTTTCCCAAGAAAGCTTAAATCTAGGTGGTCAGGTCCGTTTCAAATCATAAATGTGTTTCCTTATAGAGCAGTTGATGTTGCAGATCTTGATGGAAAGTCAACCTTTAAAGTCAATTGCCAGGGCCTAAAGCCTTATCTTAGAGGAGAGATTGACAGGGAGAAGACCTCCCTCACATTGGCTGCCCCAACATAAAAAGTAGACAAAGTCCTATATGGACTATAAAAAATGACCTTTTTCTTAGAGGGAGCCACCCTAGTTTTTAATCCTTTTATTTTGGTTATCCATACAATTGTTGAACCATCTAGACTAATTTTGCAAGTGGTGGAGACCTCTGGGAAGCAGCAGTAGCTGCTAAATCAGGTTTGTTACAAAATTTTACAGTCTGATGCTTGATAATCACATATTTTATATATTAATAAACCTTCATCTTTAGTCATTTACACTCCTTATGTACTTAATTCCTAGTGCTTGGTCATGTTTTGTAAGTTTGGGCTCAAATTAGGCTTAATTGATAATTCCCAGCATTGTTGAGGTTTTACACTATTTCTATATTTTGGCTATACCTTGAGTCCTAGATATCTGATAATTATGCATTTTACCTTGTAGGAAAGATGAGAGGAAGCTCTACAACTTTCATGAAGAGTTCAAAGTCTCAATCGGATGTCTAGTGGACCTAATTAGGCCCGGAAGTTCAGACTCGGATTTGGGGAGCATATGGCATTAAAGTGAGCATATCTTGGTCAATTCAGTCCAAATCAGATGAGACTTAGGCCATTGCATTCCTATAAGGCCCAGCTGTGTTTGGGAAGCATAATGAGACACTAGGGGCTAATTTGGGGGGCATTTTTAGCTATAAAGAAGGGGAATCCGAGATCAACCCCATAAGCATCATGATTACACTTCCACCTTCTCTATTTAGATCTAGATCTAGATTAAGCATTCAGACTTCATTCTCCTCTTGCTCTCTGTAATTTTGTTTTACTCTTCTTTTTATATTTTTCTGACTCTTCCCTTCTCATGGAGGGCTAAACATCTTGTAATCAATTCTGGATTCTTGAAGAAATTTTGGTTTGGATTCTTGAGATCTTGTTCTGATTTTGTTTTTCTGATTTGTATTTGGATTCTTCTTCTTCTTCTTCTTTTTCTTAATATTGATCTGATTAGATCTTGTTTTGAGATTGAGAATTGTGATTAAATTTAGGTTGATTAATCTGGTTTATTCACAGAATTAGAAGTTAGGTGCTAAATTGTGCTTAGGTTAATTGAATTCGGATCTAAAATTTACATAGATCTAACATGGATTATGCGATTGTGAATTTGTGTATTTATTGTTGATTGAATTCTAGATGACTGTTTAGTATGAATTCTGGATTTAATGCAGAGATTTTGGTTAATTTTAAGTTAATCATTCAAATGTAATTCAAATGTTTGATTTGTGATCTATGATAGAATCCACCAAATTTTGGATAGATTTCTGAATTGATTACACTTTTAATTGATTGTTATTTCTTTAATTCTGTTATTTTGTATTCTGTTTATCAACTTCTTCCCCCCAATCTTGGCTTGATCTGATTAAATTACAATTAAAGATCCTTGAGAGACGATCCAGTGTTAACTCCTATGCTACAAACCATAGGTACAAATCAGTTTTAATTTTGATTGAGTTCAGCGCTCATCAAAATTTTAGCGCCGTTGCCGGGGACTGTTGATTATGATCTGATCATATTAAGTGACCATACTAACTCTTGTTCTATCATTACATTCTGATCATAACTGCTGAATTGCATTCTACTGCATTTCTGTTACTGTCACATTGGTTATTACTGATATTGATCATACTTTGTTACCTTTTGTGATAATTGCATTGCAAGATCTCCTCCTAAGTATCCTTCACTCATTTTGGATGTGTTCTTAACTATCTAACACTATTTCATACCTGCTAGCACGTTTTCACCATTTTCTAATTTTTACAGGTGCAGAGGCAGACTAGTGTTAATTTGACTGTGGAGTTTTGAGCTGAGACTTGGTCTTTAAGGTTTAATCATCATTTTAAGGAAGGTGATCTCCAAAAGATTATCCACTCGGATTTTAGCCAAATTCCATCATCTGATATGAGTTTTGAGAAAGTAGGGATATAACGATAATTTTTGTAATTATTTTTGTATCTCTGAATGAGCTGATTTTTGGTCAGTTGATAGAAAAAATCTAAATCACTCGGCTAGATATGCCAACTCTAGCTATGCTCCATTTTCCAAAATTTCATCATTTAGACCACTTTTCAATTTTTGAAATATTTTCTTTGCATGATAATTTTCTAAATCAGTGTAGTTTTCATTCTGTGGTGATCCCATGACTTTTAAAATTCATTTGATATGATTTTTATGTTTTCTAGCTATTTCTGTAGTGTAGATTTGTATGATTTTGTGTTTTGGGCATCCTGATGCTTGTTTAACCTTGATTGGTTCATGACTAGGTCTAATCCTGATATCTTGCTTGAGTTTGATCCTGAGATTGATAGAACATTGCATAGGTTGACTAGAACTAATAGGCTAAGTGAAAGGATTGCTTCTGAATTTAATTGTGACATTGATTCTGTAATTGCTGAATTTGTCATTACTGAATCTGTCAGTAAATCCGAGAGTTCTAGTGATTTTTCAACCATGGCTGATAACACGCATAATAGGACTCTTAAAGAGCTTGCTGCCCCCGATGTCACTTATCAACCATTATGCATTCAGTATCCTGAAATTGATGTTAATTTTGAACTAAAGTCTGGCCTAATCCATTTGCTTCCTAAGTTTCATGGACTTGCAGGTGAGGATCCCCACAAGCATTTGAAAGAGTTCCATATTGTGTGCTCAACTATGAGATCTCAATGCATCAATGAAGAACACATCAAGCTGAGGGCATTTCCCTTCTCCCTTGCTAATGCAGCCAAGGACTGGATTTACTATATTTCACCTGGTTCTATGACTTACTGGAATGAAATGAGGAGGCTATTTTTAGAGAAGTTTTTTCCTGCCTCTAGAGCTGCTGCCATTAGGAAGGACATATGTGGCATCAAACAGATTTCTAGTGAAACTTTGCATGAGTATTGGGAGAGGTTCAAGAAGATGTGTTCAAGTTGTCCACACCACCAAATCTGTGATCAGTTGTTGATCCAATATTTTTATGAAGGACTGTTGCCAATAGACAGAAGCATGATTGATGTTGCCAGTGGAGGAGCCTTAGTAGACAAGACCCCTGCTGCTGCAAGAGATGTTATAGTAAACATGGCAGCGAACACTCAACAGTTTGGCACACGAATGATTACCTCAACCAGTGGAGTGAATGAGGTTCAAGTGTCTCATGTAGATTAATAGAGAATGGAACATAGGCTTGATGAGTTGACCTCTTTGGTGAGGGAGTTAGTAGTGGGACAACAAACACCAATGAAAATAGCCGCAACTGTATGTGGAACCTGTTCTTGTCCATCTCACCCTATAGATGCTTGTCTAACACTTCAGGAGGAAAATTCTGCCACTCAAGCCTTTCCTATTGCCGCAACAGGAATTTTTCCTGGTAGATCCCAATATCAGCAGCCTAGGTAGCATAGATATGATCCATTCTCCAACACATACAACCTTGGTTAGAGAGACCATCTAAATTTTAGATATGGAAATACAACACAATAACAGTACAAGCAGTTATTCCAACAGCCATTACAGCAATAACAGTTTCAAAATCAAGCTAGACCAAGTAAGCAATTCCAACAGCCTATGCAACAATCCTTCCAGCTACCAGGTCCAGCAACCACAAAATCTGAGCCTCCCTTTAAGGACTTAATGAAGCATATGGCTATAAATAGCATTCAGTTCCAGCAAAGGACAAAGGCTTCCATACAAAATTTAGAGACACAGATTGGATAATTAGCTTTTACATTAAGTCAGCTACAGTCCCAAGGTTCTGGGCAGCTTCCTTCCTAAACAGTTCCAAATCCGAAAAAAGATGTGCATGCTATTATATTGAGGTCTGGGAAGTCAGTTCAATCATCACTTGAACCTCAAGTTGTAGCTAGCAAACCATAAGTAGTAGAAGATTCTGATTTTGATCCTAATAAACTAGTTGTTGTTGGTGATAAGTAGCAGTTTCCCATAGCTCTACCCTTTCCCCAGCTATCTAGTCATGAAAAATAGTAGAGGCCGAGAAAAATAAAGATTTGCTTAAGACTTTTAGGAAGGTAGAAGTCAATATTCCATTACCAGATACAGTTAAGCAGATACCAAAATATGTCAAATTCTTGAAAGAGATGTGTACTCATAAGAGTAGACTAAAGGGCAATGAGAAAGTTAGCACGGGGTAGAATATTTGAACTTTTGAGTGGGTGCGATATGTGTAGTGTAAGTCACTTGTTGACCTTGGGGCATTAGGGTGCGGGTTGCCTATATAGGGTAGTTGGTAGCTCTTCTGTACCGTGGGTTTGACCGATGAAACACACTGATGATCCTGACCGAGATACTATTCTTAATCAAGATCTGATAAAGACTGTCGTGTATATGCTAGATGTGTAAATATATAAAAGAATTGTAGCACGTGGTCTGAGGCATGTTGGTACAGATCTTTTCGACCACTCTTTTCGACCTGAGTTTTAGCTCCATGGAGTAGGAAATTGAGTCTATGTGCACATGCATAATTATTGAGTATTGATATCGGTGTAATATTTGAACTGTTAAATATTTGGAAACAATTGAGGGCATTATCATAATTATTGTTTATGATAATTAAATTATTGAATGTTTAGATATTATTAAGGGCGTGATCGTAATTATTATTTATTATATCTATTGTGATAATAAATAATATTGATGCCATAATTGTAATTATGGTACGATGTATTTGTATGATATATTGTATGTGTTATCTTCATGCTACCATGTTGGTATTGGCGTAGGTGATCTCACCTCTTTGTATGCCTACTTTGTACTATATTTATATTTGTAAAGACATTGAGCAAGGAATTGAACAAGAAGGTGAAGAAGAGCAGATTCCTATGGAGGAAGCTGAATTCTGAGAAAATGGCGATGCCCAGTTTCCTAGGATATATGAGGTTACAGTTTCGTGGAGGTCCGAAGCATGGCATGTTGACCTAGATAGAGCATGTATTTTCTATATAGGAGACTTGAATGTTATCGTAAGTAGGCTTTATCAAGGAAACCCTTATTTTAGTGTAAATATTAATGTACATTTAGAGTTTCCGTTGTCCATTAGGCAGTACTGGGGAACTTATTACCGCACTCCTAGTGAGATTAGTATCGTGTCATCTGCGCGGACACCTGTCTGTAAGACTTCGCATCAAGTCAGATTCGTACCTGCTGAGGAATCTGAGGAAGACCCGTCTGAGGGTTTTGCTGTTTAGTAATACTTAGGTAGTATGTTAGTTTTAAATAATGTTCAAATACTCTGAGAACTTGGTTTGTAAATATTTAAGTATGACAGTACTAAAACTTGTGCATATATGATGTAAATTATTTGTGATGATGTTATAATATTTTTATTTTCGGCTAAGTTTATCTTATTGGTATTAAGAAATTTTACAATTCGTATTTACATTACAAAGCAAATTTTATAATGAAAGGGTAATTTGGTAATTAAGTAATATAAATGTGATACTCTACGATAGGTGTTACATTAGTTGGTATTAGAGCCTAAGTTAGAGTCATTTTGGGTTTATGGTTAGGTCTGTCTTGTTTAAGTTGTGTGATTCTCTGTGTTTGTTTTCCGAAAGAAAACAATATTGTTTGAAGATTGACTTTCACTCTTCTTTGTGTTGTTCAGTCTAATTTGAGAAAACGTAATGGTTGGACGAGGAAGAGGATGCGTGAATACTAGAGCAGGATTTGGAAATATTGGCGACGATAACCAAAACATGGCTATTGCTGTAGCAGCAACGCAATGGATGGCTAATGTTGTTGTGCAGCAAAACTAAAGAGCAACTGAGGATGCTTGAAGTTTGTCAAAATTTCGTAGAAACAATCCACTGAAGTTTCATGGAGAATTTGACCCAGAGAAAGCTGATCTGTGGATCAAAGAACTAGAAAAGATATTTGAAGGTATGGGCTGTACCGATGAGCGGAAGCATACTTTTGCTACTTTTGTGTTAGTAGGAGATGGAGAAGCTTGGTGGGCAGGAGCCCGAAGATTAATTCAAGCTGAGGGAAGAATTGTGATGTGGCAGCTCTTTAAGCAGAAATCTCTAGGGAATTATTTTCTAGCTAGTGTTCGTCATGCTAAGGAGATAGAATTCCTTAGTTTGAGGCAATGGGTGATGTCTGTATGTGAATATGCTGTAAAATTCGAAAGCTTGTCTAAGTTTTCAAGGTATTTTCAGATGCACCCGGATGAGGAATGGAAGTGCAAAAAATTTGAAGAAGGGTTGAAATTTGACATTAAGCGAGCTTTAATAACCTTGGACATTGACCAGTTTCCAGTATTATTAGATAAATGTCGAAAGGTTAAAGAAATTGATTGTCAATGTGAGACAAGAAATAGGAACTTTGGACTTACACGGTTCCAAAGAGGAAAGGGTAGCGGTGGTAACCGTTTTCAGCAAAAATCGTATACTAAACCGACAAGAAGTCAGAATCGACAACAATCTTTTAGAGGAAGTTCTAGTGGCAGTAAGGCAAGTCAAACTGGAACCTCTACACTTAAATGTTTCAAGTGTAGGAAAGACCATCTCACCAAAGATTGTTAACATAAAGGGGTTATCTGTTATAGATGTGGGAAGCCTAGACATTTCTCCAGAGATTGTGATCAGTTGAAGGTGGAACCATCGGTGAGGAGTATTCGTATTGCGAGGCCACAGGCGGGTGGTCGTGCGTATACCATGAGCGGGGAAGAAGCCACGAAATCTAAGGACTTGATTATGGAGGAGTGTGCCATCGAAGGTAATCCTTTAACAATGTTATATGATTCGGGAGCAACACATTCTTTCATTGCATGTGATTGTATGGAGCATTTGGGATTGACTGTGACTACATTACCTTATGATTTAAGTGTTGTTATTCCTACTGATAAGCCTGTGATAACTACAAAAGTATGTTTGAATTGCCCTGTATGTGTTAGGGATATAATCTTTTATGTGGACTTGATTTGTTTGCCTCTTTCCAAGATTAATGTAATCTTAGGAATGGATTGATTGTCCTCTAACCATATTCTAATAGATTGTTCCAGTAAGACGTTAGTTTTTCCTAAGGTTAAGGATTCTAGATTCCTAACGGCTACTCAAGTAGAAGCTTGTTTGAAGGAAGGAGATCAGGGGTACTTGTTAATATCTTCTTTGGAGGTTCAGTGTGAAGATGTCTTAAAGGATATTTTCATAGTTAATGAATTTCCTGAGGTATTTCCTAAAAATATACCTAGACTACTGCCAGAAAGAGAAATTGAGTTTTCTATTGATTTAGTACCTGGAGCTGGACCTATATCTACGGCGCCTTACAGGATGTCGCCCGTAGAGTTAGTAGAGCTTAAGAAACAGCTAGAGGATTTATCGGAGAAGCAATTTGTGAGACCAAGTGTATCATCATGGGGAGCTCTAGTATTGTTAGTAAAGAAGAAGGATGGGACTTCTCATCTATGTGTAAACTACTGATAATTGAACAAGATTACGATTAAGAATAAATATCCACTTCCAAGAATCGATGATCTGATGGATCAATTGTGAGGAGCCGTAATATTTTTCAAGATTGATTTATGTTCTGGTTATCACCAGATACGTGTGAAAGAGGAGGATATTCCCAAAACTACGTTTCGACACGTTATGGGCATTACGAATATCAAGTGATGCCATTTGGTGTGACTAATGCACCTACCATATTCATGGACTTTATGAACAGGATTTTTCGTTCGTACTTAGATAAGTTTGTTGTTGTCTTTATTGATGACATTTTGATTTATTCTCGAAGTCAGGAAGAACATGCTAAGCATCTCAGAATGGTTCTCGAGATTCTGAAAAAGAATAAGTTGTATGCTAAGTTGTCCAAATGTGAATTTTGGTTAAGTGAAGTTTAATTTTTGGGACACGTTATATCAGAGGAATGAATTGAAGTTGATGCTTCAAAAGTGGAAACAATTATCGAATGGGAAGGCCGAAGACTGTATCGGAGATCCGTAATTTTATTGGATTAGCCAGTTACTATCGACGATTTATTAAGGGGTTTTCGAAAGTAGCAGGACCTCTTACCCAACTTACACGAAAGAATCAACCATTTGTATGGACTGATGCATGCGAAGAAAGTTTTCAGGAGTTGAAAAGATGACTAAATACTTCCTCGGTTTTGATTCTACCTGATCTGAGTGAACCTTTTGAAGTATATTGTGATGCTTTTTACTAAGGATTCGGTTGTGTACTTATGTAGAACCATAAGGTTGTAGCATATGTGTCGAGGCAGTTAAAAGTGCATGAGAGGAATTATCCGGCTCATGATTTGGAGTTGGAAGCTATAGTGTTTGCGTTGAAAGTGTGGAGACATTTTCTTTATGAGGCAACATTTACTGTCTTTAGTGATCATAAAAGTTTGAAGTATCTGTTTGACCAAAAAGAGTTGAACATGAGACAAAGGCATTGGCTAGAGTTTCTAAAGGATTATGACTTTTAGTTACAGTATCATCCCAGAAAAGCGAATGTTGTAGCGGATGCTTTAAGTAGGAAAATGCTTAGTGCTTCTATTATGATGATTAAGGAGAAGGAACTGATAGAAGAATTTTGGGATATGCATTTGTTTGTGAAATTGACACCGGGGAAGATGTGTATAAACATGATCACCATTTCAAATGATTTAATGGATAGATTACGAGAAAGACAAAATAGTGACCAATATTTACAAGAAGCAAAGGAAGCAAGGAGCCAAGGAGCGGTATTGGAATTTAGCGAAGGTGCTGATGGAATTCTGAAGTTTAAAGGAAGAGTTTGTGTACCAAACGATCCAGAACTTAGGAAATTGATTTTGGACGAAGCTCATAGGAGTAAGTTGAGTATGCATCCGGGAGCCACAGAGATGTATTAAGACTTGAAACAGCTATATTGGTGGCAAGGAATGAAGAGGGATGTCACTGAATATGTATCATCCTATTTAATTTGTCAGAAGGCTAAGGTGGAACATCAAAGACTATCGAAAATGTTGCAATATTTGCCTATTCCTGAATGGAAATTGGATGACATAGCAATGGATTTCATAACAGGACTACCAAAGGCTCGGAAAGGTCACGATTCTATCTGGGTAATTGTTGATCGACTTACAAAGTTGATGCACTTTTTACCAATTAATATTAAGTACTCAATGGAAAACTCTGCCCATGTGTACATCAATAAAATTGTTAGACTTCATGGTGTACCATCAGTATTATTTCTGATCGAGATCCACAATTTACATCGAGGTTTTGGAATAGTTTGCAAGAAGCGATGGGAACAAAGCTACATCTGAGTTATGCTTACCATCCACAAACAGATGGTCAGTCAAAAAGGACGATTGTGTCATTAGAGGACTTGTTGAGAGCTTATGTTCTAGAACAAACTGGTTGTTGGGTTGAATTTTTGCCATTGATAGAGTTTACATACAACAATAGTTTTCATTCAACCATAGGGATGACACCTTATGAGGCATTGTATAGGAGATGATGCAGAACACCGTTATGTTGGTATCATGATGGTGAATGTGCTGTTGTAGGACCAGAATTTGTACAATAGATAACTGAGAAAGTGAAGATGATTCAAGACAAGATGAGGACAACTCAGACTCGACAAAAGAGTTATGCTGATAAAAGACGAAGACCGCTTGAGTTTGAAGAAGGTGACCATGTGTTTTTACGTGTGACACCTATGACTGGAGTTGGACTAGTGATTAAGTCAAGGAAACTCACTCCATAGTTTATCGGGCCGTATCAGATACTTCATCGGGTAGGTCCGGTAGCTTATCAGATTGCATTACCATCTTTACTATCAAATTTTCACAATGTATTTCACGTATCACAACTATGGAAATATATTTCTGATCCTACTCATGTTATCGAACCAGACACCATACAACTGAATGAAAATTTAACCTATGAAATGTTTCCAGTCAAGATTGAAGATCGAAGGACAAAGCAGTTTCGAGGTAAGGAAATTGCATTGGTTAAAGTAGTTTGGAATGATGTGAGCGGTGAAGCTACATGGGAGTTGGAAGATAAGATAAAAGAGAAATATCCATATTTATTTTGAAGGTGTGAAATTAAGTTTCAAGGACAAAACTTCTTTTTAGAATGGGAGAGTTGTAACATTCCAAATTTTCTAACTATTTGACAGTAATAATGGAATTCTACTGTTTAGTAATTTCTGTGTACTGTAAAATTATTTTGAGTATTTCGTGAATACATTTGATCATTTTGTGTGATTTTCTCCGTGTCAGGAAAATAATAATTTTTGGGCCAAGGAAAATCTATAGTAATTTAATTATTACTGTTGATTCTTAATTCTTTTTGCTAATCTGATTTGATTTTCATAAGTTTTATAAGTTTTATGATTTTGTGGATTATTATGAGATTTTTATATTTTTTTGAATATTTTAATGTTATTCTAGGCTGTTTGTGGGCCCAGGGGGCTGTTGTGGGCCCAGGCGGGGCCGAAAAAGTAAAAAAAAATTTGGAGCTAAAAAATTCTATACTGTTTAGATGGGGACGGGGGATCTTACTAAACCCAAAATCAGAAACAGTTTTAAAAATTTTCTTTTACTGTATTTTGTACTGTATTTAATTATCGGGCAATAAAAACTACAATTAATTGTGTTCATAGGATAATAACAGATAAAAATAAATATTATACAACTTAGTCAACATTAGTAGTTATGACAACTTTATGACGGACCAATAGGAAGCAAGCTTAATGTTGAAGCCTTTGGATATCCACCATTGATTTAATCAAGAATGGAGATTTAGTCTTACAAAGTGGCTATGACCATTTGTGACCCTTGGATGTAAAGTATGAAGAGGAGATCTTGACCCTTCATTTTGGAGATGCATCTAATGGCTAGGATTTCAAGGAGAAAGATCCAATGGTCTAGGTTTGGTCTTATCAATATAGAAACTATACTTAGAAGCTACATTAATATTAACCATTGAACTAATCAATGGTTAACAATGCCCAAAATAGTGGCTGCACTCATTAAGTGTACAAGAGGGGAGGGGGACGATTTTGAAGGCATAAGGCCATAGGGAATTTTCAAGACCACTTCATTATCTTTGTCTTCTCCAAAATCCTAAAACACTTACAAAATTTTCTCTCCTCTCCCTTCATGCTAGCATTCGGCCATAGCACCCAACACACTTCCCATCACTCTATAATTTTAGCTAACCACATATCTTGCATCCTTACATCAATCCAAGAACCTTTGTAGTTAAGCCTAAGCTCTAAATCTTTTATCTTCAAGGACTTTCTTCAAGATCAAGCTCTAGGTTTTTGAGGATGAAGTGTAAGGAAACTTCACTACTTGTCTTATTTTCATGTTCTAAGCCATGTTTGATCATGGTTCTCATTATTCAAGCTTAATATGCTAATAGACTTGTGTTTTATTTTGTGTTTAAGAAGCTTTTGGTGGTGAATCACTTACTCAAGAAATAAACCAAGGAGCTTCGAAGGTTCTTCAAGAGATAAGAGGGAGATCCATCTCACCAACCAAGTATGGTGGTGGGAGATGAATTTTGTATTTGATGGATGGTGAATCCATGTGAGGATTCGTATCCTTGTTTGTGTAGTTATGTGTGAGTGTTTATGTTCTTTAAATTATTTATTTGTGTTTGCATGCTCTATGTGTTTTTTATTGCTTTAAGGTATGCTTGATTATATGATATGATGAATATATACATGTATGCCATGATTTAATGATGAAAGGAAAATAAATTTTTGGTTCCAAAGACCATGAGCATTTAGGCCTCAACACCTCAAAATAGTTGTTTCCAAACTAAAATTTTCATGAATGGTAAAGTTGAATGATTAGAAAGGGAAGGAAAAAGAAAAGATGGATTGGTTCCAAAGAACAAGTGTTCATGGTTTTTGAAGGCTTGTTTTGCCTTTGTTTTGTGAGACAAAGTGATTTCAAAATGGAAATATAATGATTTAGTACAAGGATTAAAGAAATGAAAACAAAGTGTTTTGTCACTTGAAAAATGGAATTTTCGTATATGAATGGAAAAGAGAGGATGAAAGTATTTGAACCTCAATTTATTGTAAAGAGGAATGATTTTTAGAATTATTTTGAGAATTAAAGAAGAATACGTTGGTAACTTGAAATTTACTGATGTATAGCTCACTATCTGGGTTTTGAAGCGCGTTAGGAAAATTTGAGATGTAATATCTCAAGTAACTGTAAGAAATAATTTTTTGGGAAATAGTAGAAATACTGATTTTTAGAGGGACTATATTGAAAATATTTAAATTTTCTGGGAAATAATAGAAATATTGATTTTTAGAGGGGCTATATTGAAAATATTCTTTAAAAATGAGTTTTATTGCAAATATTATTTAATGAAGGACCATTTTAGAAATATTATTTTTAGAGGGGCTACTATGTAAATATTATTCTATGAAGAAGGTCTATTATGTAAATAGTATTTTATGGAAGGACTAATATGCAAATAATGAAAATAAGGTTGAAATGAAATTTTTGAAAAGTTGAAAAATCAATATGTGATTTGAAAATGTGACAGAAATGTTATACGATTGAGAAAATGCAAAAATATGATTATGTGATGAAAATACAGTAAAGATACTGTTAGGCAAATGTGTGAACCCTGAAAATGAGATGATGAATTTGAACTGAGAGTGGTGGATTGTCTATGCATTGGAAAGGTCTGATGGACTGTATGAGGCTAATTGCCTAGGAGAGAATACACTTCTTGAGTGGGTGCGATATGCGTAGTGTAAGTCACTTGTTGACTTTGGGGGCATTAGGGTGCGGGTTGCCTACATAGGGCAGTTAGTAGCTCTTCTGTACCGTGAGTTTGACTGATGCAACATACCGATGATCCTGACCGAGACACTATTCTTAATCAAGATCTGATAAAGACTGTCGTGTATATGCTAGATGTGTAAATATATAAAAGAATTATAGTATGTGGTTTGAGGCATGTTGGTATAGACAGATCTTTTCGATCACTCTCTCCGACCTGAGTTTTAACTCCATGGAGTAAGAAATTGAGTCTATGTGCACATATATAATTATTGAGTATTGATATCGGTGTGATATTTGAACTATTAAATATTTGGAAACAATTGAGGGCATTATCATAATTATTATTTATGATAATTGAATTGTTGAATATTTAGACATTGTTAAGGGTATGATCATAATTATTGTTTATTATATCTATTGTGATGATAAATAATGTTGATGGTATAATTATAATTATGATACGATGTATTTGTATGATATATTGTATATGTTATCTCCATGCTACTATGTTGGTATTGGCGTAGGTGATCTCACCTCTTTGTATGCCTACTTTGTACTATATTTATATTTGTAAAGACGTTGAGCAAGGAATTGAACAAGAAGGTGAAGAGGAGCAGATTCCTGTGGAGGAAGCTGAATTCTGAGAAAATGGTGATGTCCAGTTTCCTAGGATATATGAGGTTGCAGTTTCGTGGAGGTCCAGAAGCATAGCATGTTGACCTAGATAGGGCGTGTATTTTCTATATAGGAGACTTGAATGTTATCCAAAGTAGGCTTTATCAAGGGAACCCTTATTTCAGTGTAAGTATTAATGTACACTTAGAGTTTCCATTGTCCATTAGCTAGTACTGGGGAACTAATTACCGTACTCCTAGGGAGATTAGTATCGTGTCGTCTGCGTGGACACCTGTCCGTAGGACTTCTCATTAAGTCGGATTCCTACCTACTGAGGAATCTGAGGAGGACCCGTCTAAGGGTTCTGTTGTTTAGTAATACTTGGGCAGTATATTAGTTTTAAATAATGTTCAAATACTCTGAGAACCTGGTCTGTAAATATTTAAGTATAACAGTACTAAGACTTTTGTATATATGATGTAAATTATTTGTGATGATGTTGTAATATTTTTATTTTTTGCTAAGTTTATCTTATTGATATTAAGAAATTTTACAGCTCGTATTTACATTACAAAGCATATTTTATAATGAAGGGATAATTTGATAATTAAGTAACATAAATGTGATACCCTACAGTGGGTGTTATAGCATGTCTCTGCCTAGCCAGTGTTCAGGCACAGGGTAGTGAGCACTTAAGCACGCAACGAGTGCCCAGGCGTTGGAGAATAGGCGCCCAAGCACCTAGAGTAGAATTAATTAGAATTCTTATTTTGATGAAATGAGTTTTCCTATTTGTTAGGATCCCTTTTATATGCCTTGTAGAGCGTGTTGAGACACTAATAAGGATATTTCTAAGAGAGAAAGACTATCTTGTAAATATGGGAAAGTAAGAGACCTTAGTGCAACCAAGAGTAATGGATTGCCATATGTAGGTATCCATACCCTTAGGCAACACATAGGTGCATTTAATATCACATGTGAGGTGATGAGGGTAGGTAAATAAGATATAGAAAAATTGAGTTCAACTGGAAATAGTCACTAGCCATAGTGCATTAGTTTCTCCTAAGAGAGAAAGTGGAGTTAATAATGCATGAATGAACTTGGCATGAAGATATTATAGAAGTTCTAGTCTTTAAGCATTCCAATAGTTAGGAATTTCCTAAAGTAGATATCTAAGACCTTGAGTACACTTGGGTAACATAGTTTACCACTTGTGGTGTGAGAATAAGGCAAGCTAGATACAAGAATCATAAGTATGATTATTTAAGTAGAAACATGGAATATACTCCTTGATGAGTTAGATGTGAGCTGAGAGTACATGTTTGCTAGAGTTTAGTTCTTCACTTGGTTAGAAAGAACCATATGATGAGTTAATGTGGTGGTTTTACGTGAGTTATACATAACGCTGCATAGTTTCCTGTTACTTGCTAATTCCAAAGTAGAGTAATCTTTAATGATATATAATCATATAGCCAAAGGACTTAGAGGGAAAAGTCCAAAAGTCTCTTTGAGTGATGATTTAGCTTTAGCTACTCGTTAGTGCCAGGATTACTAGTTTATATGTAGTGGAAATAGTATTCTCACTAGAGTGAGTAGGAACTAGTTCACTCATTATCTGGTAGTTTGAAGAGTCTATTTTTTTATCTACAAGTTTAAAGAGAATTTGGAATAAGCAAATGACATACACATAATCATATACATTTCTTGTTCCTTGGCAATTGTATGGGCAGTTGTTTAGGATAGATGATATTGTACAATTGTATGAGCAGTTGTCAATATCATTGATGGTATGTTTATGAGTTTAAGGTTAGAGATTGGCTTAGTGAACATTTGCATAGAGTAAGAGAATGTAAATGTTCGAGTGACATGGAGTAAAGACTTCATTGCTTGTTTCTAATCCTACATTTTAGAGTTAGTGAGTTTATTCATAGAAAGAGGTTGTATGTGTAGTACCTATAACAAGTTTATGAATGAACTAGTTGTGATATGTTATAATTGTGTAGATAGTTGTTCTTATCATACTAGTAAGGGACTTAGGCTTATAGATTAAGTGTTATGCTTAGTGAACCATTACATAATAGTAGAGTGTGAATGTTATAGTGATATTGAATAGAGATTTAATATCTAGTAACAACCATAATATTTTGTGTTT
Source organism: Ormosia semicastrata (assembly GCA_029884595.1). Taxonomy (NCBI): domain Eukaryota; kingdom Viridiplantae; phylum Streptophyta; class Magnoliopsida; order Fabales; family Fabaceae; genus Ormosia; species Ormosia semicastrata. The sequence goes on from JAQQTO010000040.1 coordinate 1,090,605, forward strand.
AAGTTTGAGACTTATAAGGTTAAGTAGATGTGAGACAGTTTTGATACGTTATATAGTTGTATGAGCAATTTTATAATGTTGATATAGTTTATACTGATATGTATGCAATTTATATTGTATAATGTCATGAAATGTATGAATATTACTGAGAATTGCATGTTCTCACCCCTTTCTATGTTTTCATGGTAATAGCAGGTCAAAACCCTTCAAAGGGTAAGAAGATAAAGTAACAAAAGAGCTAATGTAGTTTAGTTTTATTTGTTTCTTTTATATTCAAAAGTTGATGTATTTATTTATACTAGCTTTGAGAAAGTAAAGATTGTATGTATAACACTTTGCCTTTGAGGATATTGCTGTTTATTTGTATAACTTTTCAGTTATGGCTCTCCAATATAACTGTTTAATTATATGGGATTAGTAAGATAGTAAAATAGAAGTAACACGTTTAATGCATTATGTCTATATATGTAAGTTATATTGAGAATATTGTATTAGGGTGCTACAAGGAAACTTAATCAGAATACCTATCAGAAAGTAGATAAGAAAACCATCAGAAAACTCTTTAAGGTCAAAAGTCAAAGTCATTTCTTTTGACTTACACTGAGTTCAGTCACCAAAAAAGCCTCGTAGTCATAATGAGAATGTTGGAAAATTGCCAAAAAGCATATTAGAAGAAGATAAATTAATGGTTAGTTTCCTAATGCCCCAAAAATATGAACAAACACATTAAATTCATTCTCAACGGCTAGAATTCATCCAAGGCTATAAATTAAAGCTCATTTGAAGCATTTAAGGCTAGAAGACTTGGCTGTTGAAGTGATATTATTGCTAAGAAAAGTGCTGCTATTTTTTTATCTTATTATCAACTATTTATTTCTGTTCTGATCTACAGAAAGTTCTGCTACTTATACTTCCTTATATATTCTTAGTAGAAGAAGGATAATTTGCTCTATTTTGATTTGTAATATCTGCTCTTGGAGTGTTATTGAGCGCAAACACAAACCTATACGTTATCTCTTTGTAACCTGACCTATTAGAGGTCTAAGTTTGAGCCTAGAAAGGCTAGGTGAGAAAACAATACTCGTTTGAGCCTAGAGAGGCTAGGTGTGAAAAGAATACTTGTCTATACTTGAATCTGGAGAGGTTGAGTTGAAAAGAATACTCTGATCGTGAATATCTTGGTGTTTTGCTGGGGACTTGAAGAAGGCAAGTGGTTGGCCAAACTAGTATAAATCCTATGTATATTGCTTCTATACTATTTTTCTTTATTTTTTGAGTTTAATGTTAAATCAGTTTTCTAAACTCTGAGCTTAACGAGTTTTCTAAACTTTTGTAAGTTTAATCTAATAAAGAGAAAAGTTTATGAAAACTATTTTTTAATTAAAGGCTAAATTAGTAAAAAAAAATTCAGATTGTTAAGAGAAGCCCCTCAAAGAATTATCTAAGTGTTTTTTTGAACTCTATTACTGTAACACCCACCGTAGGGTATCACATTTATGTTACTTAATTACCAAATTACCCCTTCATTACAAAATATGCTTTGTAATGTAAATACGAGTTGTAAAATTTCTTAATATCAATAAGATAAACTTAGTGGAAAATAAAAAATATTACAACATCATCACAAATAATTTACATAATATGTACACAAGTCTTAGTACTGTCATACTTAAATATTTACAAACCAGGTTCTCAGAGTATATGAACATTATTTAAAACTAGCATACTGCCCAAGTATTACTAAATAGCAGAACCCTCAGACGAGTCCTCCTTAGATTCCTCAGCAGGTAGGAATCCGACTTGACGCAAAGTCTTACGGACAGGTATCCGTGCAGACGACACGATACTAATCTCACTACGAGTACGGTAATAAGTTCCCCAGTACTGCCTAATGGACAACAGAAACTCTAAGTGTACATTAATATTTACACTGAAATAAGGGTTTTCTTGATAAAGCCTACTTAGGATAACATTCAAGTCTCCTATATAGAAAATACACGCTCTGTTTAGGTCAACATGCCATGCTTCCGGACTTCCACGAAACTGCAATCTCATATATCCTAGGAAACTGGGCATCGCCATTTTCTCAGAATTCAGCTTCCTCCACAGGAATCTGCTCCTCTTCACCTTCTTGTTCAATTCCTTGCTCAATGTCTTTACAAATATAAATACAGTACAAAGTAGACAAACACAGATGTGAGATCACCTATGCCAATACCAACATGGTAGCATGGAGATAACACATACAATATACCATACAGATACGTCATATCATAATTATAATTATGTCATCAACATTATTTATCATCATAATAGATATAATAAACAATAATTACCATCATGCCCTCAACAATATCCAAATATTTAACAATTCAATTATCATAAATAATAATTACGATAATGCCCTCAATATTTTCCAAATATTCAATAGTTCAAATATCACACCGATATAAATACTCAATAATTATACATGTGTACATAGACTCAATTTCCTACTCCATGGAGCTAAAACTCAGGTCGGAGAGAGTGATCGAAAAGATCTGTCTGTACCAACATGCCTCAAACCACGTGCCACAATTCTTTTATATATTTGCACATCTAGCATATACACGACAGTCTTTATCAGATCTTGATTAAGAATAGTGTCTTGGTTAGGATCATCGGTGTGTTGCATCGGTCAAACCCATGGTACTAAAGAGCTACCAACTGCCCACTGTAGGCAACCCGCACCCCAATGCCCCCAAGGTCAATAAGTGACTTACACTACGCATATCGTAGCCACTCAAGAGGTGTATTCTCTCCTAGGCAATAAGCCTCTTACAGTCTATCGGACCTTTCCAATGCATGTGCAAATGCACCAATCTCAGTTCAATTTCATCATCTCATATTCAGGGTTCACACATTTGTCCAACAATATCTTTACTATATTTTCATCACATAATCATATTTTCACATTTTCTCAATCGCGTAACATTTCTGTCACATTTTCAAATCACATATTGATTTTTCAACCTTCCAAAAATTCCATTTCAACCTTATTTTCATTATTTACATATTAGTCCCTCCATAAAATAATAATTACATAATAGCCCTTCTTCATAGAATAATATTTACATAATAGCCCCTCTTCAAATAATATTTCCAAAATAGTCATTCCTTAAATAATATTTGCAATAAAGTCTATTTTTAAATAATATTTTCAATATAGTCCCTCTAAAAATTAGTATTTCTACTATTTCCCAAAAAATTTTGTTTCTTAAAGTTACTTGAGATATTACAGCTCAAAATTTCCTAACGCGCTTCAAAACCCAGAGGGTGAGCTATACGTCAGTAAAGTTTAAGTTACCAAAGTATTCTTCTCAATTCTCAAAATAATTCTAAAAATCAATCTTATTTAAAATAAATTAAGGTTCAAACACTTTCAATCTCTCTTTTCCAATCATATACGAAAATTCCATTTTTCAAATGACAAAACATTTTGTTTCCATTTCCTTAATCCTTGTACTAAATCAATTATACTTCCACTTTGAAATCAGTTTGTCTCACAAAACTAAGGCAACACAAGCCTTCAAAACCATGGTACATTTGGCCTTTGAAACTAATCCATCTTTTCTTTTTCCTTTCGTTTCTAATCATTCAATTTTACCATTCATGAAAATTTTAGTTTGGAAACACCTATTTTGAGGTGTTAAGGCTGAAATCCTCATGGTCTTTGGAACCAAAAATTTATTTTTCTCTCATCATGAAATCATGGCATACATGTATATATTCATCATATCATATAATCAAGCATACCTTAAAGCAATAAAAATCACCTAAAGCATGCAAACACAAATAAATAATTTAAAACACATAAACACCCACACATAATTACACAACCATGGATATGAGTCCTCACATGGATTCACCATCCATCAAATACAAGATTCATCTCTCATCACCATACTTGGTTGGTGAGATGGATCTCCCTCTTACCTCTTGAAGAACCTCCCAAGCTCCTTGGTTTGCTCCTTGAGTAAGTGATTCACCACCAAAAGCTTCTTAAACACAAAATAAAACACAAGTTTATTAGTATATCAAGCTTGAACAAGGAGAACCATGGATCAAACATAGCTTAGAACATGAAAATAAGACAAGTAGTGAAGTTTTCTTACACTTCACCTCAAAAACCTAGAACTTGATCTTGAAGAAAGTCCTTGAAGATGAAAGATTTAGAGCTTAGGCTTAACTAAAAAGATTCTTGGATTGATGTAAGGATGCAAGATATGTGGTTGGTTAAAATTAGAGTGATGGTAGGTGTTTTTGGGTGCTTGGCCGAAACTAGCATGGAGAGAGAGGAGAGAAATTTTTTTGTAATAGCTTTAGGTTTTTGGAGAAGATGAAGTGGTCTTGAAAATTCCCTATAGCCTTAAGCCTTCGAAAATCATTCCCCCCTCTTGTACACTCATTGAGTGGCAATTTTCAATAGCCACCATTTTGGGCATTGTTAGCCTTTGATTAAATCAATGATTAATATTAATGTAACTTCTAAGTATAGCTTCTATATTGATAAGACCAAATCTAGGTCATTGGATCTTTCTCCTTGAAATCCTAGCCATTAGATGTATCTCCAAAATGAAGGGTCAAGATCTCCTCTTCATACTTTACATTCAAGGGTCATAAATGGTCATAGCCACTTTGTAAGACCAAATCTCCATCCTTGATTAGATCAATTGTGGATATCCAAAGGCTTCAACATTAAGCTTGCTTCCTATTGGTCCGTCATAAAGTCGTCATAACCACTAATGTTGACTAAGCAATATAACATTTATTTTTATCTGCTATTACCCTATGAACATAGTTAATTGTAGTTTTTATCGCCCGATAATTAAATACAGTACAAAATACAGTAAAAGAAAATTTTCTGAACTGTTTCTGATTTCGGGTTTAGTAAGATCCCTCATCCCCATCTTAGTAGTATAAAATTTTTTGACTCCGAAATTTTTTTCACTTTTTCGGCCCCGCCTGGGCCCATAATAGCCCCTTGGGCCCACAACAACCCAGAATAATATTAAAATAATCAAAAAAATATAAAAATCTCATAATAATCCACAAAATCATAAAAATTATTAAACTTATGAAAATCAAATCAGATTAGCAAAAAGAATTAAGAATCAGCAATAATAATTAAATTACTGTAGATTTTCCCTGGCCCGATTTTTTTTTTTTGACACGAAGTAAATCATACAAAATGATCAAATACATTCACGGAATACTCAAAATAATTTTACAATACCTAGAAATTACGAAATAGCAGAATTTTGTTATTACTGTCAATAGTTAGAAAATTCGGGGTATTACAACTCTCCCCCTCTAAAAAGAAGTTTCGTCCTCGAAACTTGATTTCACACCTTCAAAATAAATATGGATATTGCTCTTTTATCTTATCTTCCAACTCTTATGTAGCTTCACCGCTTACATCGTTCCAAACTACTTTAACCAATACAATTTCCTTACCTTGAAGTTACTTTGTCCTTCGATCTTCAATCTTGACTGGAAACGTTTTATAGGTTAAATTTTCCTTCAGTTGTACGGTGTCTGGTTCGATTACTTGAGTAGGATCATAAATATATTTTCATAGTTGTGATACGTGAAATACATTGTGAAGATTTGATAGTAAATGTGGTAATGCAATCTGATAAACTACCGGACCTACCCAACGAAGTATTTGATACGGCCCGATAAACTTTGGAGTGAGTTTCCTTGACTTAATCACTCGTCCAACTCCAGTCATAGGTGTCACACGTAAAAACACATGGTCACCTTTTTCAAACTCAAGCGGTCTTTGTCTTTTATTAGCATAACTCTTTTGTCGAGTCTGAGTTATCCTCATCTTGTCTTGAATCATCTTCACTTTCTCAGTTGTCTGTTGTACAAATTCTGGTCCTACAACAACACTTTCACCATCATGATACCAACATAATGACGTTCTGCATCGTCTCCCATACAATGCCTCATAGGGTGCCATCCCTATGCTCGAATGAAAACTGTTATTGTATGTGAACTCTATCAATGGCAAAAATTCATCCCAACAACCAGTTTGTTCTAGAACACAAGCTCTCAACAAGTCCTCTAATGATTGAATCGTCCTTTCTAACTGACCATCTGTTTATGGATGGTAAGTAGAACTTAGACGTAGCTTTGTTCCCATCGCTTCTTGCAACCTATTCCAAAATCTTGATGTAAATCACGGATCTCGATCAGAAATAATACTGGATGGTACACCATGAAGTCTAACAATGTCATTGATGTACACATGGGCCAACTTTTCCATTGAGTACTTAATATTAATCAGCAAAAAGTGCGCCGACTTTGTAAGCTGATCAACAATTACCCAAATAAAATCGTGACCTTTCCGAGTCTTCAGTAGTCCTGTTACAAAATCCATTGCTATGTCATCTCATTTCCATTCAGGAATAGGCAAAGGTTGCAATATTCCAGATGGTCTTTGATGTTCCACCTTAGCCTTCTGACAAACTAAATAAGATGATACATATTCAGCGACATCCCTCTTCATTCCTTGCCACCAATATAGCTGTTTCAAGTCTTGATACATCTTTGTGGCTCCTGGATGCATACTCAACTTACTCCTATGGGCTTCGTCCAAAATCAATTTCCTAAATTATGAATCGTTTAGCACACAATTTCTTCCTTTAAACTTCAGAATTCCATCAGCACCTTCGCTAAATTCCAACATCGCTCCTTGGCTCCTTGCTTCCTTTGCTTCTTGCAAATATTGGTCACTATTTTGTCCTACTCGTATTCTATCCATTAAATCATTTGAAATGGTGATCATATTTAAACACATCTTCCACGGTGTCAATTTCACAGATAAACGCATATCCCAAAATTCTTCTATCAGTTCTTTCTCTTTAATCATCATAACAGAAGCACTAAGCATCTTCCTACTTAAAGCATCCGCTACAACATTCGCCTTTCTAGGATGATACTATAACTGAAAATCATAATCCTTCAGAAACTCTAGCCAACGCCTTTGTCTCATGTTCAACTCTTTTTGATCAAATAGATACTTTAAACTTTTATGATCACTAAAGATAGTAAAAGTTGCCCCCTAAAGAAAATGTCTCCACACTTTCAATGCAAACACTACAGCTGCCAACTCCAAATCATGAGTCAGATAATTCCTCTCATGCACTTTCAACTGCCTCGACGCATATGCTACAACCTTATAGTTCTACATAAGTACACAACCCAATCCTTGGTACGAAGCATCACAATATATTTTGAATGGTTCGTTCGGATCAGGTAGAATCAAAATTGGTGAAGTAGTCAGTCATCTTTTCAACTCCTGAAAACTGTCTTCGCATGCATCAGTCCATACAAACAGTTGATTCTTTCATGTAAGTTAGGTAAGAGGTCCTGCTATCTTTGAAAACCCCTCAATAAATCATCGATAGTAATCAGCTAATCCGATAAAACTACGGATCTCCGATACAGTCTTCGACCTTTCCCATTCAATAATTGTTTCCACTTTTAAATCATCAACTTTAATTCCTTCCTCTGATATAACGTGTCCCAAAAATTGAACTTCACTTAACCAAAATTCACATTTGAACAACTTAGCATACAACTTATTCTCCTTCAGAATCTGGAGAACCACTCTGAGATGCTCAACATGTTCTTCCTGACTTCAACAATAAATCAAAATGTCATCAATAAATATAACAACAAACTTATCCAAGTACGAATGAAAAATCCTATTCATAAAGTCCATGAATATGGCAGGTGCATTAGTCACACAAAACGACATCACTTGATATTCGTAATGCCCATAACGTGTTCGAAACGCAGTTTTGGGAATATCCTCCGCTTTCACACGTATCTGGTGATAACTAGAACGTAAATCAATCTGGGAAAATATTGCGGCTCCTCGTAATTGATCCATCAGATCGTCGATTCTTGGAAGTGGATATTTATTCTTAATCGTAATCTTGTTCAACTGTCGGTAGTCTACACATAGACGAGAAGTCCCATCCTTCTTCTTTATCAATAATACTGGAGCTCCCCATAGTGATACACTTGGTCTCACAAATTGCTTCTCTAATTAATCCTCCAGCTATTTCTTAAGCTCTGCCAACTCTACTGGTGACATCCTGTAAGGCGCCATAGATATAGGTCCAGCTCCAGGGACTAAATCAATAGAAAACTCAATTTCCTTTTCCGGTGGTAGTCTAGGTATATCTTACGGAAATACCTCAAGAAATTAATTAACTATGAAAATATCCTTCAAGACATCTTCACACTGAACCTCCAAAGAAGATATCAACAAGTACCCTTAATCTTCTTCCTTCAAACAAGCTTCTACTTGAGTAGCCGTGAGGAATCTAGAATCCTTAACCTTAGGGAAAACTAACGTCTTACTGGAACAGTCTATTAGGATATGGTTAGTAGACAATCAATCAATTCCTAAGATTACATTAATCTTAGAAAGAGGCAAACAAATCAAGTCCACATAAAAAATTCTATTCCTAACATATACAGGGCAATTCAAACATACTTTGGTAGTTATCACAGGCTTATCAGTAGGAGTGACAATACTCAAATCATAAGGCAATGTAGTCACAGTCAATCCCAAATGCTCCACACAATCACATGCAATGAAAGAATTTGTTGTTCCCGAATCATATAACACTGTTAAAGGATTACCTTCGATGGCACACTCCTCCATAATCAAGTCCTCAGATTTTGCGGCTTCTTCTTCGCTCATGGTATACACACGACCACCCGCTTGTGGCCTCGCAGTATGAACACTCCTCACCTATGGTTTTGTCTTCAATTGATCACATTCTCTGGAGAAATGTCTAGGCTTTCCACATCTATAACAGATAACTCCGTTATATTGACAATCTTTGGTGAGATGATCTTTCCCACACTTGAAACATTTAAGTGTAGAGGTTCCAGCTTGACTCGCCTTACTGCACTAGAACTTCCTCCAAAAGATTGCTGTCGATTCTAACCTCCTACTGGTTTGGTATATGGTTTCTGCTGATAACGGTTACCACCGCTACCCTTTCCTCTTTAAAACCATGTAGGTCCTAAGTTGTTATTCCTTGCCTCACGTTGACGATCAATTTCTTCAACCTTTCGACACTTATCTAATAATACAGGAAACTGATCAATGTCCAAGGTTGTTAAAGCTCGCTTAATGTCAAATTTCAACCCCCCTTCAAATTTTCTGCACTTCCATTCCTCATCCAGGTGCATCTGAAAATACCTCAAAAACTTAGACAAGCTTTCGAATTTTGTATCATATTCACTTATGGACATCACCCCTTGCCTCAAGCTGAGGAATTCCATCTCCTTAGCATGACGAACACTAGCTGGAAAATACTTCCCCAGAAATTTCTGCTTAAAGAGTTGCCACGTCACAACTCTTCCCTCAACTTGAATCAATCTTCGGGCTCTTTCCCACTAAGCTTCTCCGTCTCCTACTAACACAAAAGTTACAAAAGTAAGCTTTCACTCATCGGTACAACCCATACCTTCAAATATGTTTTCTAATTCTTTGATCCACACATCAGCTTTCTCTGGGTCAAATTCTCCATGAAACTTAGGGGGATTGTTTCTACGAAATTTTGACAAACTTTGAGCATCCTCAGTTGCCCTTTGGTTTTGCTGCACAACGACATCAGCCATCCTTTGCATTGCTGCTATAGCTGCAACCAAGTTTTGGTTATCGTCGCCCATATTTTCAAATCCTGCTCTAGTATTCACGTGTCCTCTTCCTCGTCCAACCATTATGTTTTCTCAAATTAGACTGAACAACACAAAGAAGAGTGAAAGTCAATTTTCAAACAATATTGTTTTCTTTCAGAAAACAAATACAGAGAATCACACAACTTAAACAAGATAGACCTAACCACAAACCCAAAAAGACTCTAACTTGGGCTCTGATACCAACTAAGGGAACACCCACCGTAGGGTATCACATCTACGTTACTTAATTACCAAACTACCCCTTCATTATAAAATATGCTTTGTAATGTAAATACGAGTTATAAAATTTCTTAATATCAATAAGATAAACTTAGTGGAAAATAAAAAATATTACAACATCATCACAAATAATTTACATCATATATACACAAGTATTGTACTGTCATACTTAAATATTTACAGACCAGGTCTCAGAGTATATAAACATTATTTAAAACTAGCATACTACCCAAGTATTACTAAACAGCAAAACCCTCAGACGGGTCCTCCTCAGATTCCTCAACAGGTAGGAATCCGACTTGACACAAAGTCCTACAGATAGGTGTTCGTGCAGATGACACGATACTAATCTCACAAGGAGTACATTAATAAGTTCCCCAGTACTGCCTAATGGATAACGGAAACTCTAAGTGTACATTAATATTTACACTGAAATAAGGATTCTCTTGATAAAGCCTACTTAGGATAACATGCAAGTCTCCTATATAGAAAATACACGCTCTGTCTAGGTCAACATGTCATGCTTCCGGACCTCCACAAAACTGCAATCTCATATATCCTAGGAAATTGGGCATCGCCATTTTCTCAGAATTCAGCTTCCTCCACAGGAATCTGCTTCTCTTCACCTTCTTGTTCAATTCCTTGCTCAACGTCTTTACAAATATAAATACAGTACAAAGTAGACATACACAGAGGTGAGATCACCTACGCCAATACCAACATGGTAGCATGGAGATAACACATACAATATACCATACAGATACGTCATACCATAATTACAATTATGCCATCAACATTATTTATCATCATAACAAATATAATAAACAATAATTATGATCATGCCCTCAACAATATCCAAATATTCAACAATTCAATTATCATAAACAATAATTATAATAATGCCCTCAATATTTTCCAAATATTCAATAGTTCAAATATCACACCGATATCAATACTCAATAATTATGCATGTGCACATAAACTCAATTTTCTACTCCATGGAGCTAAAACTCAGGTCAGAGAGAGTGATCAAAAAGATCTGTCTATACCAACATACCTCAAACCACGTGCCATAATTCTTTTATATATTTACACATCTAGCATATACACGACAGTCTTTATCAGATCTTGATTAAGAATAGTGTCTCGCTCAGGATCATCGGTGTGTTGCATCGATTAAACCCACAGTACAGAAGAGCTACCAACTGCCCACTGTAGGCAACCCGCACCCTAATGCCCCCAAGGTCAACAAGTGACTTACACTACGCATATCGAACCCACTCAAGAGGTGTATTCTCTCCTAGGCAATTAGCCTCATACAGTCCACCGGACCTTTTCAATGCATGTTCAAATGCACCATTCTCAGTTCAATTTCACCATCTCATATTCAAGGTTCGCACATTTGTCCAACAGTATCTTTACTATATTTTCATCACATAATCATATTTTCACGTTTTCTCAATCGCAAAACATTTCTGTCATATTTTAAAATCACATATTGATTTTTCAACCTTCCAAAAATTCCATTTCAACCTTATTTTTATTGTTTACATATTAGTCCCTCCATAAGATAATAATTACATAATAGTCCTTCTTCATAAAATAATATTTACATAATAGCCCCTCTTCAAATAATATTTTCAAAATAGTCATTCCTTAAATAATATTTGTAATAAAGTCCATTTTTAAAGAATATTTTCAATATAGTCCCTCTAAAAATTAGTATTTCTAATGTTTCCTAGAAAATTTTGTTTCTTAAAGTTACTTGAGATATTATAGTTAAAAATTTCCTAACGCATTTCAAAACTCAGAGGGTGAGTTATACGTCAGTAAATTTTATGTTACCAACATATTCTTCTCAATTCTCAAAACAATTCTAAAAATTAATTTTCTTTAAAATAAATTGAGGTTCAAACACTTTCAACTTCTCTTTTCCATTCATATATGAAAATTCCATTTTTCAAGTAACAAAACATTTTGTTTCCATTTCCTTAATCCTTGTACTAAATCCTTGTACTAAATCAATTATACTTCCACTTTGAAATCACTTTGTCTCACAAAACTAAGGTAATTCAAGCCTTCAAAACCATGGTAGATTTGGCTTTTGAAACCAATCCATCTTTTCTTTTTCCTTTCCTTTCTAATCATTCAATTTTACCATTCATGAAAATTTTAGTTTGGAAACACCTATTTTGAGGTGTTAAGGTCGAAATCCTCATGGTCTTTGGAACCAAAAATTTATTTTCCTTTCATTATCAAATCGTGGCATACATGTATATATTCATCATATCATATAATCAAGCATACCTTAAAGCAATAAAAATCACCTAAAGCATGCAAACACAAATAAATAATTTAAAACACATAAACATCCACACATAATTACACAACCAAGGATATGAATGCTCACATCGATTCACCATCCATCAAATACAAGATTCATCTCTCACCACCATACTTGGTTGGTGAGATGGATCTCCCTCTTACCTCTTAAAGAAGCTCCCAAGCTCCTTGGTTTGCTCCTTGAGTAAGTGATTCACCACCAAAAGCTTCTTAAACACAAAATAAAACACAAGTTTATTAGCATAATAAGCTTGAACAAGGAGAACCATGGATCAAACATGGCTTAGAACATGAACATAAAACAAGTAGTGAAGTTTCCTTACACTTCACCTCAAAAACCTAGAACTTGATCCTGAAGAAAGTCCTTGAAGATGAAAGATTTAGAGCTTGGGCTTAACTACAAAGGTTCTTGGATTGATGTAAGGATGCAAGATATGTGGTTAGTTAAAATTATAGAGCGATGGTAGGTGTTTTTGGGTGCTTGGCCAAAATTAGCATGGAGAGAAAGGAGAGAAAAATTTTTTGTGATAGATTTAGGTTTTTGGAGAAGATGAAGTGGTCTTGAAAATTCCCTATGGCCTTAAGCCTTCAAAATTTGTCCCCCCTCTTGTACACTCAATGAGTGCAATTTTCACTAGCCATCACTTTGGACATTGTTAGCCTTTGATTAAATCAATGGTTAATATTAATGTAGCTTCTAAGTATAGCTTTTATATTGATAAGACCAAATCTAGCCATTAGATCTTTGTCCTTGAAATCCTAGCCATTAGATGTATCTCTAAAATGAAGGGTCAGGATCTCCTCTTCATACTTTACATCCAAAGGTCACAAATGGTCATAGCCACTTTGTAAGACCAAATGTCCATCCTTGATTAAATCAATGGTGGATATCCAAAGGCTTCAACATTAAGCTTGCTTCCTATTGGCCCATCATAAAGTCGTCATAACCACTAATGTTGACTAAGCAGTATAACATTTATTTTTATCTGCTATTACCCTATGAACACAGTTAATTGTAATTTTTATCGCTCGATAATTAAATACAGTATAAAACACAGTAAAAGAAAATTTCTAGAACTATTTTCAATTTCGAGTTTAGTAAGATCCCCCGTCCCCGTCTTAACAGTACAGAATTTTTTTATTCCAGAAAAATTTTCACTTTTCCAGACCCGCTTGGGCCCACAACTGGCCCTTGGGCCCACAACAACCTAGAATAATATTAAAATAATCAAAAAAATATAAAAATCTCACAATAATCTACAAAATCATAAAAATTATAAAACTTATGAAAATCAAATCAGACTAGCAAAAAGAATTAAGAATCAACAGTAATAATTAAATTACTGTAGATTTTTCCTAGCCCGAAAATTATTTTTTCCTGACACGGAGTAAATCATACAAAACGATCAAATACATTCACGGAATACTCAAAATAATTTTACAGTACACAGAAATCACTAAACAGTAGAATTTTGTTATTACTGTCAATAGTTAGAAAATTTGGGGTGTTACAATTACTATTTTTGTTACTACTTAGTTAATAACAACTCTGATTATCCAAGTTTCATACTTGACAAAGTTGTTTTAAGTTTCAGAAAGTGTTCGAAAAAGGATTTCAAAAAGGCATAATTCAATCCCATTTTTGTGCACTCTGCCACCTTCACATCCAAGGTGCAGGTTCAACATATATAAAGTATAATACAAACTGAAGAAGTAAGAAACAATAGCAAATAAAAATAAGGAAAGTCAAGTGGGCTGGTCCAAGATATCTTCAATGTGGTCGAGGTGCTCCTTTATCATATCAAAGTATACTAGCACGCAAGTCTTGAGTAGGGTGATGCACTCAACCTGACAACTCTCCATAAAGTCCAAACGCTACATAAGTTGGTGGGCAAGGGAACTCGCATGCATGTTTGGTGCAGGTGGCAGTGTGAAAATCTTATTAGGGGAATGTAACATTTGAACATGAAGTGATAGATTCCAGATGGACTAGATCCCCTTAAAAATTTAACAAAGCAATATCCAAATGAAAAATTGAGTACACAGCCATGTGCACGCACATAATCAAGGTGTGCACTTCTCTAGACTTGGAAAATTGTGCTTCAAACCTATACACGATCGTGTTCATGAACATGGCTAGGGTTTGTACGTCTCTGGTACTTGGAAATTTTACATCGGGCCTGTACACAGTGTTGTTCATGCACATGGCTATGGTGTGTTCAACATAGAACTTATGAATTCCTACACAACTATGTCAATGGATATGGGCTAATTATGTCTAGCATTGGAACTACACTATTTCACGTTAAGACTTCAACACAACCGTGTTTGTGAACACGACCTAGGTGTGTACAAAACTGCCATCTATAATAAATTTTCGTGTGGGTTTATGCATAGTCGTGACCATGCATATAGCCTGGGTGTGCACAACACTATTTCTTTTGTGTATTTGATGTATTGATAAAATACATATATCTTGTGTTTGATTTGATATGAATTGAGATGAATTTTGTGAGAATTTATGCCACTATAATTGCATATTTATAAGATTATCCTTGGTAATGTGAGTTTGTCTTTTCTCTATGATTTTAGGTTTAAAATGGGTGATTTGACATAGATTCTTGAAGACTTGGATAGGTACAATGCAAAGAAGTTGAGCTTGGAACTCAGATAGCCTGGATTTATGGAATTATTAACCTTTGTGTGGTAAAATGACCATAACTTGAGCTATATAGGTCGAAACAAGGTGATTCTAGTGGCAATGGAAAGCTAAAGAGGAGAGATACAACTTTCATGAGACCTCAAGAGCAAAATCTCACTTTAAGATCTCATACAGGGTACTCTGTGTGAGCTCACATGGCCCTATGTGAGATGTCAGGATTAGTCTAGAGTGTCACATGGGGTACCTAGTGTGGATTCCCAAGCTCACATGGGTTACCCTGTGTGCACATCAGAAAACACTTTTAAGTTTCTTAAATTGAGTTTTTGATTTATTGGGGACTAATTAATGAGATTTAGTGCAAGATATATTTCTATTAGGTTAAATCTCCTATAAATAAAGCAAGAATGAGGATATTCGAAAACTTTTTTCTAAGGGTTAGAGGCACAAGGTTTGACACGAGTTCAAGAAGGCATTCATTGAAGACATCTTAATTATTTTCTTTTCCTTCTCATTCTCCCTTTTGTTTTCTTATTTTTCTTAGATAGAATCATGGTTTCCTCTTTGTCTATTGATCTTGTTTATGCTACAACTTCCATGTATGGTTAATTTTCTAATTTTTAAGATTAGGATGTAACTCTTTACTATTCTATGTTGGATATTTGAATTGATTCTTTGTTAATGAAAATTATTGTTCTTGATTCATTTTTAGTGTGTTTAATGCTTGTGGTATGTTGTGTACCATGTTTACATGATCTTAGGCATTAGATGAAGGATCGAGATATGAAATTTAATTTGCTTGAAAATCTAAGAATTGAACTTAGGAATTGAGACCTAGCGATAGACTTAAATCCTTCGAGGAGAAAAATAGTTGTCATAGAACTTAATGGGTTATAACTCAATTGATTGCTAAGAGAATGAGATTAATAGGGTTTAACATATTTTTAGTACCAAAAGATTAGGATTTAAATCATTGAAGACATCTTAATTATTTTCTTTTTTTCTCATTCTCCCTTTTGTTTTCTTATTTTTCTTAGATAGAATCATGGTTTCCTCTTTGTCTATTGTTCTTGTTTGTGCTACAACTTCCATGTATGGCTAATTTTCTAATTTTTAAGATTAGGATGTAACTCTTTACTCTTCTATGTTGGATATTTGACTTAATTCTTTGTTAATGAAAATTATTATTCTTGATTCATTTTTAGTATGTTTAATGCTTATGGTATGTTGTGTGCCATGTTTACATGATCTTAGGCATTAGATGAATGATCGAGATATGAAATTTAATTGCTTGAAAATTTAAGAATTGAACTTAGGAATTAAGACCTAGAGATAGACTTAAATCCTTCGAGGAGCAAAATAGTTGTCATGGAACTTAGTAGGTTATAACTCAATTGATTGCTAAGAGAATGAGATTAATAGGGTTTTAACACATTTTTAGTACCAAGAGATTGGGATTTAAATCGTTGAAGACATCTTAATTATTTTCTTTTTCTTCTCATTCTCCCTTTTTTTCTTATTTTTCTTAGATAGAATCATGGTTTCCTCTTTGTCTATTGTTCTTGTTTGTGCTACAACTTCCATGTATAGCTAATTTTCTAATTTCTAGGATTAGGATGTAACTCTTTACTCTTCTATGTTGGATGTTTGACATGAATCTTTGTTAATGAAAATTATTATTATTGATTCATTTTTAGTGTGTTTAATGCTTATGGTATGTTGTGTGCCATGTTTACATGATCTTATGCATTAGATGAAGGATCGAGACATGAAATTTAATTGCTTGAAAATCTAAGAATTGAACTTAGGAATTAAGACCTAGAGATAGACTTAAATCCTTCGAGGAGAAAAATAGTTGTCATGGAACTTAAAGGGTTATAACTCGATTGCTAAGGGAATGAGATTAATAGGGTTTTAACACATTTTTAGTGCCATGAGATTGGGATTTAAATCATTAAAGACATCTAAATTATTTTCTTTTTCTTCTCATTCTCCCTGTTGTTTTCTTAGTTTTCTTAGATAGAATCATGGTTTCCTCTTTGTCTATTGTTATTCTTTGTGCTACAACTTCCATGTGTGGCTAATTTTCTAATTTCTAGGATTAGTATGTAACTCTTTACTCTGCTATATTGGATATTTGACTTGATTCTTTGTTAATGAAAATTATTGTTCTTGACTCATTTTTAGTGTGTTTAATGCTTGTGGTATGTTGTGTGCCATGTTTACATGATCTTAGGCATTAGATGAAGGATCGAGAGATGGAATTTAATTGCTTGAAAATCTAAGAATTGAACACAGGAATTGAGACTTAGAGATAAGCTTAAATCCTTTGAGGAGCAAAACAATTGTCAAAGAGAATTCCTGAGCCATTATTGTGAGTCGAGGCTCGTATGCAATTCCGAACTTAGAAAGCTTGATAGACCAAAAAATCATTCTCCTTACTAAGTCTAGCATGTGCAACACCTGACGGATGGGTGATTCGAGTGTCGAGTTCAACCAAATAACAAAATTCCAGTTCTACCAATAACTTGTTGCATAAGGCAGTGAACCGAGTCGTCTTTTGAGATCTAGGTACCAATCAAATCAAATCAAGGTCAAATAGGGGGGATTGTATATGCAGAATGTAAACGTAATAATTAAATGTAAGAGAAATAAAATTACAAAGCAACTAGTCCAAGAAACCATCAAAAATCTAGTTAGCTTATCATCAATCACTAAACATGCATATGTATTGAATTAATTAGTTAATCTATGATTGACCAAAATCTCTGCATCAAACACATAGAATTAAACACTAGATAATCACCTAGAATTTAACTAACAAACGATTCATAAACCTGTGATTACTAGATTCATGCAACCTATGCTAGTTTAATAACCAGAATTCAATTAACCTAGATTAACAAATTTGCCAACCTAGCCATCTACAATTCATGTCACTAAACCGCAATTAATCAATCAAAATTTAATCACAAATCTCAATTAGGATTTAGGATCCAATTGGATCATATCACACAATAGAAATATCTAATCATATAATTCGAATCCAAATCAAGAGAAGAAGAAGATGATTAATTCAATTCAAAATCAAAATTAGGTACAGAATCTCAAAGCCAAACCAGAATTTCCTCAAGATCCTTGGATTGATCTCAAATATTTAGCTCTCCTTGGTTGCCACACATAGTTTGCAGAAGAAAAGAGAAAACTTTAGGTAGAAAAATCAATTATTATGGCTTACGACTACTATCTATCTCAGGTTCCCTATTTAAACAAAAATAATTGACTTAAAAATTAAGAATTCTAATTTCTCCTAGGTTAAAGTTAATCCTCTTCCTTTTAGCTTCCCTTGGCCACTGAAATCACTTGATTGGGGTTTAAGATGAGAGAGTTATGCCCAAATCACTTTCAATGGATCTCTGGACTTGTCAGCCAACATAAAAGGATGAAAACACCATCAAAATGTCACAGTTTGGATAAGTAGTCTCATAAGAATTGAAGTTATATGTCTTAAATTTCAAATGCCACTAGTTTCAGGTCCATATCACACCTACAGCCCAAATTATGAACCAATTAATGCACATTGCTCAGGTTACGTGACAGAACCCGTGTTCTGACTTTCAAGCCCAATTCGGTCCAGTAGATATTTGATTCAGCTCTGGGATTCTCATGAAAGTTGTAGAGCTCTCTCTTATCTTTCCTACAAGGCACAATACACAATTTTTAGATATTTATAACTTAAGATATGACCGAAATACAGAAATAGTGTAAAATCTTAATACTACTGGAAAGATCAATTAAGTCCAATTTGAGCCCAAACTTACAAAACATTGCCAAACTCAATCAATTAAGTACATGGAGAGTGTAAAGGACTGAAAATGATGATTTATTAATGTATAAAATCTGTGATTATCAAATTCTCCTACGCTTAGCTTTTGCACGTTCCGGGAAAACTAAAAATTCAAACTAAGGGACAAGGTGCACAAAAACTCAAAAATTAAAACTCAAAGATATTCACTTTCCAATGACCTTCAAGAATGTTGAAGTTTACAAGTAAGGATAACAACCAAGAAGTTTAAGGGATCAAAACATTCGTGAAGTGACATTTTTTTACATCTCAAATCAATAAGCAAAGTAAATTCAATTGAAAAGCATAAACCAAGAATGATAGATTCTCACAAGATATACTCTCACTCCCTCAAGTGTTTACTGTTAGAAATGTCTAGAAGGTAAGTGTTTTACTCAACTCAACTCAACTCAAGAAAATTTACAATACCATAAGCTTGCTTATCTTCTACTTCTCCACTATTCTATACACATGCATACACGAATCAGAGGGCTTTATTCCAGGTTGTAATAGGGCCAAGGTAAGGGATGAGAATGATAAGGATATGACAAGCTAAAAATCAAAAAGAATAAAAGAACATTGCAGATGAATTCTAAGAACAAGCATGAAAGTTTAATGTGATTCCATAGGATGTAAATTGTTCTTTTCATATATATTCTCTCTTCCTTTTTTGAGAAATATTGTAACTCTATTTTTTTTTTTTTTGCATAACAATTTAGCACAACATTTTCACACACCCCACACTTAAACCTTGCTTGTCCTTATGCAAGCCAAACAACAATAACAATTTAAGATTCCCCCATACTTGTTCATGAGCTCATCCGAGGATACTGTCAATGCTCTCCTATTCCCTAAGGTAAAGGGACGACATGGTTTTTCACTAAGGGTATGTAATGAGCTAAGAATATCAAAGAATAGGAAAATAAGATCAAGGATGTAATACCCCCTCCGAAAGGTATCACATTTCAAACCAACTCCTTATAATTAATTACCCAAGTTGTAAAATATTTAACATCATTTAAATATGGGTTTCAAAATTTCTTTTTCGCGGATGAAAGAAACTTTATTGAATTAGAAAAACACACAATATAAGAACTAAATAAAATACATATCTTGCATATACCATAGATTCATAATGTCTTCATTACATAAAACTTATATTCTAAGCAATATTTAATTACTATATAAAAACTCGACCTGACCCAAGTCAAAGCACCTAGAGAGTAAGGTTCTGAACCTGATCCTCTCCCAGATCCTCTAAAGGCATATTCTCTGGTCGGGAAGTGTCTCTTTGGATAGGAGTCCGAGCAGTTGACTCCATAGAATCTTCACTAGGCAAACGGTGAGCAATGTCCCATAGTTCTACAATAGGCATGGAAAACTCTACATGTACACAAGCATTATATGTAATAGCAGGGTTTCCATGGTAGGTATCACTCTGGGATAGAGTCACATTTCTCATATGACTAAAACATTGAGTATCTGAGTCGACATGCTAGGCATCAATACCATCGTGGAACTGCGCTTGCGTATAATCAAAGAAATCCCTCCTTGCAGCCATTGCAAAATGATCAAATAAAACTAGTCCAACTCAAACCTAGGCGATCCATTCTCGTCCCTCTTACTGTTTTTACCAAACATAACCATAAAACATAACAGACAATCAATACAGCAAAGAGGTGAGATCCCCTACATCGCATACCAACATGGCAACAAAGAAACGATAAACATACCAATACATTATAGCATACCATCTATTTAATAATATAAAATCAACAGATAGTTAACAAATAGATAATCTAATAAACTTGCAGCACAATATCAGGCATAATGATAATACCACATCAATATTATGTCATCATAATATTATATCACCACAATACTATATCACCACAGTATAAATGCTGAGTATGCTCATGAACAATGTGTACACTAAATATGCTCAATGAGTACAAGGACTATATTTTTTGCACAATGCTCCATGTTAAGTGAACACGTTTTTCTATACATAAGCGAACACACATTTCTTTGCTCAAGCGAACACATTTTTCTTTGCTCAAGCGAACATGCTTTTCTATGCATGATAAATGATTCAAACATATACTGTCATTGATCACACAGTATTTCTTTATTCACATGCCTTGTCATCGCAATATACTGTCATTAATCACATAGTATTTTTTATTCACACGTCATCATATGGCAATATCACCATATAATGCTCAAAAGCATATTTAATCGAATCAAAGTACCGTTGTACTGTTCCCAATGACATTAACGCAACTGCTCATACAATTGTCTAATACCATTAGTATCAATGACATTATGTAACCGCCCATACAATTACATAATACCAAAGATCCACTCGGGTCCAATACTTTAGTTTCACAAATTACTTGGTTCAATATGTTGGCCTTACAACAAAACTTGCTATTCTTCTTAATCGCGGAGCAATATTATCACGTTTTCATAATCGCGTAACACTTCTAATACGTTTTTAAATCACGTAAAGATTTTTCAACGTTTTCTTAATCGCGTAAAGATTTTAAAATATTTTCTCAATCGCAAAGCTAAAATTTACTATTTTTTTAAATTGCGTAAGAGTTTTTCTACGTATTTTCAATTGTGTAAAATATTTTTAACATATTCTAAGCTCAAAATAATACTTTTCTCATTTATTATCAAAATTTGACTTTATTTCCATTATTTTCATAATAATCCCTCTTAAAATAATATTTTCAAGATATTCTCATCAAAATTAGTATTTTCTACTGTTTCCTAGAAAATTGTACTTCTTTAATTTACTTGAAATATTACAGCTCAAAATTTTCTACACGCATTTCAAAACCTAAAGGGTGAATTATACGTTAACAAATTTCAAGTTTTAACTTTTATTTTACTACATAAATTAATTAGGCCAATTTTATTTCTAAAAAAATAAATTACTTTCGTTTTTTATTCAAAAACTTACCAAATTGATTTCTTATCATTTAAACACCTAAGACTACACTTAGTAAAATAATTTTAGGTCTTGAACATCAAAATGGCATCATGGCCGAATTTCACACTATGCTTCGCAAATCATATATAATTATTTTCTAACACTTTATTCCTTATAAAAATACTTATTTAAATTTCTTGTCATAAAATCATTTAATTCTTAATTAGGAAAATAATTTAGAATACTTGGTTCCTTTGATGTTGTTAAGGCCGTGTGCCTCTAGGTTCTTTGAAACCATCATACAATTTTCATCATGTGAATCACATCCTAAGTTACACAGGAATCATCATGCTTTCCAAAATCACACATGTAAGCATATTATCAAAACTATAAGCATACCAAACACATATATAAATCATGCATATTTATCAAAGCAATAAAATAATCACATATAATCTAACAAGTATAAAACAACAACCACACAATCGAGTGAATAAATTCTCATATGGATTTTTTACTCACAAATACTAACAATCCATTCCTTCACTGCCACGTATGGCCGATGAGGTTAATCTCCCTCTTACCTGGTTGATGTCCTCCTAGCTCCTCGTAGAATTTTTTTTTTTTGTATCAGACTTTCACTAACAACTAGATCTTAGAATCAAAACAAACACATACAAATTAGTATCTAAAGCTTAATCAAGATGACCATAGATCAAACATGGCCTTAGGATTCTAAAAATCAAATAAGAAATCAAGTTTCAAGATATTTACCTTGAAACCTTAAAACTTAAATTCAAGATTCAAGCTTGAAGATGATGGAATTTGACCAAGGTCTCAACATCAAGAGTCTTAGAATGATGTGAGGATTCAAGAAGTATGGTTAGTTGAAATTAAACAAACTTAGAAGGTGGTATTACGGTGGTTGGCCATGAGCCTTCAAGAGAAGAAAAGATAAAAGCTTTTGTGTTCTTGGCTTGATAGGATGATGAAGATGAATGAATTTTGAGAAGTTCTCAACATGAAAGTGTTTTGAATTGATGAGAAGATTCAAGATATGTAGCTAGATAAAATTATGGAAGATTGGAAATAGGTTTAGAGGGTGGTGGCCAAATTCTTCAAGAAAGAGAGAAGAATGGAGTTTTGAGTGTTCTTGGTGTTCTTGAATTTTGAGAGAAAGATGATAGCTTTTCTTTTGTCATAAAGTGTGAGGAAATGAAATGGAATAGCCTATTATGCAATGCATGGCCGTGGGATGTAATAGGAAAGGAAGACTATGGCTTATTTTGCAAGACAAAACATAAGCACATGGGCTCACATGGGTGCACATGGTTTAGATCATCAAGTGGCCATTATTTGATCATAAAAGATGAATCAAGAACCTCCTAGAATAGCCTAGTGGTCGTGGATCACATGGAGCATACTAACCAAGTTTTAATTTCAATTAGATTCTAGTTACAAATAGCTTGGATGGTTAATTCATCTAATTACATCTAAACTAATTTAGTTAGGGCATTTAGTTACATTCTAACCATTGATTTAATCTAGGGTTGATATCCTAAGCTTCCTTAACAAGTTTGCTCTCACACCATTGATTAGATCAATGGTGATCATTCAAGGCTTCTTCATCAAGTTGCTTTCATATCCATTGATCAGATCAATGGTTCATATGCAAAGCTTCTCCTCTAAGTCTCACCATCCAACGGTCCACACCAAAGTCCAAGTCACTAAGTTTGACTAATTTCTATTGGTTATCCATAAAGCTATGTAATGATAGTTCATCATTACTCTTAAGATATTTAACTTAGATATTTTCTATTTTTATGATTACACTTGAGATATTTAGCATAGATATTTTTTGATTAGAAATATCTTAGATATTTTCTACTTAGATATTTTCACCTAGATATTTGTATTCAGATATTTGTCTAAGATATTTTACTGAGATATTTTCTCGTTAGATATTATCCTTAGATATTTACTAGGTGAGTCATCATAGAATTTTCTAGAATAGCTGAGTCGGCATGGTGAGTCGTAGTGCTGAGTCACTAGGTGAGTCACTAGCTGAGTCATCAAAAGAAGCTTCTGAAATGTGTGACTCATCGTGACAAGTCACTGGGTGAGTCAGCATTCCACATCTTTCTAGAATATAGCGAATCACCATTCTAGAACATGGCGAGTTATTGCTTCTAGAAAAAGAATGATAAGACAAATATCTTGAAATAGTAAGTAGTCAAATTGAATTTGTCTTCTTACTTGAGTAGTCAATTTGAATTTCTCCTCTTCAAGTTGAGTATCCAATTTGCCTTCTTCCTACTTACCATCGGTCCATCACTTTGACTCATCACCATCAAGATATTTTCTAGCAGATATTACCCAATGGACAATAGCTACTACTATTATTATACAATGGATAATAGAAAACTCAGATACAGAAAATCTTTGTCAACGATTCTCGGTTTCAGGTTTAGTAAAATCTCCCGATCCCGCCTTGATAGTCCGAAACTTTCTGGTTTAAGAAATTTTTTTATTTTTTTGGGCCCACCTCAAGCACATATACAACTTAGAATAATATTAAAATAATCACAAGCTCAGAAAATTCCATAAAAATTCTCAAAAATCATAAAAATTATAAAACTCATATTTTCAAAAAACATGAAGTTTGGACATATATTTCAAAAATAATATTAAAATAATCAAAATAATATTAAAATATTTAAAATAATTAAAAATTCCTAAAAATTCATAAAAACTCATAAATATTATAAAAATTATTTATTTTCAAAGAAAACGAAAAAATCAGGGTGTTACAAAGGATGTTAATCAAAGATAAATATATAAGGTTGACTATTTGGCTAAAGTAGCTAATGCAAGGAAAGAACGCCTCAATCATGTTCATGCATGCATGAGAAAATGTAACCTAAAAAAAGAATCAAAGTAAGTTCTAGAGTAATCAAAATCCATGAGTGAAAATCACACAAGAAGGAAGAGAATGACACAATTAATTAATCCATTCATCAATAAGCTCAAATTTCTCACAAGGTATAGTCTATCAAACTTAATTTACTAATTCAATTTTCATTACCAAACAAGTCAAATTCAAGATGAAAGATAATTTATTCACTTATGTCATGAACTTCTAATCCTCAATTTGTCCAAACTCACAACTTTCACACATTTCAAGAGCCATTGGCAAGCAATTAAAAACTAAAAACAAGAAGCACATAAAACTTTTTTTTTTTCAAAAACATCAAAACAAAATTTAAAAAAAAATAAAAATCAAATTGAAAACAAAAAAATAGAAAATAGAATTGACAGAAAAATAGAAACAACAATGAAGTTAAAACAAAAAATAGAAAACAAAAAATAGAAAATAGAAATAAAAACAGAAATACTAAAACAGAAAATAAATAAGGAAAGGAAACTCTATCTTTCATATTGGATAAGTAGCATCAAGTAAGGCCACCTCCTCCATGGTATGCTATTGGAAACCATCATAAAAGTGCTTGAGTCTATGCCCATTAGCCTTGAAGCTCCTCTTTGTAGTCACATCTTGAAGCTCATCTACACCATAAGAAAAAATATTAGTAACAACAAAAGGACCTTTCCACCTAGATCTCAATTTTTCAGTCATCAATTTAAGACGAGAATTATATAAAAGCACTTTTTGACTAATCTCAAGTGTTTTTCTTATAATTATCTTATCATGGAAGGCTTTGGTATTCTCTTTATAAAGTTTGGAACTCTCATATGCCTCCAAGCGGATCTCCTCCAATTCCTGCAATTGTAGCTTCCTTTCCATGCTTGCTTGGTCTAGGTCCAGGTTACACCTCTTCACTGCCCAAAATGCACAATGCTTAATTTCCACCAACAAGTGGCATACCTTGCCAAAGATAATCCGATAAGGGGACATCCCAATCAGTGTCTTATAGGTAGTTCGGTAAGCCCATAACCTCAAGCCTCTTACTTCAGTCCTTTCTGTTAGGTTGGACTGTCTTCTGAAGTATTTACTTGATCTCTCTGTTGGAAAACTCGACTTGCCCATTGGTTTGGGGGTGGTAAGGTGTAGAAACTTTGTGCATAACTCCATACTTCTTCATAAAAGCCTCCATGCTCCGATTATAGAAATGCAAACCCTAATCATTGATGATAGCCCTCGGGACTCCAAACTTGCAAAAAATCTATAATCTAACAAAATCTACAACAACTTTGGAATCATCAGTCTGAGTGGCTTTTGCCTCCACCCACTTAGATACGTAATCAACAACCTGCAAAATGTAAATAAAACCAAAAGAAACAGGAAAAGATCTCATAAAATCAATACCCCATGCATAAAAAATCTCACAAAATAGTAAAGGTTTATGGGGCATTTCATTCTTGTGAGAAATGTTCCCTATTCTCTGGCACTATTCACAAGACTTACAGAACAAGTATACATCATGGAATAAGGTAGGCCAATATAAACCAGAGTCCAATACTTTCCTAACTATACGTTTAGGTCCAAAATGTTCACCACATGCAAATGTATGACAAAAGCTAAGAATAGAATCAAACTCATGATCAGGTATGCATATCCTAATCACTTGGTTACTACAAAATCTCCACAAATAAGAATCATCCTGCACATAATACTTAGACTCACTCTTTAATTTATCAATTTAAGCCCTAGTGAAATATGCAGGTAGTGCACTAACAACCAAGTAATTAACTAAGTCAGCAAACCAAGGAGAGGTAATCTTACCTTGCAGCTGTAAAAGTTGTTAATTTGGAAAGGAGTCATGGATGGCTAGAGACTCTAAAGCTCTCTCAGTTCTACTCAAATGATCAACCACTAGGTTTTCTGCTCCATTCTTAACTAGGATTTCAAGATCAAACTCTTGGAGTAGTTGTATCCACCTAATTAGTCGTGGTTTCACTTCATGTTTCTTCAAAAGAAACTTCAACATTGTGATAGACCTTCAATATCTCATATTTTTATGATTCAATTCCTTGGTTTTTCAACCTTTTTTGATATTTGTGATTGAACTTTGTTCTCAAGTTTTGCTATATTTTTAGTATTTTTAATTATGTTCTCATTACGTGTTTTTATATGTGTTTTGACAAGTAATTGCACATGAAGATGAGAGCATTTAAAGAAGCAAGAAAAGAGAAATTTTTCATCAGACATCTAGCACTCAGGCGCTAGATGCCCATCGCTTGAGCGCCCAAAACGCATGCAGCATCGTGATTTTAGTGTCCCAACGCCTGAGTGCTAGGAAAGGAGAGCATGAGCATGCAATGCGTTACGCAACATATCTTTATTTAAGTGGCTCAGCGCTTGAGCGCTCGAAAGCCACGCTTAGGTGCTGGTTGCATAACAACAGACATAATTTTTTATAAATAAGAAAAGTTACGCCAAATTCAACACACTTGGCACACAACACAGAAAATCTATAATCTTGAGAGAGTAGTTTTGCGATAGTAAACTTTGGAATATGACTTTGAAGGGAGGATTCGATTCTTGAAGGCTTGAAGATCACAATCACCGTAAAAATGGCTTTGATTTCTCTTTCTCTTTAGTTTTCTCCTTTCTTTGGGTTTTCTTTCCATGGGTTTGTATTTTGATATTAGTTTGTTTGTATTGAACATGAGTAGCTAAACCCATAGCTAGGGCTATGGGGGATCTTGTTTTCCTAATTATTTGGGTTTGGTCTCGAATTTGATTAAGGTAATTTCTTTTAGGGTTTATCATATTACTTGCATTCTTGTCATAACTTGATCACTTTTGACATGTTTTAACTCATTATTTAACCAGTGACTATCCATACTCAATGAGTGGATCTGTATGATAAACATAGGATTAGATTGGTGAATGATCAAACATTAATTTATCCTACCGATGGAATTGACAGGTATATTAGTTTATCTCTTGAATTGAGACTTAGTGCATTCCTAATTAATTCAACTAAATGACCAAATAGGTGATTTAATTTAGGAATAGAATATCGTTTCATCTATGACCATTGAGATTCAATAGGAATTAAGAGAATTTTGGCAAGAGAATTGTCTTACATCATAAATGAGTGAAAATATGATTAATTGGATTCAATCGAACCTTGCGCCCTAGTCTCTCTCTAATTGATTGTCTTTACATTGTTTGATTGTTCATTGTTTTTCTTAATTTGTTTGCTGATTTTAATTTAAATTCCTCTTATACTTTCGATTGTCTAAATAACCAAGAGTTTTACAAATCAAATAATTATCACTTATTCGGGATCGATAACTGAGACTTAAGTCCTACATTACTTTGCGATAGAGTGCACTTGCTCTTAGTGTATTTTACGTGTATCAAGTTTTTGGCGCCGCTGCCAGAGAAGAAGTTTGGTAATACTAGAGGCGAAAACCTCTAGTTAATTTAGACACATTTTTATTTTATTTCTTATTTTATTTTTATATTTAATTTTAATTTTATTTTTAATTTATTTGTCACTTCATCTCTCTGCTTATATTTCTTTTTTATGCTTACTCGATCTCAGTTTCATGATTTGACATTTGATCCAGAGATTGAGAAAATAGCTACAGGTTAAGGAAACAAACTAACACTGAAGCTGTGACTGAAGAAGATAAAAATAGGATGGAGAGACTAACAGTTGAGGAGAATCGTGAAAAACAAGCTATCCCAGCAGAGCAGACCATGTTTGAGTATTTCATGCCCATGGTTGAAGGGTATGGAGGGAGTATTATAAGACCAATTGTGGCGGCTAACAACTTTGAGATCAAACCAACATTGATCTCCATGATTCAACTTCTGTTTAGTTTGGTGGATTGCCTTGGGATTATCTAAATCAGCATTTGGCCAAGTTCTTGCAGCTGTGTGATACTATAAAGTATAATGGGGTGATAGATGATAAGATCCAATTATGACTTTTTCCTTTCTCTCTTAGGGACAGGGCGAGTCAGTGGTTAACATCACTACTAAGGGGTTCCATCACCATATAGGATCAGTTGACACAACAATTTTTGGCTAAGTATTTTCCTTCCTCTAAATCTGCTAAGTTAAGAAATGATATATCTTCTTTTGTGCAGTTTGACATGGACACTCTCTATGAAGCTTGGGAATGTTTTCAAGAGTTGTTGAGGAGATGTCCACATCATGAATTTCTCGTTTGGCAGTAGATACAGACTTTTTATAGTGGGTTATCGCCTACCAACCATTTACTCATTGATGTCACTGCAGGAAGTACAATTTGGAGGAAAATACCTACGGAAAGATAAGCACTGATTGAAGAAATGACACTTAACAATTTTCAATGGTAAAATGAGCGCCAAGTTCCTAAGAAACAAGCAGGTGTACATATTGTTGATTCCTCTACTACTATTTTGAGTCAATTGGAAGCATTAACGAAGAAGGTGGAGACTTTGATGATAGAAAACAGTGTAGCCCCACTAATCATATGTGAAGCATATAGCGGACAGGGTCATACAAGTGCAAACTATCAAGTTAGTAGTCTTTTTGCCCCCGAGCCTGAAGGAGTAAATTTTATTAGTAATTCCAATCAGCAACAGTACAATTCATATTCAAATACGTACAATCCTAGTTGGAGGGACCATCTTAATTTCAAATAGGGAAATCAACAGGGCAATCTGCAGAGTCAACAGAGAGCTCCGAAATCACCCCCAAGTTTCCATGCACTTGAAGAGAGGAAATTTTTTGAAAACTTTGTGATGAAGTACACACAGAATTCAGAGGCCCAAATGAAGATCATGGAAACTCAGATTAGCTAGTTAGCTACTTTGATATCAGAAAGGGCACCGGGGACATTGCCTAGCACTACTGAGCTTAATCCAAAGGAACAGGTCAATACAATTACCCTCAGAAATGGTAAGACTTTGGAAGGACAAATGAACGAAGCACCTAGCTTGTTAAGAATTGAGAAAAAAGAAAATTGATGTTCTTACTGAAGATATCTCAATTCAAGATGGCAATAAAGAAGAAGAGGTTGAGAAAGAACAACCAAAGTGGCGTAGAGCAAAGAATGACCGTGAACAGCACACAGTATATGAACCATCACCATATACCAAGATCTCATTCCCTTAGAGGCTCAAGAACAATCAGCCAGACAATTAACTTGTTAAATTCTTGGAGATTTTCAAGAAAATGCAAATTAATATTCCGTTCATTGAAGCCATCTCTCAAATGTCCAATTATGCAAAGTTCTTGAAGGAGATACTTACAAAGAAACGCAAGTTTGAGGAATTTGAGATGATATGTTTAAATGTCTACCATTCTCTTAAAGAAGCTACCACCAAAATTAAAAGATCTGGGGAGTTTTACTATTCCTTACTCTATTGGTAACTCTTATTTTGAAAAAGCATTATGTAATTTAAGTGCTAATATTAATTTAATGCTTTTCTCTATTTTTTAGAAATTGGGAATACAGGAACCAAAGCCACTAATATTTCACTACAATTAGCCGATAGATCCATCACTTACCCTCGCGGTGTGGTGGAGGATGTTTTGGTGAAGGTGGACAAATTCATTTTCTCATTTGATTTTATAGTGCTGGATACGGATGAAGAGGACACTGATATTCCTCTCATTCTTGGAAGATCATTTTTGGAAACTTCAAGAGTCGCGATTGATGTACCTCAGGGTGAGCTCATCTTGAAAGTGGATGGAGATTATGTGACCATCAATGTCATCAGGGAGACTAAATTTTCCCCAATGTCAAACCTCCATGCCCCTATCAATATTGTTCAAGCTACCAAGCAGGAAGCCATAGCTATTAAAGACCCCCACCATCATACATTGTGGATGTTAACCTTCCTAAAACTCGTTATTGAACTAGAGAAAGGTCCTCCTATGATATCCATGCTCCATTACCAATTGGTCATTCATCTGTTGATCGATTGAAATCACCATGGCCTAGCGGAACCAAGGTGCAATTAGGACAACCAAGCTCTAATCAAGTTCCAAATGTTGTTGGAAGCATTCCTAAGGCCATTGATGAAGGATGGAAACATTGCTTTGAAAAGAAGAATGAGTCATCCTATTTCTCTTACTTTAAGCCACCTTGATTTACTTGAAACAAGTAACGTTGAGCTAATGACGTTAAACAAGCGCTTCACATAAGGCAACCTGTGTTTCTTCTTTATATATCTTATTTTCATTATTTTTTTTATTCTTGTTATTTTTGTTTCTCTTTTAGATGTTACTCATTTGCTTTGAAAAAATATTAGGATTTTTCAGATTTTGTTGTGGTGCTAACTCTTGTGCTTCTTCTCTGCTTGACGCTGTATTACTTTTCATCAGGTTGCGTTGCTCTTTTCTTTAACCACTTATTTCTTTTTCTTCCACATTGAGGATAATGTTAATCTTAAGTGTGAGGGGTACTCCTGAAAAAAAATTAGCACAATTGATGAATACTTGAGTATTACTGGTAATCAAACTGGAATTGTATGTTGATTTCTTGATATATTATGAGCTAATAGAAATATGTTTGAAAGGGGAATCCATTGATCATGAGTTGATTTTGTGTGAAGCAAACTTTTTCAATGAAGTAAAGTAAAATTTAGCATCTTATTCAAAAATTAGCCATGTCTGCTTACATTTGTTCTCTCTATTAACTTTGCCAAAAAGTGAGTTTTGAGTTTTAATGAATGAATTTTTAATAAATAAAATTCTATTTTTCTTTTAGAGTGAGTTTGCTCTTGATTGATATGCGCTAGAGCTTACTTTGATATCATGTTGAGACTTTAATGATTCACATACACACTTGAAAATGATTAATACAATTAGGCTTAATTCTTTCTTGACTTTTAGAGTTGCATTGATAAAATAATCCCTTAGTTATGCCATTTGAGCCTAAAATTGATTTTTTCCCAATTGAATAATCAGGTTGAATTCTATGGAGCATCTGATGTGTTAATTGAGAAGTCATAAAAGGTTATTTTTGTCTTCAATGATAAAGAAAAAAAGAAAAAAATTAGAAAAAGGAAAAAGAAAGAAAATGATTATTGGTGAAGAATAATGAGAATATTGAGTTGAAAGTGAAAATATGTTATACTCTTGTGCATTATGCTTTATTTATCATCTTTTCAACCTAATTCTGCTTTGTATCAATTTAACCATGGACATTCTTTAACCTTATTTATCTTTTTCTTACCTTTCATTATACCCTTGGCCTTGTTATAACTTAAGGAAGTCCTTTTGATTCTTGTGTTGTATGTGAACTTAGAAGTAGAGATGAGATTGATAACTAAACCTATAGTATTGCATTTTTCAAGAGAAATTTAAGCAATCTCTTTGTCCTTAAACATTTGAACAATGGAAAGATGAGTGACTTCAATTAGTTAGTAAAGAGAAAAGATGTAAGCTAGACCCAAGCCTTTAATTATTTTAAGTGCTAAATGATCTTGCTTGATTGGATTTGATTGTTGAACTTAAATTTTTAAATTACAGAATTTCTCTTGACTCATGTTTCTAGATGTTGAGTTTAATCTTATTTTTTATTCCTATTCTTTGCTTGAGGACAAGCAAAGCTCAAGTGTGGGGGAGTTGATGAACCTTTAATATCTCTTATTTTTACAATTCAATTCCTTAGTTTTTCAGCCTCTTTTGATATTTGTGATTGAACTTTGTTCTCAAGTTTTGTTATATTTTGGTATTTTCAATTATGTTCTCATTACATGTTTTTATGTGTTTTTGATAGGTAATTGCATATGGAGACGACTAAGCATTTAAAAAAGCAAGAAAAGAGAAATTTTTCATTAGACGTTCAGTGCTCAGGCGCTGGATGCCCACCACTTGAGCGTCCAAAGCGTATGCAGCATCATGATTTCAGTGTCCTAGCGCTCAGGAAGCGCCTAAGCGGCAACGTGTTATGCAGCGCATCTTTGTTTAATTGGCTCAGCGCTTGAGCGCTCGAAAGCCAACGCCTAGGCACTGGTCATGTAACAACAGACATGATTTTTTATGAATAAGAAAAGTTATACCAAATTCAACACACTTGGCACACAACGCAAAAAATCCCTAATCCTAAGAGAGTAGTTTCATGGCAGTAGACTTTGGAAGACGACTTCGAAGAGAGGATTCGATTCTTGAAGGCTTGAAGATCATAATCACCGTAAAAGGGGTTTCGATTTCTCTTTCCCTCTACTTTTCCTCTTTCTTTAGGTTTTCTATCCATGGGTTTATATTTTGATATGAGTTTGTTTGTATTGAACATGAGTAATTAAACTCATAGCTAGGGCTATGAGAGGTCTTGTTTTCCTAATTATCTAGGTTTAATATCGAATTTGATTAAGATAATTTCTTTTAGGGTTTATCATATTACTTGCATTCTTATCATAACTTGATCACTTTTGGCATGTTTTAATTCATTATTTGACTGGTGACCATCCGCACTCAATGAGTGGATCTATATGATAAAACTAGGATTAGATTGGTGAATGACCAAACATCAATTTATCTTATCAATGGAATTGATAAGTATGTTAGTTCATCTCTTGAATTGAGGCTTAATGCATTCTTAATTAATTTAACTAAATGACTAAATAGGTGATTTAATTTAGGAATAGAATATTATTTCATCTATGACCATTGGGATTCAATAGCAAGTAAAAGAATTTTGCAAGAGAATTACCTTAATCATAAATGAGTGAAGATTAATTGGATTCAAGTGAACCTTGCGCCCTAGTCTCTCTCTATTTGATTGTCTTTACATTGTTTGATTGTTCATTATTTTTCTTAATTTGTTTGTTGATTTTAATTTAAATTCCTTTTACACTTTTGATTATCTAAATAACTAAGAATTTTATGAATCTAGTAATTATCACTTATTCCTTGTGGGATCGACAACTGGGACTCAGGTCCTATATTACTTTGTGATAAAGTGCACTTGCTCTTAGTGTATTTTACGCATATTATGCTGCATGATCAAAAAGAACCAGATAGCTATGATCTAAATTTGTCTAAAGAAAATATAATGTCTAAGAGTTCTTTTTTTATAGTTGTATAGTTGGCTTGAGCAGCATCCAAAGTTTTGGAGGCATAGTAGCTCATATGAGGATCCTTCCCTATTCTCTGGGCTAGGACAACTCCCACTACATAATTGGAAGCATTGCACATAAGCTCAAATGGAAGTGTCCAGTTAGGGGGCTGGATGATGGGCGTGATGGCCAATGCCTTCTTTAAATGATCAAAGGCTTCCTGGCATTTCTAGTCAAAGGCAAACTCTACATCCTTTTACAGTAACTTAGATAGTGGACGAGCAATCTTGTTAAAATCCCGGATGAAGCGCCTATAAAAACCTACATGTCCCAAAAAAAAAACACACCTCCCACACTCATGTGGGATAAGATAAATAGGTAATGACATCTATTTTAATAAGATCTACTTTAATGCCCTTACCAGAGACTACATGGCCTAAAACTATACCCTGTGCTACCATGAAATGACATTTTTCAAAATTTAAAACAAGGTTAGTTTTAATGCATCTATGCAGTACCTTATCCAGACTATCCAAACAAGAATCAAAAGAAGAGCCATAAACAGTAAAATCATCTATGAATACCTCCACGCACTCTTCTAAAATGTCTAAAAAGATGCTCACCATACACTGCTGGAAGGTGCCAGGGGCATTGCAGAGACCAAAGGCCATCTTTCTATAAGCGAAGGTGCCAAAGAGACAGGTAAATGTGGTCTTCTCTCAGTCTTCAGGTGCAATGTGGATATGGAAGTATCTAGTGTAACTGTCCAAGAAGCAATAGTATGACTTGCTAGCCAACTGCTCCAACATCTGGTCAATGAATGGAAATGGGGTAATGGTCCTTCTAAGTAGCTTGATTAAGCCTTTTGTAATCAATACAAACTCTCCAATTATTTTGTACTCTGGTAGGAATCAACTTATTCTTTTGATTGGCCACAACAATCACTCCAGATTTCTTGGGGATAACCTGCACCAGGCTCACCCATTGATTGTTAGAGATGGGATAGATAATGTCAGCCTGCAGTAGTTTGGTCACCTTTTTCTTCACCACATCCAAAATTAGAGGATTCAGTCTCCTTTGGGGCTGCCTCACTAGTTTAGCTCCATCATCAAGTAAAATTTTGTGCATGTATGTGGAAGGGCTAATGCTAGCAATATCCACCAATGTCCATTCGATGGCCCTTTTATTCTCTCTCAAAACCTGTACAATCTCGCCTTCTATTCAACGGGAGGTTTATGGCTACAATTACTAGAAGCTGCTCATTATCTGCGAAGTATGCATACTTCAGGTGCTCAGATAACAACTTCAGCTCCAATTTCGGTGGCTGCACTACATAAGGTAATAATCTAATGGGTTGTTGCTGGTCTGCTTCTGCTGCCTGAATTGTCTACATATATATCACCTATTGTATAATCTGCTAACACAGGAACAAATTCATTATATCCCAAAAATGTAAAAATTTCAGAACACACAAAACACAACATATCACAATCATAACTAGCAGACAAATCATCGCACATAGAGTCACCAAAATCAGAAATCTCAAGAAAATCCTCACACAAGTTAGCATATGAATTATTAACTAAATCATCAACTAAATCAATATGAAAGACAGAATGTTCTTCCATGGGATGTTTCATAGCACCAATAATATTAAGCCTCACAATGAAATCTCCAAACTCCATGGATAGAACCTCTACATGCACATCAATCTTTGTCTGTGCTATTTTGAGGAAAGGTCTCCCTTATATAAGGGGAATCTTGTTGGATGATGACTTTCCCTCCATCTCCAAAATGTAGAAGTCAGCTGGGAATATCAACTCGTTCACCCAGACCAACATATCCTCCAGCAAACCAGTTGTGTAAGCATTACTCCTATTAGCTAGCTGGATCACCACACCTGTAGCATGCAAAGGACAAAGTTTAAGGGAATTAAAAATAGACATGGGCATTATATTAATGAAAGCACCTAAGTCTAGTATGACATTCTCAAATCTACAATTTCCTATTATGCAAGGAATTGTAAAAGTCCCTGGATCCTTGCACTTATGTGGCACAGGTTGGATTAGGGCTGAAACATTCTGCCCTATGCTGATTCTTTCATTGCCCTTCAGCCTCATTTTGTGTGTACACAGTTCCTTCAATAACTTGGCATACTTCAGTATCTGCTTAATTGCATCTAGTAGTGGGATGTT
The DNA here is from genome assembly GCA_029884595.1 of Ormosia semicastrata. Taxonomy (NCBI): domain Eukaryota; kingdom Viridiplantae; phylum Streptophyta; class Magnoliopsida; order Fabales; family Fabaceae; genus Ormosia; species Ormosia semicastrata. Next base: position 1,126,553 of record JAQQTO010000040.1, read on the forward strand.
TACTTCCACTTTCCTAAAAGTCAAGCAGCTCTTTGTCTTTCTCATCCTCTTCTATTTTTCTGAACTGTGTGGCTCTTTGTGAAAAAAGAAGAGTTATGGCAAGTTGAGGTGTCTATTTGGCTCCAGTGGCTACTTTCTCATCATCATTACCAGATTTCTAGGTTGGTGCACCAGAATCAAGTGTGACTACTGCTGATGGCTTGTGCAGTTATTTGTTCACTGTTGGTTGGGAATCCACTTCCACTATTTTTCCAGACCTTAGCATAATGGAACTCACATTCTCCTTTGGATTGGGAATTGTTTAGGAAGGGAGTTGACCAAATCCTAGATTCTACAATTGACTCAGAGTATAAGCTAACTGTCTAATTTGAGCTTCCAAGTTTTGAATTGAAACTTCTGTCCTCTTTTGAAACTATATGTTGTTGGTGGCCATCTGCTTCATTAGATCCTCCAAAGTAGGCTCAAATTTTGTGGCTGCAATACCTTATGGTTGTTGTTGAAATGGTGGTCTGCTTAGTCCAGCCTGTTGTTGGAATTGCTGCTGTCTCAGTGGTTGTTGGAAAGGCTGCTTATACTGTTGCTGTGGTGATGCATTCCCATATCTCAAGTTAGGATGATGTCTCCAGCCAGGATTGTATGTGTTGAAGAATTGATCATATTTTTGTTGCTGCTGCTAGATTGTGGTTTATTAGGAAAGACACCTATTGCAACAATAGATTGGTCTTGGAATGTAGAACTGTCATCCTGAAATGTAGGGCATACATCTGTGGGGTGTGAAGGACAAGATCAGATATTGCACACTCGAGCAGGTCCTTGCACAAATGGTTGGTGCTTCTCTACTGCCAAGTGTCTCATCAAAGAGGTCAGCTCATCAAGTCTATGTTGTAGTCTTTATTAATCAGCATTAGAAAGCTAGACTTCATTGAATCTTCTGGTTGGAATTATCATTCTGGTACCAAATTGTTGTGTATTGGCAGCCATGTTTGCAATTAAGTCTCTGGAAGTAGCTGGGGTTTTGTCAACTAAGGCACCTCCACTTGTAGCATCTACCATGCTTCTGTCTATTGGCAGTAAGCCTCCATAAAAGTACTGGATCAACAACTGATCCCTAATCTGATAGTGTGGGTAGCTTGCGTATAATTTCTTGAATCTCTCCCAGTATTTATACAAGGTCTCACCACTCATCTGTCTGATCCCATATATATCCTATCTGATTGTGGCAGCTCTTGAGGCAAGGAAAATTTTCTCCAGAAATAGTTTCTTCATATTATTCCAGGAAGTGATAGCTCTTGGTTGCAAGTAATATAACCATTCCTACGCTACACCATCTAATGAAAAGGGAAAAGCTCTCATCTTGATTTGTTCCTTTGTAATTCCTTGTTGTTTCATGGTGAAATAGACCACATGGAACTCCTTTAAGTACTTGTGAAGGTCCTCTCTTGCAAGGCCATGAAACTTAGGCAATAAGTGAATTAAACTAGATTTAAGTTCAAAATCAGCATCCAAATCAGGATATTGAATGCACAATGGTTAATAGTTCACATCAGGTGCAACTAGTTCCTTTAAGGTCCTATTATATATTTTATCAGCTATAGGTGTAGTGTTATCAGCCACAGGTGTAGTGTTATTAGCCATACATGTAGTTTTATCTATATGCTTACCTTCAATTTCAAAATCAATGTCAATCTTAACCTCAGATGTTATTCTTTCAGTAATCCTACGAATCCTATTCAATACATGCAAGGTTCTTTCAATTTTAGGATTAATGTCAAGTATATGACTATCAAAAGACCTAGTCATGCATCAGATAGCACTATAGGGACTCAAAACACAAAAACACAAAGCAACAGTAAAAATCACACAAAAATTCAAAAGAAATTATATCTAAATATTTTTAAAAATTATGGGACCACCACAACATGAAAACTACACAAAAATGAAACTAAAAAATGCAATAAAAAATCTAAAAAAATTGAAAAAGTGGTTTAAACAATGGAATTTGGCCAAAATCTGAGTGACCTCAACACTTTTGCCTTGAGCTTGGCTTCCACGTTTTCCTTCAACCCACCAATTTTCAGCTTATTCTGAACCCTAAGTTTTAAACAAGAATTACCAAAAATGTCATTCATAAAAACCACCTAAAACAAGAAAAACAAAGGTTAGTGAAGGGTTAGTAAAAGTCTTGATATGATTAATTAGCACCTAATGCTCCCCCCAGCAACAGCGCCAAATTTGATTCGAGTGTCAAGCTCAACCAAGTAACAAAATTCTAGTTCTACTGATAATTTATAGCACAAGGTAGAGAACCGAGTCATCTCTTAAGGATCTAGGTACTAATCAAACCAAATCAAGGTCAAATAGGGGGGTGTGTATACAGAATGTAAACGTTATAATTAAATATAAGAAAAATCAAATTGCAAAGTAACTAATCTAAGAAACCATCAGAAATCTAGTTGGCTTGTCATCAATCACTAAACATGCATCTGGATTGAATTAATTGGTTAATCTATGATTAACCAAAATCTCTGCATCAAACACATAGAATTCAACACTAGATAATCACCTAGAATTTAACTAACAAACGATTCATAAACCTGTGATCGCTAGATTCATGCAACCTATGCTAGTTTAACAACCAAAATTCAATTAACCTAAATTAACAAATTTGTCAACCTAGCCATCTTCAATTCATGTGACTAAATCATAATTAATTAATCAAAATTTAATCACAAATCTCAATTAGGATTTAAGATCCAATGGAATCACATCACACAACAGAAATCTCTAATAATGCAATTCGAATCCAAATCAAGAGAAAAAGATAATTAATTCAATTCAAAATTGAAATTAGGTACAAAATGTCAAAGCCAAACCAAAATTTCCTTAAGATCCCTAGATTGATGTCAGATATTTAGCTCTCCATGGCTACCGTACACAGTTTGTAAAAGAAAAGAGAAAACTCTAGGTAGAAGAATAAAGTATTACGGTTTACGATTACTATCTATCTCAGGTTCTCTATTTATACAAAAATAACTAATTTAAAAATTAAAAATCCTAATTTACCTCTAGGTTAAAGTTAATCCTCTGCCTCTTATATTTCCTTGGCCACTGAAATTACTTGATTGGGGCTTAAAATGAGAGAGTTATGCCCAAATCATTCTCAATGGGTTTCTGGACTCGTCAGTGGCCGTAAAAGGATGAAAACACCATCAAAATGTCATAGTTTGGATAAGTGGTCTCATAAGAATTAAAGTTCTATGTATTAGCTTTCAAATGCCATTGGTTTTAAGTCCATATCACACCTACAACTCGAATTATGGACCAATTAGTACATACTACTCGGGTTACGCAACAGAACTCGTGTTCTGACTTCTAAACCCAATTCGGTCCACTAGATATCCGATTCAGCTCTGGGATTCTCATGAAAGTTGTAGAGCTCTCTCTTATCTTTCCTACAAGGCAAGATACATACTTTTTAGATATCTAGAACTCAAGATATGACCGAAATATAGAAACAATATAAAATCCTAATAATGTTGGAAAGATCAATTAAGCCCAATTTGAGCCCAAACTTACAAAACATGATCAAGCTCAATCAATTAAGTACATGAAAAGTATAAAAGACTAAAAATTGGAGTTTATTAATGTATAAAATTTGTGATTATCAATAGGCTGGTCTGTTCTCACCACCATCGAATGGCACTAAAAATACTATTGGAGTCTCCTTGTTGTGGTGATGAGTACGAAGGTGACCTTTTCAATTTTTTTATAGCGGAGCTTTGGACCTTGCAGAACTTTATTCATAAAATAGACTGACTTTTGTCCTTCTTCTGGGATCGGTACACACGGATAAGGACTATCATGAGGCTCTATGTACTTCATGTTGTTTATCCCACCTTTCGAATTTGACATTTCCCAGTCTCTCGGATTAGTACTGAGCTTATAGCCTCTTCATGAACTGAAAGGTACAAGTACAGTGTTTCTCCGGATTCTGGTCTTGTCAGTATATGGGGAGAAGACAAAAGGCTCTTCAAAGAGGAAAAGGCATCCTCACACTCCTGGGTCTACTCAAAATCCTTCCTTTTCTTGAGTAGTTTGAATAAGGAAAGGGATTTATGAGCAGCTTTAGCAAGGAATTGTGTGAGGGTTGCAATTTAGACAATTAGCGGTTGTACTGCTTTAACATTCTGAGGGCTTCTTATGTTGAGCATCGCTTAACATTTATCAAGATTAGCCTCAATTCTGCAGTGGGTCAGCATGAAATCCTAGAACTTGCCTGCTTGGACTCTGAAGGCACACTTTTTCGGGTTAAGTCTCATATTGTACTTCTAGAGTTGCGCAAACATTTCTTCGAGGTCTATGATATGTGATCCATCTTGTGAGATTTTTACTATCATATCATTGATGTAGCAGCTCTTATTTTTTTAGGAACCTTGTAAATTCTTAAGTTTTCTTTATAGCATTTTCAAGCTGCAACTTGGTCACCTTTTACAGTGACAACCTCGTTATTCTTGCTAGAAAACTTCATGACTAGTTGAGTGGTGGACACCACGGCACCGAGTGCATTTAAGTCAAGGCAGCCTAAAATGATGTTGTAGGTCGAAGGGCAGTCCATGACCAGAAACCTCACCTTGACTGTCCTGAAGAGTTTAAAGGACCCCAGGGTCAAGTGGATTTCATAATAGCCTGCTGGGGTGATTTTCTCACCAGTGAACCCTGCAAGTTCCCCATCGTAAGGAGTCAGTTCTATGCATGGAAGTTCTAGCTTCTAGTAAAGGTCTATGAACATGATGTCTTCTGAACTCCCTTAGTCCACAAAGATACGCCAGACTTCGACATTGGAGATTATTCCTGAGATGACTAGTGAGTCATTGTGATCCAGGATAATCCTTCCGTAGTCCTCATCCGAAAAAATGATGGAGGGCGTTTTCCTTTCCCCAGTTCGTTATCTAGACTTAGAGTGGGAGACCCTAAACACCGCCATCCTGAGGGCTTTCTTTCGAGCACCATTAGATGAATCACCACTAGCAAATCCACTAACAATTGTGTTTATGGTTCTATTTGGCATAGAACGGTGGCCGTCGTTATCATTAGGTGGAGCGTTCCTGTTCCTATCTTACCGATCATTTGTATCACGGTGAGGTTGACTCTAGGATCTTCTCCTGGGGCTTCGAGTTCTTCTCCTTTGGCATGGAGATGGGCTTCACCGAGGTTTACATCTTTCCTCTCTATGCATTCTGCGGCGTTCATCGTTCTAGACTCGGATAATGTATTGTTATACGTGCCCTGCCCTGATTAAGAACTCAATTGCATTATAGAGTTGATAGCATTCCTCAGTTTCATAGCCATAGCTTTTGTGCATATGCAATGTTTAGAGCGATCTTTCTGCTTATATTTCTTTATAAGGGGTGGCCTCTTGATGTCTTGAACCTCGGTCTGTAACACTTCCCTCAAGATTGTTTCTCATGGGGTGTTTAGAGGAGTATAATCAAAGTACTTGCCTCGAGGTGGACTACCCTTGGGGTTCCGAGACCATGAGAAATTGTGGTTAGATTTCTAGTGAGAGGACTCATGTTTCTCCCATCTCCTCTAGTCCTCTGTTGCTTCCTTAGGGCACACATATTTTTTAGATTGTTTCTGAAATTCTTGCATATTCTCTGGCTTCTTTTTTGTCAAAGATGCAAAGAACTCAGAACCAACTCAGAGACCACTCTTGGTGTAGTGAAGGGCAATTATGTCATCAAAGTTTTTCACGTTAGTGCATATCACAGTGAATCTTCTAATGTAGTCACAAAGGGGTTTGTCACGCCCTTGGCAAATCTTAGATAAGGATTCAATGGACCTGGGTTGTTCCTTGCTTATAGTGTATTGGAGAAAGAAATGTTGTCTGAGGTCTGACCAATCAGTGATGGATCCTCGTGGTAAGGTAACAAACCATCTAAGGGCTCCCTTCTTTAGGGAAAAGGGGAAGGCACGACATAGTATTGCATGGGTCCATTGTGGAAGCACATAGATTGGACATAAGCGTCTATATGTTCCTGGAGGTCGGTGGTTCCATTGTAGAGCTCAACGTTGGGTGGAAATTTGAAGTTTCTTGGGACTTGATACTCCAAGAGTTGAGCAGAGAAGGGTTGTTCTTGAATGCCTAGGTCTTGGTTGTTAAGGACAACATTGGACATTATGACATCGGCACACAATTCCCCCTGATTATTACCTGAATTCCACCTTCTGGTCTGACGATGTGGTCTGGGCTTATCTTCATGCACAACCTATCGCATATTCTCTAATCTACGGTATTGTTCGTCTAACATTGACATATGTTGTTGCACCATATCCTAGAATTGGTGTATGGATATATGAGATTGATTTGTATGCTCAGGGTGAGATGCACGATCATCAACTTCAATGTTTCGAAATCCCAGGCGCTGATGCACTGGAATTCTAGACCCATGAACGTTCGAATTGGATCCTTTCCTGGGGATTCCAAGTCTATCCTGCATAGGAACCGTACGCGATGGGTGGGGGTTTTTATCAAAAAGTAAGGTTTCATGCCCATCGCGTAGAGGACATTGTGAGAAGATCAGGGTGGGGAGGACGTTGCACAACTGGTCCTCATTGTTGATCTGTAGAGGGTTGCGCAACATTTCTTCTTGAATTCTGTCTCATGTTCACCATGGTTGAGTGGGAATAGAAGTTTAACGTTTCCCACAGACTATGTCAATGTTCTGAAGTGGATTCAAAAGTGTACCTAAGATAGGCATATCACGGTGGTTTCTAATGCAAATTATAAGTTGCAAACCCAATTGCAAGTTATTTCAAGTAATAAATTCTTGGGAGTCCTAGGTCGATTTACAGGGAATTGATGAAGAAAAAAATTATTGACCTAAGGAAAATATTTTGTCACAACAATAAAGGTGATAAAACTTAGTCACAAAAAAAGATTTACTTAGGTTAGGAGATCCACACTTAGTAAGTAAATTAAGGACAATATTAATTCTTTTTATAACTCAATTAGAATCCACACATAATAGAGGTTCCAATCAAAAAATATAACATTCAAAGTTCATTTAAAATTATACATGTAGTTATATTATGGTTTCTTTAATTATTTATTAACACCACCGCTTATAAATGGGTTCAAGTATTCATTGTGCCAACCTCTTGTCTACAATGAATAAAGATCTCCACTTTACAAGGAGGGTTTCTAAATTGATTGGAAACAAAATACAATACGTATAATGACCACTTGATAATATATCATTTAAGCACAAGAAAGAAATTAATCTAACCTTAACTTATTACCAAGAGTTTCACCATTTCACCCAAGTAAAATAAAAATTAGTTACTTATAGAGAAGAGGAAAGAAAGAGAGAAGAAGAAGTAAAAGAACATAACTTCAATTTAGAACAAAAAATTACAACAAGATAAACAAAGAACACAATAGCATGATCTTGATCTCTAACACTAAGATTCATAAATGATCAGCCAATGGTGCCTTTTATAGAGGATTAAGGATACAAAATGACAAGGGGGTTGATTAATGAGTGAGTGGATGAGTGGGTGGATGAGTGGAAAATGCTAAATGACTTTTGATGAGTGGAAAATTATTAAGATTCTTTATCTCTGAAATCATTTAGTGTTGAACTCATTGAATACATTAGAGAATTAAAAAATGATCTTCATAAAAGTTGTAGGCTTTTGTCTGAGCTTTCAAATGCCATTGGTGTTAGACCAAAAGCATTCCTACAACTCAACATATGGTCTGATTACTGTACACTACTCAGGCCCAGCTACAACTCCTCTGTTCTAACTTGTAAGCCTAATATTACCTCTAAGAATTCCGGTCTGGGTATTGTGATCGCATGAAAGTTGTAGATATGGGTCTTAACTTGCAGATGCTAAAATTTAAGCCCAATTCAGTTCTGAAAGCCCAAGTTATGACGTGATTACTGCACACTGTTCAGGTTCCAATCACAAAACTCATGTTCTGAGTTCCAAGCCCAATTAGTTCTATTAAATGTCCGATTTTGACCTAGAGTTCTCATGAAAGTTGTAGAGCTCTCTCTTATATTTCCTACAAGGTAAGATACATAATTATTATACATTTAGAACTCAAGATATAGCCAAAATACAGAAACAGTGTAAGACATAAATTATGCCAAAAAAAATTAATTAGGTCTAATTTGAGTCCAAACTTACAAAACATAACCAAACTCAATCAATTAAGTATATAGAGAGTGTAAATGACTAAAAATGAATGTTTATTAATGTATAAAATATGTGATTATCAAATTTTTCTACATTTAGCTTTTTGCACTCTTGGACAAAACACATAAGACCAAAACTAGGGAACAAGGAAAAATAGAACAAACTCAAAAGCTAGAAATTCTAAAAGACTCAATTTCTAATAATATTTAAGAATGAAGAGCAACCAATCATTCAATGGATCAAAACATTTATGAGGTAACATTTTTTCACATCTCAAACCAACAAGTAAGAAAACTTCAACTGAAAAACATGAGTCAAGAATGATAGATCTTCACAAGATTCACTCCTAATCCTTCAAGTGTTTAAAAATGTAGGTATTTCACTCAATTCAACCCATGAAAATTGCACTACCATAAGCTTGCTTATCTTCTACTTCTCCACTACTTAGAACACATGTACACACAAATTATGAGGACTTTATTCAAGGTTGTAATGAGGTCAAGGTAAAGGAGGAGGTAATATGGATATGACAAGTTAAATACTAAAGAGAATAAAAGAGCAAGAGAGCTGAGTTCAATTAACAAGCATGAAAGTTCATCCAAACTCCACCTAATATAAATTCCCTTTATATATTCTTTTCTTTTCCTTTATTGCCTTGTTGGCCCTTATTTACACTTTTTTTTTATTTTTTTTATTTTTTATTTTTTTATTTTTGATTTTTTTAAGATGAACAAATATATTCATTTTTCTAATTCAACATTTTTTTTACCAACCATTCTGCACATACACCCCCCACTTGTTCAAGAACTTATCCAATGACAAAGCTAATATTCTCTTATTCCCTAAGGCCGGGTAAGAACATGATTTTTCATTTAAGGCACATAATGAGCTAGAAACAATGAATGATCAAATAAACTCAAAGGGGTTAAGCAAGGGAAAATAGGTCATTTTCAATGCCTTATGTTGGCAGGAATCAGAGAATTTCCAAGAAGTCATAAGAGTGCTTGATATCATATTAAGATAATATGCTGCTGAGCAAGGTTGCCTATTTGTGCGCCAGTCATTCTTGGTTTATTGGTTAAAGCAGCTATTTTAAGAAAAATGTCTCAATCATGTTTATGTATGCATGTGAAAATGTAGTCTCAAAAAGAATCAAAGCAAGTTCTATTGTAACAATTCTATGAATGAAAATCACACAAGAAAGAAGAGAATGGTACAAATGTTCAATTCATTCATCAATATGCTCAAAATCTCACAAGGTATAATTCTATCATTCTCAGTCTACCAATTCAACATCCATAACCAAGCATGTGATTTTTAAGAAAGAAGAAAATTTACTCAATCATGATATGTTCCCTGAATTTGAATTGCTACTTCCACACAAACTAGTTATCTACGTAATTACTCCTTACTCTGCCACCAATTTTGATGCATCTCAAGATCAAATTTACCTCAAGGACATAATTTACTCTTTACTCTATCATCTTTAATTAATTTTGCTATTAATAAGTTGCTGACAAACATATAAACACACTTCCTAATTTTTTTGATTTTTTTGGTTTTTTTTTCGTACAACTATCCTTCCCCCCAACCAGATCACAATATTATCCTCAATGTCACAATATAGATAAGTAAATGATAGAAAATAATACCTATTGTTGCAATTACTAAAAAGAGAAACCTTACACAAATTAAAACAGAAACAAAGTACGATAAATAAAATCAAAGATAAAGAAAAATAATAGATGAAGTACTAGATCACACTCTTGTTCCTTGTAGCCTCCCTTGCTGCTGCCTTCTGACCAATCTATTTGAGCTATTACTGGTTCAAGTTCATAAACAAAAGCTTGTAATTTATTAATTAATTCATCAACAGTAAAAGCAGATATAAGGAGTCATCTTATCAAAGGTGTGATAAAGCTCTGTTCCACAGCATGGTCAACAAAGATAACAAATTATCAAAGAAATTATTAACATTCAACAAACCTATGGGTTTATGGTGGATATTCTGTTGGGCCTAAGAGATAATTTGAAAAACTTCTTCCAAAGTACCAAAACCACCCGGTAAGGCAATGAATGCATCAGAGTTTTCAAGCATTGTCCTTATTCGTCCATGCATAGATGATACTTGAATTTCCAACCCAATTGTCTTTCCAATGATGTTCCTTCGAGTTAAAAGTTTAGGAATGATACCGAAAACTTGACCACCTCTTATATGTGCAGAAAGTGATATAGCCCTCATTAACCCAATGTTACCCCCCATATACTACACGAATGTTTCTCGCAGTAAGTGTTCTACCAGTAGTGCTTACTGCATTTACAAACTCTAAACCCTTCTCATAACTTATCCCACAAAATACACAGATACTGGTAAATCTACAAACAGAAGAGGAAGCTCCCTCCATTTCTACACTCACACTCCCTTTAAATGATTATGAGTTGCAGGAAAGTAAAAAAAATGGAGTGTTTAAATAGGGAAGAGAATAGAAAAGTAATAATAGCTCCTGTATGGGTAGGTTGGCTGTTGTCAAAAAAGTTTAAATTTAAGAAACTTTTTTTATTTTTTTATTTTTTATTTTTTAACTTCAAGAAAATCATCAGGGTAAAGAAGTTTAGAAACCCTTGAAGGACTTTGGCCAAAGGATCGTTTGTCTAAAATTAAAATAATAATAGCAAATGATGATATACCTTTATGTACAGGTTTCATGACGTATCTTTATACTATGCATCATGAGTGCAGTAGCCTTCACAATCTTATCACCCCTTGAAAGAGACATTAAATTCCCTTAAGGAATTTCAGACTTAAGGCACTTCTCCCGCTTGTGGGATATCCCAGCCTATGCATCGTCCCTTTAGTTAAAGAGAGAAAATCTGAATATGACGATCAGTGACCATAGCCAGTGGAGCTACGCTCAAGAACCTAATAAATCAATACTAGGAATTGAGCTCAGAGGCATTGTCACTCGAGAATGCAAACACGAGACACTTCTATCTGTCCATCAACAAGCAGAGCCTACGATTAAAACCTAGGAATGCTTGCGTGGCTCTCTATAGAGCATGACACATGAACCTTATTTACAAACTGGCGTGTGAAGGTCCACCCGAGTCAATGGTGGGTCGGTCTGCCACTGGTAGGGGCTCCATACTCAATTAAGAGCATGGTACTCTTTCAATCGCCTTCTTTTATTTTTTTTTTTTTTTTTATTTTTTTTATTTTTTTTTTTTTTTCGAGAGATGAACAAGATAATATATATATGTTGTTATGGTTGTGGCTCACATTTTCCTCTGGTTTTACGTCTAGTAACGGCTTAAACGCCTTCTATGAGTCGAGGATAAGCTTCTCATCTAATTTTCTTATAAATTGGAAAATAATGTCTTTTTGAGTTAGATTTCTAAGACTGTAACGCTTTTGCTCATCCCTGAAGAGATTCCACAAATTAAAAAGTTCTCGATGCACAACTCCACAAGAATGTGTCTCAAAAGTCAATAAGATATCATCTAATAACTTCTTACTCAGTCCATTCTTAATAAAGTATATTTTATCTTCTCGATTTACGAAAACCATTCCCAAAGAACGACATCGCGTGTTGCAATTCCATCATACACATTTGTAACAAACTTACATTATTTTTGCTCTTCTCCTTTTAGAATAAGAACTTTTACCGAGACTCGGTATGTATTGGGACAAATGAATCTGAAGATTCACCAGCTAAACAAACTTTTGGTTCGATTATCCAGCGTATATCTTCTGAGATGCTCTTGTACATTAACAGTCTCAGTCTTTCACACCTAACTTTGTAGATTTTTGTTAGAGTATTTTCAGGAAGAGAAAGAAAATGATTTCTTAAATTCGAGAGAATAACGTCCATTTTAAAAGAAGAAAGAATCAGTTATTATTATAAATTGAAAAACAAATTGACTTGAGAGTCACAGAGTACCATTATCCGCCACTTAACCGGGATCACAAAGAATTGCAAAAAGAAAGAAACAAAATTAAAATAAATTCTACTCATAACATGGATTAGAAAGGGAAATGAATTCTACCTTAACAACTTGATGTTCCAGAAATGGTTCGAGTCTTTGTCCATTAACCTTAAATACATTATCATTCCTAGGGTTCTCAATGTTTATGGCCCCATGAGGATACACATATTTGACAACAAAATGACCAATCCACCTAGATCTCAATTTTCTATGGAATAAGTGAAGACGAGAATTATAAAGCAGAACTTTTTGCCCAATTTCAAAATATTTTCTCAAAATTGATTTGTCATGAAAAGCTTTTATTCTAACTTTATAAATTTTTGAGTTTTCATATGCATCATTTCTCAATTCCTCAAGTTCATTTAATTGCAATTTGCGTAACTTGGAAGCATCATTAAGATTTGAGTTGAAAGCTTTAATGGCCCAAAATGCTTTATGCTCCAATTCTACAAGCAAGTGACAGGATTTTCCATAGATTAACTGATAGGGTGACATGCCTAAAGATGTTTTGAAAGTAGTACGGCAAGCCCAAAGTGCATCGTTTAATCTTAAAGATCAATCTTTACGATTTGGGTTAACCGATTTTTTTCAAAATTTGTTTAATTTTCCTATTTACTAATTCTACTTGACCACTTGTCTGAGGATGATAAAGGGTGACAATTTTATGGGTGATATCATATTTCTTCATTAAGGATTCAAATGGTTTATTGTAAAAATGTTTTCCCCCATCACTGATGATAGCTCAATGGATTCCAAATCGACTCAAAATATTTTCTTTTAAAAATTTAAGAACATTTTTATAATTATTATGTTGACATGGAATCGCCTCAATCTATTTTGAGACGTAATCAACTTCAACTAAAATATACACAAATCCAAATGATGATGGAAATGGACCCATGAAATCAATTCCCCAATAATAAAAAATTTCAATGACAATGATAGGGTTCAGAGGTATCATGTCTCGTTTAGAAATGGAACCCAATTTCTGACAACTTTCACAACTTTTGCAAAAAATATAGTTATCCTTAAATAAAGTGGGGGGGATAAAATCCACAATGCAAGATTTTCGTAGCTGTTTTATTTGAAGAAAAATGACCTTCACATGCTTCTGAATGACAAAATTTAATGACACTACTTACCTCACTGTCGGGTACACATCTCTGAAAGACTTGATCAGGACAATATTTGAACAAATATGGGTCATCCCAATAAAAATTTTTCACCTTAATTAAAAACTTTTTTTATCTTGGTGCGCCATTGAAGCAGTATTACCTATTACAAGAAAATTAATAATGTTAGCAAACCAAGGCATGGAAATGATAGAAAATAAAAATTCATCGAGAAAAGAATCATTGATAGGTGTGTTATCAAAAGATGAGCCAGTTGTAAGTCTGAACAAATCATCTGCAATAACATTTTTGACTATTTTCTTGTCTTTTATTGTGATGTTAAACTCTTGAAGCAACAAGATTGATCGTATCAACCTAGGTTTGGCATCCTGCTTAGACATTAAATATGTAACAGCAGCATGATCAGTGAAAATAATAGTAGAAGAACCAATTAAATAAGCTTAAAATTTGTCCAATGTAAAAATTACAGCAAGAGTTTTTTTCAGTAGTGGTGTAATTCATTTGTGCACTATTTAAAGTTCGACTTGCGTAATAAATTACATGAGGCTTACCTTCCTTTCTTTGGCCTAAAACAACATCAATAGCAAAATCACTAGCATCAAACATTAACTTAAAAGGCAAAGACCAGTTAGAGGATTGCATGATAGAAGCAGATGTCAAAAGACCAATTAATTTTTAAAAAAAATTCTGACAATCTTGGGTCCAATCAAATAGTGCATCTTTTGTCAGAAGATTACATAATGGTCTAGATATGGCACTAAAGTCCTTAATGAATCTTCTGTAAAATCCTATATGTCCTAAAAAGGAACGAACTTCTCTAACTATTTTTGGGGAAGGCAAATGAGCAATTAATTCAACTTTAGCCTTATCAACTTCAATTCCCTTAAAAGATATCACATGTCCTAACACTATTCCTGAGGCAACCATGTAATGATATTTTTCTCAATTTAACACAAATCATTTTTCTTTGTATCTTTTAAGAACTTTTTCCAAATTATCAAGATAATTTTTAAAAGAATTTCCAAAAACTGTTAGGTCATCCATGAAAACCTCTAAATAATGCTCAATTATGTCACTAAAAATACTTGGCATGCATCTTTGAAAAGTTGTTGGAGCATTACAAAGACCAAAAGGCATTCTTCTATATGTAAAAGTGCTAGAGGGGCACGTAAAAGTGGTCTTTTCTTGATCCTCTAATGCAATTGATATTTGATTATACCCTAAATAACTATCAAGAAAATAATAGTAGGGATGTCCTGCTACTCTTTTCAGAATTTGATCAAGAAATGGCAAGGGGAAATGATCTTTCTTAGTGGTTGCATTCAATTTTCTAAAATCAATACATATATGTCAACTGGATGAGACTTGGGTAGGTATTAATTCACCTTTTTTTATTTTCAACCACTGTTATTCCAGATTTCTTAGGTACAATTGTGTAGGGCTTACCCACTTGCTATCAGAGATAGGATAGATAATTCCAACATAAAATAATTTGAGAACTTCAGCTCTAACTGTCTCTTTCATGTGTGGATTTAATCTTTTTTGAAGTTATTGAGATGTTTTAGCATTATCCTCTAAATGTATTCTATGTGTACAAATTAATGGATTAATGCCTTTTATGTCTTTTAATGTCCATCCAATTGCACTTTTATGCCTTTTAAGTACTTCTAACAACATACCTTCTTGTTCTTTAGTTAGGGATGAGGAAATTACCACTGGAAAACTTTGTTCTTCTCTTAAAAATGTGTACTTCAACCCAGCAGGTAATGGCTTTAGTTCCAGTGTGGGTACTTCTTCATGGGTATCATCATTCATGGATTTTAGCTCTTCGAATCTTGGCTTCCATCCTTTGTATTCCATTACCTGTATACAGTTAAGCAAAGAATATATTTTAGAAACATCATCATCTAACTGTGTAGCTGAATCAAATGAATTAATTAAATAAATTTTTAATGGATCAGAAGAATTCTTGGTTTGAAGATGATCATCTATAATGGCCTCAATCCCTTCAATTTCTTCCTTTTCATCATAGACTTCCTGTGGTTGCTTGTACGTGTTAAAAATATTAAGCTCCAGTGTCATATTTCCAAATGTTAGCTTCACCACTCCATTTCTACAATTTATCAAAACATTAGATATTGCTAAAAATGGCAACCTAAAATAACAGGAATTGACTTGCTACTATTTTTCATAGGTTTAGTTTCCAAGATAATAAAATTCACAGGATAAATGAAATTATTAACTTGTACCAACACATTTTTCACTATTTCTTTTAAAATTTTAATTGATCCATCGCAAGTAGAAGAATTACAGAAGTTAGTTTTAACTCACCCAAGTTGAGTTGCTAATAAACTAACTATGGAAGCAAATTAACACTAGTACCAAGATCAAGTAAAGCTCGTTCAATTTTGTGTTCTCCAATAATCCATGAAACTGTAGGATAACTAGAGTCTTTATATTTCAATGTATTATTTCTCTAAATAATGGAGCTTACTTGTTTAATCAAAAAGGCATTCTTTTTCATATTATGTTTCATTTTAACAGTGTACAAGTCCTTCAAAAATTTAGCATAACAAGGAATCTGTTTGATAGCATCTAACAGAGAAATATTGACCTTCACTTGTTTAAAGATTTCAAAAATTTCACTGTTATGGTTCACTTTACTTGAATTATTTAATGCTTAAGGATATGGGGGTGAAGGCGAGGGTTTGGTCTCCTTTTGGCCGGGTGGCTTATCAACTCTTTCCTCATCTTTGGGACTTGATGCATCATCTTTCTCACAAGATTCAAGAATTTGTTTTTCAACAACCTTTCAACTCTTAAGAGTTATCACTGACTTGACTTGATCTATATGTTGGCTTTCTGAACTACCCTCATTTAAGTTGTACTGACCCTTGGAATTTGGTTGAGATTGAGAGAGAAACTTTCCTTTCTCGTGAATGGTGAGTGTAGAAGAAAGTTTAGTAAGAGTGTCTTTTATGTTAATCATGGCTTGAGTATTTTGGTTATTAATGGCCTCTTGCTTTTCCATGAATGCATGCAATGTTCCCTCAAGATTTTTCTTATATGGTGGGACATAAAGTGCATATCCTTGAGAATTTGTGAATCTTGCTGTGCCTGAGGAGGTGGTGGTTGCATAAATTGTGCCTAATTGTTAGTCCTCCAACTGAAGTTTTAGTGATTTCTCCATCTCAGATTGTATGTATCTGAAAAAGAATAAGTGAATGACTTTTTAAAATTGTTCATTGCATTTACTTATTCATGCACAACTTCTTTAAAAACAAGAATTTTTAGATATTCATTTGTTAAGTGTCCTAATTCATCACAAATGCTACAAATTTCTTCATTTTGCACAGATTTGACTTCTTTTACTTTTCCTGATTCCATGGCTTTAACCTTTCTAGCCAAACTAGCAAACCTAGCATTTAGATCTTCTTCTTGACTAAGATGATATTTTCCTTTACTAGCATTTGCAAGGTTATATCTAATTGAATTTTTAGAAGGATTAATATTATGCCAAGATTATAGTCTGAAGCTTCTTCAAGTTCTTTATCAAGAAACTCACCATTGCACATTGTTTCCATAAATTGTTTAGTTTCAGGTGTTAACCCTTTATAAAAGAAGCTTATAGTATGTCATTTTTCAAAACCATGATGTGGGCAAGAATTTAACAAATCTTTAAAACGTCCCCAATTTTGAAAATATGTTTCATTTGAATTTTGGAAAAAATTTTGGATTTGTCTTTTCAAAGCATTAGTTTTATGTGGTGGTAAAATTTTCTTTAAAAACTCACCTTGCATTTCTTGCCATGTGCCAATTGATCTTAGTTTCAAAGTGTTAAGGCAAGTTTTTGCTTTATCTTTCAAAGAAAAAAGAAACAATTTAAACTTAACAATCTCTTCAGTGCAAGTTTGGTCATTAAAAGCGGTACATACTTCCTCAAATTCTTTTAGATGTAAATATGGGCTTTCATATTCTAAATTATGGAAATTAGGAAGTAAAGAAATCATACCCGGTTTAAATCTAAATTATTACAATTGAGTAGAAAGATAAAACATGATAGACTAAAATTTTAAGATGGTTGCAAATATTCAAGCATGGTTCACAATGGTTGATTTTCATGTTCATCATGTACACTTTCATTTTCAGTCATTGTGTTTAATGTGTGTGATTGTGATTAAGACAAATCAATATATAAAGTACCAGGATTAATTTTAACTAAACGACCAGAATTTAAATCACAATACTAATTAAGTATAAACAAGTAACTTAAAATAGAAAAGAAAATGCACAAGTAGGCGGTATAAACTTGCCATTAAATATATTAACAAGGATGTGGTATAAACTAGCCACCATATATATATTAACACATAGTTAATAAATATTAACAAGGGTGTATTATAAATCACCCACCAAATAAATATTAACAAGGGTGTGGTATAAACTAACCACCAAATAAGTTAATTAATAAGCTAATAAATTAAAAAGTTAGTAAGTAGATAAATTAAAAAGTAAAAAGCAGGTAAATTAAAATATTAGAAGTAGGTAAATTAAAAAGTTAGAAAGTTAGTAAGTTAGTAAGTTAGAAAGTTAGATTTAAAGTGTAGAAAGAAAAATACGAAAGTAAAATACAAAAAATAAAATACAAAAAACAAAGTATAGAAAGTAAATTTATAATATGAAAACCGGAGAGAGACATAACCCCACCAGAACCGGCGAAGGAGGAAGAAGAGAAAAGTCAAGATTAGGATATTATTAGAACATAAAGTAAAAACCAGAGAACCAGCAAACAAATTTTTTTTTTTTTTGCGAGAGAGAAGAGAAGAAGAAAGATTATTTCATTAATGATTAAAGATTATAGAGGGAGAAGAGAGAGTTTCTCTCACTAAATTAGTACGTTAGTAAGTACAAAGAAAAAAAATTAAAAGAGTAGAAAAAAATATATATATATATATACACACACACAAGATCACAGGGATAAAAAATATATATACAAAATATAGACAAAATAATTTTTTTTTTCAAATTAAGTCTCCGGCAACGACGCCAAAAACTTGATGCAAATTATAAGTTGCGAACCCAAGTGTAGGTTGTTTCAAGTAATAAATTCTCGGGAGCCCGAGGTTGATCCACATGGAATTGATGAAAAAAAAATTATTGACATAAGAAAAATATTTTGTCACAACAATAAAGGTGATAAAACTTAGTCATAAAAAAAGATTTACTTGAGTTAGGAGATCCACTCTTAGTAAGTAAATTAAGGATAATATTAATTTTTTTTTATAACTTAATTAGAATCCATGCATAATAGAGGTTCCAATCAAAAAATATAACATTCTAAATTCATTTAAATTTATATATATAGTTATATTATGGTTCCTTTAATTATTTATTAACACTACCACCACTTATAAATAGGTTCAAGGATTCATCGTACCAACCTCTTGTCTACAATGAATCAAGATCTCCACTTTATAAAGAGGGTTTCTAAATTGATTGGAAACAAAATACAATACGTATAATGACCACTTGATAATATATCATTTAAGTACAAGAAAGAAATTAATCTAACCTTAACTTATTACCAAGAGTTTCACCATTTCACCCAAGTAAAATGAAAATTAGTTACTCATAGAGAAGAGAAAAGAAAGAGAGAAGAAGAAGAAGAAGAACATGACTTCAATTTAGAACAAAAGAAAACTACAACAAGATAAACAAATAACACAATAGCATGATCTTAATCTCTAACACCAAGATTCTTAAATGATCAGCTAATGGTGCCTTTTATAGAGGATTAGGGATACAGAATCACAAGGGGGCTGATTAATGAGTGAGTGGATGAGTGAAAAATGCCAAATGACTTTTTATAAGTAAAAAATTATTGAGATTTTTTGTCTCTGAAATCATTCAGTGCTAAACTCATTGAATACGTCAAAGAATTGAAAAATGGTTTTCATGAAAGTTTTAGACTTTTGTCTTAGCTTTCAAATTCCATTAGTTTCAGCCCAAAAATATTCCTACAACTTAAGATATGGTCTGATTACTACACACTGCTCAGGCCCAACTACAGCTCCTTTGTTCTGACTTGCAAGCCCAATATGACCTCTAAGAAATCCGATCTGGGTCTTGTGATCTTCATGAAAGTTGTATATATGGATCTTAACTTACAGATGCCAAAATTTAAGCCCCATTCAGTTCTTATAGCCCAAGTTATGCCATGATTACCGCACATTATTCAGGTTTCAATAACAAAACCTATGTTCTAAATTCCAAGCGCAAGTAATTCCACTAGATGTTCGATTTTGACTTAGAGCTCTTCATGAAAGTTGTAGAGCTCTATCTTATCTTTCCTACAAGGTAAGATAAATAATTATTAGACATCTAGAACTCAAGATATGGCTAAAATATAAAAACAATGTAAGATGTAAATCATGCTAAAAAAATCAATTAAGTCCAATTTGAATCCAAACTTACAAAACATAACCAAACTCAATCAATTAAGTACATGGAGAGTGCAAATGACTAAAAAAGAGATTTTATTAATGTATAAAATATGTGATTATCAGTTTCTTCCTTGCGTAATAGCAATAATGAGCGTGTTGAGACCAAAGGGTTGGTACATGCAAAGGGATTCCAACGCTCAAGTCAGGCTGTGCACAAGTAGGGTTATGCTGTGAGTGATAAGTTATTGATACCTATTTAAGGTGACTTAGCCTAATATTTATAGAGGTTGGATAGATACATTGTCATAATGGAGAAATACATTCCTGTAATAGTAGTAGGAAGAAATATGTTCCTTATTGGAATATAGATATTGTAATTACGAGCAATTAGAGGCAATTATGGGTGATATTATTCTGTAAGATCATGATTGGTAATAACAGATATTATCAAGATCTATCCATTGAGCAAATCTTAAGGTAAAGTTGTTGCTACCCAATGTCGTGGTTTAATAGGCATAGAGTTGGGATCTTGTCTACATATCATAAGTAATCTCCAACCGAGGGCGTGGATGTCGAATTCTGGCAGACTGCCTGCCGGGTCAACCAACAGGACATGACCCTAGATTACGGTCCAGAACAAGATCAAATAAGAGAGATGGAGAAGAATAAGGGAAATATCAGAAGAGAGGAAGAAATGGAATTCAAATATAGAAGACAAGTTTCATAATCCTCAACACCCTCTCCTCGACTCAGTCCTCCCAATATATACCCTCACTCCTTACTACACATATTCCCTCCACATTCTGTTAGGCATCTTAGCTCTCATGCTCCTCCTCACATCATTTCCCTTGCTACCCGGATCAAATGCCGTTTGTGACTCCTTTTAATAACCTCTTCCATATCAACAGAGGAGATTATATCCTTTTTGTGTGCTTTATCCAGATCAACCCCTACCATTTCCTTCAAATCAATATCATTGCCCCCCTTAGTCATGACATTTCAATTAACTTTTCATTTTTTTAATAAGGATCTTTATACAACCACAGTATGAGTCTTTCAATAACTTTTAATTTTTTTTAATTATTTATATGAACTTCAATTTTATTAGTTAGCCACATCTTCTAATAGCAAACATGAAATAAAAGATGGTGAATCCTTAAGCTATATGTCAGTATCTCCTAATATGCCAGAATGAGCAGGGAAATCTACCACCCTATTACAATCACGAGGTACAATATTACTATTAAAATCATAAAAACATGAAGCATAAAGAAAGATGTCTTTGAGGATAAATCTATTATAAGAGAAATCCTCATTACACTCCAAGATGCAGGAATATGCATTCGATGCATCACTTTCCAACACAATTCTTTGAAAACCTGCCTCCCATGCAAATAAAAGGCCTTCTCTGGCAACTATCAATTCACCATGATGGGGGTCTACACAACCATGAATGGAATGCACCTTACCTGCCATAAATTGGCCCTGGGAGTCCCTGATAACAATGCCTATCCCCAGTATATTATCCTTCATTGAGATTGCAGCGTCTACATTCACTTTGTAAATGTTTGTACTTGGTCTCTGCCAACCAGTCTAGTTATGCCTTGCATTTAACACCTGATGCCGATTTGGAATATATTTGCTGATAGTCTGCATGCTTAACAACGCTTCTTGAGCCACTTCACGTGAGGATTTCATGGGCTTGCCCTGTCAAATTAAATTCCTATTCCACCAAATATGGTACCATATAGCAGTACTAGTCTCTCATTGCTTCAACGTCAATCCATCCAAGGCATCAAATAATAATTTTTCCTAATGCATGACGTTGATATCAGGATTAAGAAAGATAGCTTGATCAGCTTCATATAAGGCATTCCTAGTAAAAGGGCATTGCAAGAAAACATGTAGCAATGTCTCCTCCCTATGCCCACAAAGGTAACAACCTCCCTCCACCTAGACTTCTTTTGAAAGGAGCCTATCTTTTGTTGGGATGCATCTTCCAGGAACTCTCCATAAAAAGACTCTCGTTCTCAATTGTAGATCAAGCTTCCATACCCTTTTCCACCTAGTGTCAACTGCTTCCAATCTATGATAGATCTTGAAACCTTGGATATTCCTGTCAGCTTTATCCCAAATCACCTTGCTCCAAGCAAATTTGTACGCACTTTTTACTGTGAATAATCATCGGTTTTCCAAAGACCAAAATGGGTT
Organism: Ormosia semicastrata; assembly: GCA_029884595.1. Taxonomy (NCBI): domain Eukaryota; kingdom Viridiplantae; phylum Streptophyta; class Magnoliopsida; order Fabales; family Fabaceae; genus Ormosia; species Ormosia semicastrata. Next base: position 1,148,532 of record JAQQTO010000040.1, read on the forward strand.
GTCATGGTGATGCCTGTGATTGAGTGGTAATGCCAAGATAGCCTTTGGATCTCTTAGTGAAAAGATGGATAAAAAAAGATCAAGGTTCCATTCTCTAGATTCATGATTTAGTGTCTACTTGTTGCAACTAAATGAGGACAAGATATGGATCCTGAATTTTGAAGTTTGGGACTCCAGGAATCCAAGGATCATCACAAATATCAATTCTGAAGCCATCACCAACTCTCCAAAGAATACTTTGCTCCAAAATTTTCCTTCCCTCAATTAAGCTACGCCAAGTAAATGATGGGCTAGCGCCAAGATGCGCATTTAAAAAATTCCTTGTTGGATAGTACAAGACCCTTAGCACTCTAGCCACCAAGGAATCTGAATCATGGAGAAGTTTCTAACCTTGCTTGGCCAACATGGCAAGATTGAACGAATGAAGATCTCTGAAACCCATCCCCTTGCAATCTTTGACCAACACAACTTTTCCTATTCTATCTAATGAATTTTGTGAACGTATGATTAGTTTCCCCACCAAAATTTACATACCATCTGCTCCAACTCTTTACAAAGAGAGATAGGAATTTTAAAACATGACATCGAATAAGTAGGGATGCCTTACGCCACCGCTTTGATAAGAATTTCCTTACCTCCCTTTGAAAGAATTTTCTCCTTCCACACCTTCAACCGCTTCCAAATTTGATCCTTTAAAGATTGCAGAGAGTGATTTTTAGATCTTCCAATCATGGTAGGCAAACCAAGGTACTTTTCTAAGAAAGCTACAGTTTGGATTTTGTAGCATTGTAGGATCTGCGGTCTTAAATCATGCACAACATTGGGACTAAATAACAAAGCTGACTTATCAAAATTCATTACTTGACCCAATGCTTCACCATAAAAATCTAGAATATCCATAATTGAACTACAATCCTCCATTATAGCTTTAGAGAAAATGAGGCTATCATTTGCAAAAAAATAAATGAGAAACCATAGGAGTAGCTCGACAAATTCTTAACCTAGAAAACATATGCATTTGTTCAGCTTCATAGAGAAGAGAGGACAAACCTTCAGCACAGAGAACAAATAGGTATAGAGACAAGGGGTCTCCTTGTCTAAGCCTTCTCTGAGGTCTGAAAGTTGCCCTAGGAACCCATTAATCAACACTAAAAATGAAATTGTTGTCACATATTGCATAATTCTAGATATCCATCCATTCCCAAAATTCAGCTTCCTCATTATTGCTTCTAGAAAAAGCCATTCAACTCTATCATAAGCTTTACTCATGTCAAGTTTCATAGCTAGAAAACCTTTACTGCTAGATCTCTTGCTTCTTAGAGCATGTACTAGCTCGTAGGTGATTAGGACATTATTCGTAATATGGCGATTTCGCATAAAAACACTTTGAGAAAATGATATAACAGAAGGCAAAATGACTTTCAACTTGTTAGCCAAGACTTTGTTGATAAACTTATAGAGTACATTGCACAAAGAGATAGGTCTAAACTATTTCATACTAAGAGCTAATTGAATTTTTAGAATTAGAACAATGAACATTTGATTAATTTCATCAATGAAGTCCCCATTATTGAGAAAGTTCAACATAGATTGTGTAACATCATATCCAACATTGTTCCCAAATTTTTGAAAAAATAAAGTAGGCATACTGTTAGGACCTAGTAATTTTGTGCCACCCATCTAGAAAATAGCCTCCTTAACCTCCAATGCTATGAATGGCATAAACAAGAAATCGTTCATCTCATCAGTGAACTTTCCACTTACCCTTGACAATGCATCATCAATTCTATATGGATTACCTGTTGTGAATAAATTTTGGAAATATTTCTTAGCGACATATTCTATATCTTCAAAATGGCAATTTCTTTCATCATGCTGAATTCTGAAAATTTTATTTTTTCATGTCGTGCTGAAGCTCTCCCATGAAAAAAATTTGTATTTCGATCACCTTCTTTCGTCCATCGTACCCTTGATCTCCGCCTCCACATAATCTCTTCTTTATTTAGAATCTCATTAAGTTCATGTTTCAATGATTTCAACCGAGCTATGTTGTCTTCGCTAGGCACATTGCTACTAGGCTTCTTAATCTCTTCCTGACACTCCTTTATCTACCTGTTAACATTGCCAAACTCTTTTTTATTCCAATCCTAAAGGATCTCACCTATACAACCAATTTTTTGGACCACTGCTGACACATCAAAAGAACTAGAATAATCCTTCCAGCTATTAGAAATAATTTCAACACAATCCTCACAAGAATCCATATTTTTTTAAAATCGAAAAGGTCTCTTCCTCTTCTTTTCCGAATCAAAAAGTTTGCCACCATCAATATCAAGCAAAATGGGGCTATGGTCGGAATAGGGAGAGGAGAGATGAAAGACCTGGGCCTTTCTCCATAAACTAATCCAAGATGAGTGTGCTAAGAATCTATCCAATCTCACTTGTACATTTTGGTATCCATTTCTACAATTAGTCTAAGTAAACTTGTAGCCCGTAAAACCCAAATCATGTAGTCCACAGTAATCAGTGGCTTCTTGAAAGGCTTCTATCTGTCTCTCTGATCTTGAATCTCCTATTTTACCGAAACCATTAAGAATCTCATTAAAATCCCCTCCTAAGATCCATGGGATGTTAGAAATCCTATTTAAGTTCTTTGATGAGTTGCCATGATATGAATCTTTCAGATACCAAATGTTCTCCATAGAACAGTGTATACCTCCACTCCTCCTTCCCTCCTTTGCGCCTCAGCGAACAATCCATAAAATGGTTGCCATAAGATTTAATTGTGAGATCAATTTCATTCTTCCACGACATCCCCAAACCTCCTTTTCTACCATCGTTGCTAACACCAAGACCACAGTTGTAACCCAACTTCCACTTTAAATTGATGAATTTTGAGCTTGAAAGTTTTGTCTCTATCAAGCATAGAACATCGGGTTTTTCTTGCCTCACCAAGAGGCATATAGCTAGAATTGCCTATGGATTCTTAAGACCACGACAATTCCAAGTGAGTATTTTCATTGGTCTAGGCGGGGTTAAAGAAGATGCCATCCCCACAACCTCTTCATCAAGTTTTCGTGTTTATAAAGCTATCTAAGTCCCATCCATCTCCGTTTCTTCTATACCATCTAAGAACGCTTGTAGATTCCTTTTAGTATTCACCTTCGACCCCCTTTCCTTACGCCCCTCACATGTTGCCTTGTCTTTCACCTGTTTCTTTGCACTAATATTTTTCTTTGATGGATTCAGTTTCCTCCTTGCAAGTGTACCAACTTAGCATAGGCTACTTGGTTATCGAGTAGACCCATTACCACGTCCTTCTATCAACAACGTCCTATCATTACCAACCGACACTGAGCGACCTAGGCTGCTAGCCACTCTAGTTGAGCTAGTAACCTTGTCTTCATTCTTCTCTTTAATAGTTCTTCTCTCCACCATGGACCTAACTGAAGCTGACTGCATGGGACCAGGAGCTGTTTTAATTCCTAGTTGCATGGATGCTCTCATCTAGTCCCCAAATTGAATCTCATCCTCCTCATTTGATCCTTCATTCTCACAATCATCGTACGAGTGACCTAACATCCCACAAGCGTAACAGAAATTCTGAAGCCAGTCGTATTGGATGAAAAACCATTGTTTCTCCTCTGCCTCATCTAGCATCACCATGATACCCCTTCTCAAAGGTTTTGTGATATTCAGCAAGACTCTAATACGAAGTTGGTCCCCTATTGCTCTACCATCTCTATCTACTACAACCTCAAGACATGATCCCATGGCTGCATTAATCTGTTCTCCCGAGCTTTTCGTCATGGCAGTGAAGGGAAGATTGACCACCCTCACCTAAAAGGAAAGGATTCAAAGGTAAGTTCGGATGGTCTAGCCCTCCCATCATAGTCCTGCACCACCAACAGATGCTTGTTAAACGACCATGGGCGGCCTTCAAGGACGCAGTCACAGTCCTTCTTGCTTGCGAATTCGAATAGCACCACATTCTCTCTAATTTTTCAAAATTCCACTCCCTTGATTGGCCTCCATACTTCCTGCATCATTCTGTCTAGAGCTTTCTGGTTGTATGGCCTTATGGTGATTAGACTAGCGACCAACATAAACTTCTTTACACCACTAGAACTTCCCTTATCCACAGACTCCGCTCCAATGGCTATGTTTTCCTCCTTAGAGAGTTTCAATTTTTTTGCACCTTCTAATCAAATCCTCTGCCATCTCTATCTCCCTCCACACCACCGAACCAGCTGCAATTCCCCTCTACCACAATCAGACAATAAGGAAAGTTTGTCACCAAGAGGCGAGACGAACCTCCACTACAGTTCCTAGCTGCCAGGCGCCAAACCTTAACAAGCCAAAGTTTTAGGGAGGACATATGAAAGTTCATTAACTTTTAACTTTAGATAATATTAAGATAACATATCTTCATAAATTAATCTTTAAGATAATTTTTAATTTAATCCAAATTTTTATAAATTATACTTAAAAATTAAAATAAAAAGTTAAAAGACTCAAGAAAATGAAATTATCTAAAATTAACTATAATCAAGTAAAATTAAATAAAAATCATAAAAAAAATCTAAAAATATATATTATTTTACATCACATCATGTAGTTTAATTGATTCACCGATTCCTTTGGTGCAAAATCTCGTCTGGGCTTCAGTCAGGTAATTCTAATTCTAATTTGTATAACCGGATTTTCTAGTCATCCCAACGCTGTCATAATATCTACACGTTTTATCAACATCTCGTGGGCTATGAACATTTAATATGGAAAATAAAACATGATACAAATCAAAAGTAGCCTATAGTATATGCTTCCAGCCCAAATAGCTGAAATGCGAGCCCCATTGTATAAAAAAAAAAAGGTTACAAGGCCTTCTGTGTGTTATCAAAGGGTACACAAGGTCATTTTTTTTTTTTTTCTGAAAAAGTTGCTTTGTGGCTCAGCCTGATAGACTTTGCATCCAACTTCTATATGTTTTTCACGGAAACTTAGGAAACATGTCAGTTTTTCAACATCTGACTATGGTCAATGTCTCCACAAAACAAAAGCAAACAAGAAAATGACAGTCAAAAGCATTCCTGCATATTTGATCCATTGGTCGACACGGTTCCGTCTCTCAATTAGCCTCAAAACATAGTTTGATATCCCTACTGTATTGAGGATGTCCAACGCTTTTCGATGAGCACTCTGCAGCAAGATATAATTCAAATAAAAAGGTGTATCAGCAACAATACCGACTGGATTAACTATGCATCACTAATTATCGTTAGAGGAAACATTCTTAGAAATTAAAACCATCAGGATGACTTTCATGGAAAAACGAAAAAGCCAAGACTTTCATGAAAAAAAAAGGACCAAAAAACCAATCTGGAACACTTTGTTTTCAATAATAGAATAAAACTACAATTAAAAGCATCAACCAACTAATCTTGATGCAAATGCTCAACACAAATTAAAAGTCAAATAGAAATGTTGCAATTCCTAAGAATGCAATTTCATAGTATTACCTAAATGCATTGTTCATGTAAAATTTACTTAAAGGAGTGCTTTAAGAGTTATTTGTGATAGAAAAGTGTCTCTCAAGTTTAAAGACAAATTTTATTACACAGCTATAAGACCTGCGATGTTGTATGGTACTAAATGTTGAGTGGTAAAAAGTCAACAAGAGCATAAGATTAGTGTCGCTGAGATGAGGATGTTGCCTTGGATGTGTGGCTATATAAGACAAGATAAAATTAAGAATGAATGCATTAGAGAGAAATGGGTAGTACCTATTGTGAAAAAGATGAGAGAATCTTACCTTAAATAGTTTGGACATGTAAAGAAAAAACTCTTAGAAACTATTGTAAGAAGAGTAAATCATGTGGAGGATAGCCCAATAACTAAAGGTAAAGGGAGACCAAGAAAGACTATAAATGAAACGATTAAAAAATATTTAGATTTGTATGAAATTTTTGAAGACTTGATTTATGATATAGCACAATAGTGTTGTTTGATCCATGTAACTGACCCCACTTAATAGGAAAAGACTTAATTATTATTGTCATGTAAAATTTACTTGATTAGGATTCCATAATTACCCCTTAATCTAATATGCAAGAGGCAAGAATTCTTCAAAGTTAAAGGGAAAAGAAAAAAGGGAAGAGTTAAATGTTTAAGAGGTCGACATTTAGGAACAGAAAATAAAGTGAAAAGAACAAGAGAGAGAGACAAAAAGCAGAGATTTTGCACAATTACATCTAAGTCTAACAACTGATGACCTGCAGGACTGTTGCAATTTAAGCAATTACCACCTAAATTTCCTGGGTAAAGAATCCACTTCTTTCGCCCAACAAACATAAAATATAGTAAATTACACTTCCCTTCTTAAGGTTTACTAAAATAACAGCCGACTCCATTTTCATCCAGAAATAACAGTCCACCCATTGAACTGCCATACTAACATAATCATGTAAGATGCTAACAGAATATTCTTATTAACTTGATATCTAATCATAGTTACTTATTTTTCCTATTTGAAGGTACTTATTTCATTACTTATAAACTTTACAATAGTTGAAGAATTAATAAAACCAGATGAAATGATCACACGGTGTTGATCAACACACGTTAATGTTGATAACAATCTTTGATCTCAATAAATTGGAGTTGTTGTCTGAGTGGGACCATGAGCTCTTGCAAATGAATGCAACTCATGTGATGCACCATTGCCATTGATATAATTTATATGCAAAAGATGCAAGTGTAGTTCATTAAGAGCAAGCAATCAAAAATGGAAGAAAATTAAGAAAGAGCTAAGGGAACAAAAGAATGTCATTATCTGCAAGGCTACAGAGGCAATAATGGCAAAAGCTTCATCAGGAAAATCACCAGCAACACAAATAATAATAATAATAATAATAATAAATAAAATCATTATTTAGACGACCTCAAATTCTCAACTACTAAGACCTTCTAACTATTATTTCCATAGTCACCTCTACTACATATCATTTCTTTTAGAACAATCTCGTCATCCTTCCTTTCATGACGGATGTAGGGGGATGGTTAATCTACTGTGTATAACAAATTTTGTTTAACACATGTTTAGTTTCTTTAATTTTTTTACTGTTGCAACTTGCAAATGAATGCAACTTATGTGATGCACCATTGCCATTGATAAAAATTTATATGCAAAAGATGCAAGTGTAGTACATTAAGAGCAAGCAATCAAAAATGGAAGAAAATTAAGAAAGAGCTAAGGGAACAAAAGAATGTCATTATCTGCAGGGCTAGAGGCAATAATGGCAAAAGCTCCATCAGGAAAATCACCAGCAACACAAACATAATAATAATAATAATAATAATAATAATAATAATAAATTAAAAAAAATCATTATTTAGACGATCTCAAATTCTCAACTACTAAAACCTTCTAACTATTATTTCCATAGTCACCTCTACTACATATCATTTCTTTTAGAACAATCTTGTCATCCTTCCTTTCACGACGGATGTTAGGGGGATGGCCTCCATTGTTCTAAGAGTTAATCTACTATGTATAACAATTTTTGTTTAACACATGTCTAGTTTCTCTAATTTTTTACTTTGGCTTCTGCACTTCTGATACAAGCCAAAAATATGATAGGTGGTCAATTTTTTAGTATACAAAAGAAAATAATAAGTATTGTAGAGTAATTGGATTGTATGTGAATCTATATAGAAAAATAATGATGTGACTCGATATAAATTATGGGAATAATATAATTATGAATGAAGGAGTGTGGTTTTTTTTATGTATAAATATTGTATATCTAATATTACACCAAAAACAAATTTGTGACCCATTATTCAAGTGCTCAAAAATTCTAACTAAACACACTTTTAAAATCCTAATCCAAAATAATTTTAGTTGTTCATCCTATCTTAAGCTCAATTTTATTTAACATAACCAAATTATGAGCTATATTTGACCAATGACCATTCACTCTTTAAGAAATGCCATCATTTTAAATTTAAAATATATATAAATTTAGAGTTTGAAGTGTTCAAAATGTCGTGATCCTAATTTTGTACATTTAAGTTAATTATATAAACCCAACACAACTTTACATATATTTAAGGTATGCAATCTATAACAAAAGGAACATTATTTTGCATAATTTTTTAATATTTTGATCACAAAATCTTAGTTTATGTAGATGTAATATTAATTGCCATGGAAATTTTTACAAGTATACATATAACTTTTAAAATATGTGAATAAAATAATGAGATGAGAAATTTAATAACTGAGAAAAGAGATAAGCCAATTAGGATTTTAAAGAACAAAAAAATAATTTTAAATATTCTTGGAATTTACGCATTCTATTGAAAAAAATAAATTAAGGTTTTGTATAATTAATTATAAATGTTAGTTTAATATTTATTTTTGGCCCCGCATTACGTGTTTCCTAAATCTGTCCATGTTCCTTCCCAAGCTCAGTCCTTCCTTTTATGCACCTCACACTCCTCAATTGCACTCTCTTCATGCATTTATTTGAATATCGAACTAATTTGGGGTTTTAGGGTTGGTAAGATTCATTTAAAATTGATGGTGAGCAAATGAGTAAAAGTCAATCCTTCATGGTTCAATGGCCTGGGTCGTTAAAGATTGAAACTAAAATGTCACACTTGTTTTTCTCATTAACGAGATTAAGATGTGTATATTGCACCAAATAGTTTTTAATCATGCCTGCTGATGCAGTTTTAATTAGTTAAAGATTTGCATCAAGTATAGTAATGTCATACAAACGCACCAAAGGAACTGTTAGTCAATGGGGTGGACTGCCATTTTTAAGTAAGAATGGGGTTAAGTGTTATTATAACATACTTGAAGGAGGTTGAATGTTATTAACCCTAATATATAATCCGCCATCCACAACAAAAAAGAGAGGATTATAGCTAAACCTAAACAATAGCATCAAAGTGTTTGTTGTCACTTGTCATAGCTATCCGGCTATTAAGTATTAACCATGAACATTATTTGTCGACATTTGAAAGCAGAAGAGAAAATACCTTCAAGCGTTCCCTTTGCCCATGTATTGAAGAAAGGATGGCCTCTCCAAGTGCATTAGCATTTTCCAGCTCCCGAGCAGAACTGCGAACTGACTGCATTGCTTGTGCCTCCTCATCAAAAATTCTCAACACGTGAGTGGAATCCCCATTCTAGCACATGAAATGAAGTCGTTATGTAGCAAACAAAAAACAGTGAGCCACTAAACCAGAGCATGACAGCAGCAACATACAGCTCGTCCCAGCAGTTCTGCTCTCTCTTTAGCTTCTCTCATCCGTTTCTGATTCCTTAAGTTATATTTATCCAAACTTTCTTTCAACGATTCAGCCTCTTCAGCTATTTGTTCCACTTTTCTGCACAAGAAAACATAATACCACCTAATGAAGATGCTATCAACTAGAATACTGCAATAAGCCAAATAACAGAAACCAGGGACATATCATAACATATAAAAATAAATGGAAGGAAAAACAAAAAGATATAGATTTTTTGTTTGATAGAAATGAATAAATAGCATAAAGTTTTCCGTATGTGACCATTTTACATGATATGCCCAAACCAAATAAGTGTGATAATTAAATATGAAAGATTTAGAGAACCTGCCCATTATGGTTTTGCTGGGGACTTTATAATTCTGAAGCTGCTATAGATCTTAATGTTTTGGCTTAAAGAACATTACTTTGGCAAAGTTCAAGAAAAGGAATCGGGAAATGAATTATAGTCCATAAGATTGAGATTAAGATTTCAATGGTGAAAGGGTGTGTAAAATTAAAGCTGATCTAAAGTGGAATATGGTCTAGGTTTCACCCAGGAGGAAAGGGTGGGTCAAGGAAAATATTATAACATGTACCATCTCATTTAGTTAGAGGAATGGAGGTTATTGTTTAGCGTTGTAACAAGGAGAAAAGGAAAATTATGTAGATGTTCTTATTGCTCATTAACATGGTCAGAACAGAATGAAGAAGATCAGGCAGAAATAGAGAAACTATGCACACACTTGATTCAAGTTCTTGTTATTTAACAATGATAAAATGACAACTGAAAACTCTCAATTGCTAGCATATAACTGAATATATTTACAAACTAATGATTTTCCATTCGCCAAAAGTACTTGCCCTTGTAAACTACTAAAAAATGAAACTTGCTATGTGATATTTCAGACTCCTGCTACAGCTCAGAAAATATGCATCTCAGTTAGCATATGTAATATCTAGCTTTGTGTACACTGAGTGTAGAATTTATGATAATAGATCAGCGTATAACTATCGCAATCATAGTCATCCCCAAACTTAATATAATTTTAATTTTAATTTGAATACAACTCTTAAAATTTTTACCAACCTTATCTAATATGCCCGACATTTTTCTGAAATCTCCAATGAGAAATGAGAATTAATGAAAGCAACAGAAAATACAGAAACTAGCTAAAAAGACACTTCACAAACAGAAATTAAGCAGCATAAAATAAAATTCCCGTAAACCCCCTTACTCTATGTTTGAAATGCACATTCATCTCTATGCTAGTCCATGAAATTAAGCAACTGCTTTATGCACCAACTTTCCCATAAAACACACTAAAGGTTTTCAATTTTGCTACTATATTGCAAATTATTGATAATCTATAACCACCACATTTCACCGGTTCATCTTCCAAACAATAAAGGAACTTTTCTTTTCTTTTCTTTTCTTTTTTTTTGGGGGGGGGTTCACAGGTATCCCCACACCATTTGGGTGTGAAACTAATCCTAGGCACCGAAAGATAAAGTTAGGCTCTTCCCATAAATGGCGTCCCCAGGGTTCCCTGAAAGGGCAGTTTGCTTACCCGCCCGATCCATTGTGGGTAACAATAAATAAACTTTATTATAACAGCATTATGCACACCTTCTACATATAGTCAATTGAAAATCATTCCCTTGGATCATTTCAAAAATGAAATTTTGATCAAATTCAGCATCTCTACACAATCAATATTCTTCCCCCCATTCAAACAGAGTAATTCAGGAACTCTATAACTTCCTTCGCTGAAATACATTCTATAACTCGATCTCGGCACTCTATAAAACCACAACGAAAAACAATACACAGAAAAACGAAAATTTTTCATCAGAAACAGATAATCATCCTCATAGATTATCATGAATTCGATGAAAACGGGATCAGAAGCATAAGGATTTTGGCAACGCAGAACGAGAACAACGTAGAAAAGGGGAATTCACCTTTTCCAGAGATCGCGCTGAGGTTTGGCGGCGACGGATCGCCAGAGGCGGTCCATCTCGACGCAGAGGGATTGGATCTGAGTGATGTCCTTCTTGACGGCAAACGCGAGCTCCGAGTCGATGCCGCCGGCAGCGGCGAAGCTGGAGTACTCGAGGCGCTCGAGGCCGTCGCGGGACCTAAGCAAGAGCTTCTTCGCGCTTTGGTGAACCTCTGAGAGCGTTCCTCCGCCTCCTTCCATGGCAGTGACGGTGGTGGTTTCTGAGAGTTCCCTCGAGAGAAAGAGAAAGCTTCGCGGTTACGTACGGTGAGTCTCGAACGAACACGTAAAACTTGTAAAGTTGCAATAACTAGGAGCAACCCGGAGAGGAACGGGTCACGGGTTGGATCATTTGAACCCGTTTGTTTTATTATTGGATCTTTGAGTGAGATGGTTGAGTCATGGATGTTTGCTTTATATTTTTGGACATCGCGTTTGGTCCCTTTTTATAGTGAAATTTGCATTCTTTCATTTTTATTTTTTTTTATATTGGAGAGCCAAAGGTCCAAGACCAGAAAATAACAAAGCGACTAGAAAGACAAGGCATAGCAACCAATCTCGATTTTCTTATCGCGAACAGTAAAACACCAATATCCACACCGTATATTTGTGACGTTACTGTACATACGAAATACTCTTTGTCTTTGGCTTTTCATTTCATTTTCATTTCCCTCTTATAATCACACTTTCCCGTCCTCACTTTCTCCCTCAACTTTCCCCCTTTCTCCCAACGTCAATGTCCCTCTCAAAATTTCCCCTTTTATCCCGTCCCTTTCTCCCTCTCAAATTTCCCCCTATTCTCTCCACATTTTCCCTCCATCTGTTACGCTCTTCAGTGTTCATTTGCTTTCTTTTTTCCTTTTCTCACATAATCAGAAAATCCTCAATCTAGAGCTTCTCTCAAAAGCATGTCGTAGAACCTCTTGGCTAAGACTTCGAGATCATTGTCCTAGAAGTGCCAGCATCATCGTCGGAGAAACGGCAACACCATCATCGTCTTCGTCCACAGCGTGGTTGCCTCTTGAAGTATGCTGTCATCCTCCTTTGTTCTCCATGGGTAGTTGCTCTGTCTTTGTGTGTGTGGCTTGTTTGTATTTCAAAGGAGGTGCTCTTGATATACCCATATGTGTGTGCGCGCGCGTGCGTGTGTTTGTGTCTGATGATTGTGTGCAATGCATTTTAGGTGAGCTAGTATGTGCAACACTTGTATGTGTGTGTCACCTGCAAGTTTGTAACACCGAAGGTAGCATTTCCAACACTTGTATTTAAACTTATTGGCTTAGTTGATTATTATGTGTGTTGAATAAAGTAGTGTCAATATAAAGTTTATTGATTTGTTCTAAAAGAAATCAAGTAATCCCAATTGCTTTTGAGCTGTGCAGATGCATTGTAAGCTGGCATTTTCACACTAGTATATGCGATACTCTAGAATCTTGGATGCCTATGTTTGGGGTGCCAACATTGTGGAAAATTGGAAATGTAGGATTTCTAGGAATCTAAGATTTCCATATTCTTGGACATTCTATGTTTAAATTGAATAATTTTTAATTGTAACATAAAAAATGGGATCTAAACATTGCAGGAATTACCATTGAATCTAGTGATTGGGTGTGAAAATACTGTGCACCAGATACCCTTCTTCTTAGTCATAGACATTTGTTAGTATTTGCTATTGAGTCATGACTATTGAGAAATAATATTCAACAAATTTATTGACTGATGCTATTCACCATTTCAGGCATCATTATACCTGTTCAATGTCAACTGTGTTGGAGAAGAGTTTTTTTTTTTATGTCTCGCTTCATCAATTAACATGATGTTGTTCTCAGCAAAATTTTAAATTTTGATTGTCATGATGAATGGTTTTAAGAAGCCCATGGCTTGGTAGTAACTTATTCTTTCTGTGGTTGGTGCAGAAGTTATGAGACTAGCCATCTCATAGAGCTTGGTCGATCAAGTATACAGGTTTTGTTTCACTCTAATTTTTTAATTATGTTCTGAATATTATTTTATTAGTAAGTTAACTTAAAAAATTACACTATGATGCCATCTATTTCTTGAGTAGATGACATATTGGACTGGACAGTAATGAGTAGTGATCACATTGGATAAATATATTTTTTCTTAGTCATTCTCTTTATTGGTAATTCAATGCTTTAAATTTTGAAATTTGTTTTTCTATTTATCCTATTTCTATCTTCTTTGCATGTTTTTCCATTTTATTTAATACTTATCATTCTATTTATCCTATTCTTATCTTCTTAGTCATTCTTCTTTGCTTAGTGAATAACCTTTCATTTATCAATACCTGTTGTAGTCCATCAATGCAACAAAGGTGCTGTTATGGTGCTGTGAAGTCATTAAACTTGCCAAAAAGCTTGAGGTACCTATTTCTTCTATTTAGTAACATTATTGTGCATATGTTCACTTAGAATTTAGCAAATTCGTAATAACTTCTACAACTTTTTGTGTATAAGCCAACTCAAATTTATTATATCTTCTTTTATTTATCTCGTGATTTATTTCACTAAATATCAACTATCTTGAGTGCTTGAAGTTGATATCAAGATTTAAATATCTTAAATGGACCTATATGCAAAGTCTTTACCTTAGCTTTTACATGCCATGACAAGAGTAATAATTGTAATGTAATATATTTTGTACAGCTTAATTAGGTGATTTCCGTTATTTTGTTTGAAGCTTGAAAGTAGCATCTTCTACTTATTGTGTTGTGTTAAACTACTGTCACATGGCTTAAAAACTATATACAAGTTCTTAAACAATAATGGTTTTAAATTACATGAATAATATGTTGGTATTTGACAAATAGTTGATTTTTATCAAAACTTCTTTGAATTCTTCTCTAATTAATTTCAACTGCTTGCTACATATTCTTTAAATCTATTAAGTATAGGACCCTGAAGTTCTTTTTTATGTATATAATTTATCTAAAAAATTTAATAAAGTTAGTTTCTTTATCTCTTCTCTTTGGGATTTTATAGTGAAGAGTAATAGTAATGCCAAACTAGGCCTATAGTATGTTATTAGCATGAAATACTTGCACTTTGTTTCAGTATGTTATTAGCATGAAGTGCTTGCACTTTATTTCAAATCAATTATCTTTGTTCACAACTCCTCTTGCAATATTTGGTTCATTATCATTTAGTCAAATTAATTGTTTAAATATTCTAAGTAGTTTAAGTACTTTTTCATATAATATTTGATTCATTATCATTTGCTTATTATTCTTTTGTGTTTCATGGTGCAGGCTGTTGTAAAACTTATCAACTTTGGAGTGGGTGAGAAAGTGGAACCTTAAGGTACATTCTTTGCTTTTCCTTTGGTTTCTCTCTTATTTGCCATTTTTTTCTAATTTTTAATTATGTAGCACTACTTTTTTAACTTTAATTTTTAGTTGTATCCGATGTTGATAACTTGAACAATCAAGCGGCATTAGATAAGGCATTGGTAACCAAGTTATATCTATTTTAATTTAACTCGCCTATATGTGATCAGGTTTCATGAGTTTGTGAGTATTAATTTAATGATAAACCTTTGTGTTTTATTTGGAAGGTCTATTTAGGTGCTTTCATCATGAATTGCCATAGAACTATTGCTAGCAATCTACGGGTTTACTGATAGAAGATAATAGTCGAAAATGTAGTTCTCTACTAGACAAATTTTTTTGATAAAAATTATTATAGATGTCAATTATTTTTGCTATGCAAGATTTCAACAAGTCGGAAAGTTGAGAAGCAGATGACCCTTTTTTTTTAAGTTATCTATGAATGAAAAAGAGTAATGTAACAGGGAGAGTAATGTTGCTAAGATTGAAGTTGTTATATGTCAATATTTTATAGACTCAAGTAGCCTATACATACATGAATAACTTCATACTTACAAATTAAAAATGTGGAAATGTAAAGATGTACAAATTATTTTCCTATGATGTGGTTGTAGTAATTACATATTAGTTTTTGAATTCTATTCTTTGTTCTTGGTAAATTTTAGTACTACCTTAGCAATTTCTGTATCTATTGTATAGGTAATTATAGGTTCTACATATTTAAAGCTAAATGTGCTACACGGCAATATGTTGACATTGTTCTTGAAAACTAGAAATATGATAAGTAGGATATGTTGTACATTATTTTCATTCCTTATATTTAATACCCCATCACATAGGACCACCTACAAGGGCATCTTATTTGTCATATTGGTCAAGTTGCTAGTCAACATCATGGATGGAAGTCGCATATATCCTGATTTCATAGACACCAAGTTAGGATGTGATCAAATCAGCTGATGGTTAATTAGCATGCAATTTCAATTCAAGGAGATAAAATTTAAGTATATACTGATTGGGTGCTATGGGACTTTAAATCTAGAAAGAGTCCTATAATAATTGCAACAGATGTTGTAGCTTGAGGTTTAGGTACATTAAATTGTGCTTAGTTAATCATTTGAATGATATTCTTATTTAGTATAGGAAAATGAACTAGTGCTATAACTCAAAACTACCAACTTCACAGTTCTAAACAGCAATAGAGTACCATAGCAGGTAAGCCATCTTAAGTACATATTGCCTTTATATCAGCTCCACAGAACTGATCCTTAGTCATGACAAATTCTTCTAAGTTGACATCATCAGCTAATGTCATCCTAGAAGTGTGAATGGGCTTGATAAATATAGACAGTGGGTAGAAGCAACAAAGTGCAGATTTCCCACCAGACAAAAGCAGATACTGAGATAACAATTCATCTCAAATAATTTGGTTGTAAGTTGTTGTTATTACTTATTTGTAATAATTTGGACTAGTATAAATGTTGTAAAACTTTCTAGGTAGTCATGTCCCATGAAACATAGGAATTATTATTAAAATGTTTTCCATTATTTTGCAGGTGCTGTTGTTTCATTTATAAAGTGTGTTACCTTTTTTAAAAATCAACATTTCTTTTCAGGTGAATCATTGGTAAGCCTACCTCTAGAGAATGATGCAGGTAATTGTGTAAACCTTTTTCCACTGCCTCAATTGCCTTATATATACATAATTGTTTAACACCTAACCTGAGGTCAGTTGTTACACAGATAGAAATAATGTCCAGGATGAAGTTGATGTTGAGGCTGTTACCACTGATAAGCCATCATCGAACATTGCCACGTGATCAAAACTCCAACTGAGGAAGCATGTGGAAAGTGCGTGCACTCGCACTCCATTTGTATATAGTTAAGGAAGAGGAAGAACACCCAGATGTAGTAGGTTGGCTGATGGTTAATAGATGTTAGGATGTGAATTTTGTAATGTGATTATAGGCTGATCCCATATATTTGTGTGTAGAATGAATGATTTTTTTGGGTTGAGGTGCCTCATTTGAAGAGTTTTAAAGAGTTTATACTTCTATAATTGATGTTGTAAACTTGAAAATGTTGAATTTAGTTTTGTTATAAGGAAATTTAGGAGTCACCTTCAGTAGTCACGTATTTGTGCAAGGTTAGGCAATAGTTTTGCATATACATAGTAGTTTTGTGATGAACAAGCTTTTTTTTTTCATAGACTTATTTTTCTTACACCACTATTGGATTTGGGTTTTCATGTACCAATGAAAAGTGAAACTGATGAATATATGGTTGTGGTCGATTGTCATCATCGTAATTGAAAGTTAGATTCCCAATAAATAGAAAGAAGTAATACATAAATAAAGAAACCTTTTTTTTAGATGATACAACCTCACAAAGATAAATGGATCTAATGAAATTATTATAAGTTATGTATGCATGCTCATATATCTTGTGGTATTGGTCATGAGGCCATTACCCATTAATTTTTGAAGGCAAAATCAGTACTTCAAAATTCCAAAAGAAAATAACTAGTGTTTCTACGCTTGTGAAAAATGTTGGTTAATGAAGAACAAAAAAGCAGGTTAATGACCTATGAAAGTTAGTTAATTGGCATGCACAAATAATGCAACGCTTCCAGCTTTTATCCCGTTAACTAACTTTTGCAGGTCATTAACCACTTTTTTATTCTTCATTAACCAACTTTTTTCGCAACCGTCGAAAAAAAGTTAGTTAATGAAGAATAAAAAAGTGGTTAATGCCCTATGAAAGTTGGTTACTAGGCATGCACATAATATGCAACACATCCAGCCTAAACCCCGTTAACCAACTTTCAAAGGTTATTAACCACTTTTTTGTTCTTATTAACTAACTTTGTTTCGACGCTTGTAAAAAAAGTTGATTAACAAAGAACAAAAAAGTGGTTAATGACCTATGAAATTTGGTTAATAGGCATGCACATAATATGCAACACATCTAGTCTTTACCCTCGAAACAAAGTTGGTTAATGAAGAATAAAAAAGTGGTTAATGACCTTTAAAAGTTAGTTATTAGGCATGCACATAATATGCAACATATCCAGTCTTTACCCCGTTAACCAACTTTCAAAGGTCATTAACCACTTTTTTGTTCTTCATTAACTAACTTTGTTTCGACGCTTGTAAAAAAAGTTAGTTAATTAAGAACAAAAAAGTGGTTAATGACTTATGAAATTTGGTTAATAGGCATGCACATAATATAAAACATCCAGTCTTTACCTTTGAAACAAAGTTGGTTAATGAAGAACAAAAAAGTGGTTAATGACCTTTGAAAGTTGGTTACTAGGCATGCACATAACATGCAACACATCCAGTCTTTACCCCGTTAACCAACTTTCAAAGGTCATTAACCACTTTTTTTGCTCTTCATTAACCAACTTTGTTTTGACGCTTATGAAAATAGTTAATAAAGAACAAAAAACCTATGAAAGTTGGTTACTAGGCATACATATAATATGCAACACTTCCAGCCTTTAGCCCGTTAACCAACTTTCAAAGGTCATCAACCACTTTTTTATTTTTCATTAACCAATGTTGTTTCGACGCTTGTGAAAAAATTTAGTTAATGAAGAATAAAAAAGTGGTTAATGACCTATGAAAGTTGGTTACTAGGCATGCATATAATATGCAACACATCCAGCCTTTACCCCATTAACCACCTTTCAAAGGTCATTAACCACTTTTTGGTTCTTCATTAACCAACTTTGTTACGACGCTAGTGAAAAAAGTTAGTTAATGAAGAACAAAAAAGTGGTTAATGACCTATGAAAGTTGGTTAATAAGCATGCACATAATATGCATCACATCCAACCTTTACCCCATTAACCAACTTTTAAAGATCATTAATCACTATTTTGTTCTTCATTAACCAACTTTGTTTTGACGCCTGTGAAAAAAATTGGTTAATGAAGAACAAAAAGTGGTTAATGACCTTTTAAAGTTAGTTAATAGGCATGCACATAATATGCAACCCATCCAACATTTACCCTATTAACTAACTTCTATAGGTCATTAACCACCTTCTGTGTTTTTCATTAACCAACCTTTTTCAAAAGCGTAGAACAAAGTTGGTTAATGAAGAACAAAAAAGTGGTTAATAGGTTAGTTAATAGGCTTGCACAAATATGCAACCCTTCCAGCCTTTACCCCGTTAACCAACTTCTACATGTCATTAACCATCTTTTTGTTTTTCATTAACTAAATGTTTTTACAAGCGTAGAAACAGAGAAAATAATTATTTTCCTTTAGATTTTTGAAAAACTGATTTTTCCTTCAAAAATGGCATTACCAATCAAACAAAAATAACTAAACAATACATTCACATTACATGTACCATAAGATATAATTGTGCTTCATACATGTACAATTTTCATTGGATACCTTATAAACCTATACGTAAAAAATATGTCTACTTGACCATTTACATAACCTTATATAATTATGTACACTTTATAAATACTATGTCATTCACTAAATTACACAAACAACCTTTTCCAAAAAAAAAATACCTAGGTAGGTTGTTTTACTTACAACAAAATAAATGTTTGAAATAATAAAAAGATCTAATATATGCTACGTCATCACAGTTCACCCTTTGCCACCACCACATTTCTCATTAGAAGTTAGCAAAAAATATGCAATTTCCACTAGCACTACTCTTTGAACCCATTACATGTTGAATTCACTTTGAAGTTGCAATGATTTAACATCTCCCTGAGGGTCACCATAATCTAACCAATGCTCTTCAAATCTATTTGGTTTGGGTTGATGAGTTTTTTCTGATGGTAGGATACTGCGTTCATGTCTGTTCAATGCATGTCTGCCTGCAGGAGGAAAACCATTGCTGAGGTGAGAAAAGAGACAGAATAGAGTCTGAAACATCAGCCTCTACAGGTCTAATTGAACCTCTTTTAACAGAAAGGGGTGCTCCAACTGATTGCAGCTCCTTCAAAAAAGCTGTCCCAAAAAGTGTTTCCAGGGTCAATTGCTTTAATGAAATGGAAACATCTGCATTTGCCTCTCCTAGATCATCAAGTATGTTACCAGTAGTGATTCCTTCGACGTTGCATACCTTGTCTGTAAAATCCACATCTAGAATAGAAGATTGTTCCATATCTTCATGGCAGGTTTCTTTCAGTAACAAAGAAAGGAGGTATTGGGATGAATGATTATCAATATTTGAATTTGACTACTCAGTCTTTGCATAAAAATCTTTGTCCTGCATGGGCTACTTAAGTGATGAACCATTTTCACTAACTTGCGACATAATTGATTGTTCTAGATCTTCACATGTGAGAACTGCCTGTAAAAACTCAGGTTTATCACTCTTGTACGATTGCTCAGAGTTATCAATAATGGTATATGCTACATTTGATGTGATATGCTCATCTGCAGGTTTAGCGTATTGGAAAGGAGAAGCAGGTGCAACACGTCGGGTTGTCTCCAAATCAGAAACCTGCAACCCACCTTTTCACGCCAACAATCAGTGAGAGCAAGTCATTTGGCCTATGTGTGAAGTCATCCAATGGCCTCTTTTCTGCAGCAAAGTAAGCAGATGAACAACATAATTTAAGTCAAAGAGTATAACTTGAAAAGCCTACAAACATTGAAGCACTAAAGCATCTTTATAAGTACCTTCTTCAACAAACCAACGAGCAAACTTAGAAGATTGGAAGGCATGTGGACTCCATGTCTCATCTGCTTTATGATCAGGCTGCTATCAAAGCAAGAGCTTACATAGTCAAATCAATAGTAACATTGTAGAATAGAAGCTTGAAATAAACATTTATCCAAATCAATAATTTCATAATTTCATTTTAATATCCGACATTAATAAAATATTATAACCACAATTATAATTTAGAAGTAAAACCAAGTTGCATGCTAATTTCATGATACCTCAAACAACTTAGATTTGAGCTTAACATATGAAAAAAGACATCATTTAAGAGCAACTAAACTTCAAAGCAGTCACAAATAAGATACAAATAAAAAATGTCAACTACCTACCTCTGTTGCATGAGTGTTAGTTGATGTTTTAACCCCGATGTTTCTTTCCAACATTGTGCTTGCAAAACCAGGGGGAACAAGTGGTCTTGCTATTAAAAGAATGTGTGCAAGAGAAGATTTCTCAGAATCATTGTTTAAAGTAGATAGAATTGAGGGAGGCACAGCTGACTCATTGCTTCGATTACCTAGTCTTTTCTCATCACTGTCTAGCAATGAAGTAATGTCATAATCGTTATTATTATTGTCTGGGTTCAACTTCTGCTTTTCTTGGACAGCTTTCTGTCGTTCCCTTCTCATAAACTCGAAAGAAGCTGTCAAGAAAGTTATCAACCATTTAACTTGAATCTATCAAGCATAAATTTAACCATGGATCTAAGTACTGAAGTAAACAAGATTTTGTATAGCCATAAAAACAAGAACAGAAATAGCCTCAACCATAATATCTGCCAGAAAAGAGCAGTCACCTCTTCTTTTTCTTTCCTCTTCTGCCCTGTCCTCACTTGTACACTCCAAAGAATCAAAAGTACCATATTGTTAAACAACAACAACAATAGAAGATAATTGTTAAACATGTACCATATTTTGATGCCCTACAATTTCTTTATTACAAGTTCAATGATAAAAGTACCTTGACGAAGTGATAGAGGGCAGCAGCACTGACGGAGCTTCGTGCGGGCTACAGAGGCAGTGGTGGGAGCTTTGTGTGCAAACAGAGGCAGGTGGACGATGAGGGCGACAGAGAAGTGAAAGAAATGAAAGATGGAGAAATTAGAGGAAGAGGGGGTAGCGAGAGGGAGAAATGAAAGGGAGACGGAAATGAGAGGAAGAGGGAAACGAAAAGAAAAGAAAGCCAAATCTTAAATTTTATCTGACGTGGCTAAGGTGTTAAAATAGGTGTAGGACTGTATACGGTAAGATGATCATGTGCCCATATCAACCCTTGAAATATCAGCTTTTAAGATGTGGATAAGATGTTGTAGGAAGATAGAACCATTCCAATAGCCTTTCTCCTTGACTGAAACTCCAATGAAGTTCCTTACCACAGGTAGTGCTGAACTCTAACCTCCCGATCCCGATTCATTCATTCTAGGATGCATTTCAGTAAATAATTGTGAGCAATGGAGTTCTGTGGCAGGTTAATAACAAGAGTTTGGGACTCACTCTAGGATTATCTTCCTGTACCCCTATCTCAAAGCAATTTTGAGCTCTGATAGAATTCCCCACAATTCATCAGTGAGAGCATCACAAAACCCAATGTGGAAGGTGAAGCCCCTAGCAACCTACCATCCTCACCCCTGAACTACCACACCCTACATCACCAAGGTTGTCTTTTGAAACACCATCTGTATTAATCTTGATCCAACCTGTTGGCAGAAGGTCTAGTGAACATTAACTTCCAACATGGATTTCATTTTTTTATTTCGTTAATTATAAGAGAGAAAAAAATATAAAAAATATAAAAAATTTACATATATAATGGAATTTTATTAATAATTTTTTTTATTTTTTTTATAATTAATCACTTGAAAATAAAAATTTGAAAATATCCTGATTAATGCAGTGAGGCAAATGCCACCATTGTTTTTGGATTAGGTAATGCAATTGACAAAATGATTGATCTTGGTAACCGCGGGTCTAGTATAGTTATCTTGAAATTCTTCTTGCTACTTCTAGATTCTCTAATTTTCTTTTAGAATATAATTTGAAAATCGTGTTTGGTCTCTTTTTTATAATAAAATTTTAGATTCTCTCGTTTTCTTTTAGAATACGAAAGGGTCCGATACCAAAGAAATAAATTGTTTTTTTATAAAATTGTTGGATTTTAACACATGTAATGGTAATAGGCAAAAAAGAAAAAGGAAAAAAAGTAATGGTTGGTACTCTTCAAAATAAATCGAGGTAGTTATTAAAAAGAAAATATTTTATGTATAATTTTTATACACACATCGTATTTATACCATATGTTAATATGAGAGAGGTGTCAAATTAACTTATATGTGCATGTAACATTCTTGCAGGATATAAAATGAATTTGTGAGTAAATTAAAAAAATTAGATATATAAAAATTAGATGAATAATGAGATTGTTATTAAAAATAAAATGGGTCCTACTTAAAATTGGTTTTTGATCAATATATGAAAAAGGCATTTGGACGCTTGATTGTTTAGTAGTAGCACCTAATAAAATTTGTGTCTTTTTTTTAGGAAAATTTGAGAATTCCAATTCTTTTCAATACTTTAAGGTGTGTTTAAGTAGAAAATAGTAAAGTTAGTTATTCATAATCTAACATCTTATTTTTCTTAAAATATTTTTGTGAAGAATAAAATTTTTATTTCTTTAATTAAAATTTTTATTTGATTTATTTTATAATAATTGTTACTAATAGCGGGAATTAGAAAAAATTATAAGAATTTAATTAAAATTATTGAGATTGACTTTTTTATATAAATTAGATAATAGAACAAAAATTTTAAATTTAAAAATAAAAATTTATAGAAATAAAATTTAACATTTAATATTTGATCAAAAGTGTTTTTAGTATTATTAATAAAAGATAGAGATATTTATAAAAATATATTTATGAAGTAATTATTATTTTAATATAAATATCTATCCTAAGTATCTAAGATAAATATCAAGCATAATAATTACTAAAAATAAATATCTAAAAAAGAAAAAGAGAGGTGCTACGTTGTACCTAGAGAATTGGTGCAACACATCTATTGACATCACCCCCTTGACATCATCAAAAGCCATTCGTAATGGCTATAAAAAAAAGGGTGGGGGGAATGAAGTGAAAGGAGATAAGAAACAGGAAGAAAGGGTGGCAGTAACGAGAAAGAAGGAAAAAGGAGAGACAAAAAGAGAAGAAAAGAAGAAGAACGAGGAAGAGAAAAGACATAAAAAAGAATAAAGTTTTTGCGAGATAGGAATTGGACTTTCTTTTACAATAAAACTATGACATCAAGTATGTTTATAATTTAGTTAGTAATAAGTATGATTATATGCTTTATTAGTAATTTAATAATTTTAATTAATTTATTACTTTAGTGTTTTGTACATATTGTTATTCTTATTAAATTAATTATGCACATTTAATGTTGTTAGATTATAATATTTGTTTTTGTGCTTAGTTTTGAATTTCTTATGGTACTTAACAAATTTTAGAGTTATTATAATTTGACTATTAACTCTCTCATGGGACCAATATTATAATCTATAAAAATTAAATTATTATTCAAAACTTAAGCTAAATAAATATTCTTAATTACATTGAGATATTGCTACCTTGGCTTGAGGACATTTTATGACCTTTGCAAAGAAAGTACTATTATACAATGAACATATGTGCTTGATTTACATGGACTTTCTCACATTTACCTTGACTTAGGAACAATTTTATGACATTTATATTGACCTTTGTAATGAAAGGACTTTTGTGCAATGAATGCATTATCAAGACTAGGACAAACTATAAGCCATAATGAGCACCTGACAAAATATGGATTATGATGAGGACCTAACAAAATATGGACTATGATGATGATTAGACAAATTATGAACTATGATGTGGACTTTTAAAAAAATTATTAAATTAATTTTAAATCAAAGTTGGTCCCTTAGGAAATTGACATTTAAATTTAATGACTTTAAGTTTTGTGAATTTTATTTAATTGTCATGATTTATTTGAAAATAGACTTCTATATGATGAATTTATTTGTGATATATTGGTGATTTGTATTAGTTATATTTGTGTATGGTGGCAAGTAAATTATTCAAGGAAAAGTTTGCACCTAACCTTTGAGAAAGCAGAAGGATAAATGTCTTTTTTTGTTACCTGCCTTGGTTTGTGTAAGTGTGTCTGACTTTGTCGTCACAATGTTAAAGTAACACTAGAGATAAGATGGATTCCCTATGAAAGTGAAGGCAATCGAATGATATGTGAGACAAGCAGACACAGAAATAAAAGAAAACTAAAAAGGGTGGATTTTGAGGAAAACTTGCTTGCTGATGTTTGTATATAATATTGTATTGCATGATTTATTTAGCATTCAGAATCAATTTATTCTTGTCATAATTTGGTTGCCATGTAGTTTTTTATGTACTTTACACAACTAAAACTCACCATGTGTTTTCAAACATTTTATAACTATTCATTTCCTATTGAGAATTTTCAATTCTCACTTTGTTCATAGTAATTTCAGACTAGCATAGGACGTATTATTATTATCATCATTCAGATCAACTGTGCATGGATTCTAGTTCTAGAGGAGGGGATATATATATATATATATATATATATATATATATATATATATATATTAGAGTTATTAAAAATATGTATATATTTACTTTTGAATAAACAATATGTAGCGTATGATGTTATTTTGAAAAACTATAGATGTGTATTATGACTTTGTATTGTTCTATGTGCCAATTCCTATTTCTTTTATATTTTGGTTATATGTATTTAGTGATACCTACTTTATAACCAATATTATTATATGTATATTTAATTAAATAATAACTTTGATATATGTAAGCTCTTGATAAAAATAAATAAATAATAATAAATAATCCTTAGGTTCATTTTTGTTTATTCAAGTAATAATTTTTAATCATTCGCTTAATAAAAGTTAAGAAATTTTGCTATTAGTTTAAAATTTATAAAGGGTGTTACATTCTTGGTATCAGGGTGTCGACTTCTGGCACTAGATAATTATATCTATGTCTTGAATTTTTGCCTATGTTGAGTTTCTACATGATGATTGCTCCTATTATTTTATACATGACATATATAACTATAACTACATTAACTTTGCAATATTGAGACTGATCACCTTAATATTGAATTGTTCATGGTTGTGTAGGACTATATGACATAAGAACTCTTGGAAGTACAGAGTTCACAAAATGATACTCTGATAGGGATATTGGGAGCCATGAAAGAATTGGTTGACGTAGTCAAGGCCCAGACATAGTCAACCAACATGACTTTATAACGCATGCAGGAAACTCAAAATAGGAACAATATTCACAACCATAATCATCCAAGTGAAGATAGTGAAAATTTTATCGTGGAAGCTCTCGTGGCCAACCTAAATTATCAAGGTCTTTTAGAATTTAGGAAAGTCAAACAGTCATCTTTTCATGGAGATTATGACCCTAAACTAGCTAAAAAATGGGTCATGCGATTAAAAAATATTTTTACAATCATGGGATGCACAAATGCATAAAAGGTAGTCTTTGTCACCTACATGCTAGAAGGGGAGCAAAGTACTGGTGGAAAGGTGATAGGAATTTGTTAGAATCTAGATGAACTGAGATCACCTAGGAGGTGTTTTTAGGCACATTCTTTGATAAGTACTTCTCAAATAATGTAAAAAATGAAAAGGAGGCAAAATTATACAACTTAAACAGGGAAACATGAATATAGGATAGTATGTGACCGAATTTGAAGAGCTTTCTAATTTTTCTTCCTATTTGAAAAATAATCCTAATGGCCACTGGAAAGCCACAAAATTTGAATGGGGTTTGAGGCCTAAAATAAAGGAGAAGGTGTCTACCTTGGAGATAAAAGATTATGCCAGTCTAGTGAATAAATGTAGGATAGCAGAAAAAAGCTATCTAGAGATGAAATTTGAAAGAGAACGTTAGAACTTTCTAAAAAGAAAAAGGGTGCCAGAGGCTCCAAAGAAAAATAATTTTAAGAATGGAGTAAATCACGGGAAGGGTAAACAAGTGAAGACTAATGGATTTTCACCTGTGAGCAATAATTGTGGGAAATCTTATGGCTCTAGACCTTGCTATGTATATTACTGATGCAGAAAACCAAGACATATTTCCAAGGATTGTACCACCGAAAATATGATGAACAACCCTGTACCCAGACCACAGACTGAGGGAAGAGTATTCACTCTAACTGGAGAAAAGACAAATCAATCCCCCAACATGATTCAAGGTAAATGTTTTCTTAAAAACACTCTATTAATTGTATTGTTTGATTTAGGAGCTACACACTCCTTTATATCTATTGATTGTGTGAAGAAGTTAAATTTGCCTATAACTTACTTGTCTTATGATTTGTTAGTTTCAACTCCCATAGGTGAAAAAGTTTCTACTTCTCAAGCTTGTGTAAAATGTCCTATTTTAATTGAAGAAAAAGCTTTCACTTTGAACCTTGTTTATTTGTCTTTGATTGGTATTGATATTATAATTGGAATAGACTAGTTGTCTACTAATGATATTATCTTAGACTATTCCAGAAAATTTTCCTACTTTCCCAATGATGCACCCAAGGAACCAAAATCTACTAATACCCTATTCTTTAATGCCACTCAGGCAGAGAAGTGTCTCTTAGAAGGAGCTCAAGGGTTTCTTCTTATGTTTTCTTTAGATTCAAAGGTTGGGCAGGAAATAAATAGTATATCTATAATAAGAGAATTTCTAGAAGTGTTTTCTAAAGAGATAGTGAATCTACCACCTAACAGAGAAGTTGAGTTTTCCATTGACTTAGTTTTGGGAATAGGACCTCTATCTTTTGCACCTTATAGAATATCCCTTTTGGAGCTAAGCAAACTCAAGAAACAAATAGATAAACTATTAGCCAAAGGATTTATCAGACCCAGTGTATCACCATAGGGTGCACCTGTTTTATTAGTCAAAAAGAAAGATGGGAGCATGAGGTTATGTATAGATTATAGGAAATTGAACAAAGTCATAATTAAAAACAAGTATCCACTCCCTAGGATAGATGACATGCTGGATCAATTGTTAGGAGCCACAATCTTCTCAAAGATAGACTTAAGATCATGATACCATTAGATAAGAGTAAAACTAGAAGATGTACCCAAGATAGCCTTTAGGATCATATATGGGTATTATGAATACCTTGTGATGCCCTTTGGACTTACTAATACTCCTGCAATATTCATAGATTACATGAATAAGATTCTTAGACCTTACCTTGACTAGTTTGTAGTAGTCTTTATAGATGACATACTCATCTTTTCTAAGACTAAGAAGGAGCATGAAAAACACCTTAGAATAGTGCTACAGATTCTAAAGGAGGAGCAATTGTATGCCAAGTTAGAAAAATGTGAATTCTAGTTAAGTGAAGTATGATTCTTAGGTCATATGATAACTCAAGGAGGAGGAGTTATGGATCCTAGTAAAGTTGAAACAATAGTTCACTAGAAAAGGCCAAAGGCAATTACTGAGATGAGGATTTTTTTGGGATTAGCCATATATTATAGAAGATTCATTAAGGAATTCTTCAAACTAGTTTTACCTCTGACCAGATGAATTAGAAAAAATCACCCTTTTGAGTGGGATTCAGCCTGTGAAGTAAGTTTTCAGGATTTAAAGAACAGACTTATCTCCACTCTAATCTTAATAATTCATGATCCTAGACAAACTTTGCAGTGTATTGTGATGCATCCAAGAAGGTTTTGGGATGTGTTTTAATGCAACAC
Source organism: Ormosia semicastrata (assembly GCA_029884595.1). Lineage (NCBI taxonomy): Eukaryota > Viridiplantae > Streptophyta > Magnoliopsida > Fabales > Fabaceae > Ormosia > Ormosia semicastrata. Next base: position 1,176,693 of record JAQQTO010000040.1, read on the forward strand.
AATAGAGTTGTGGCCTATACATCTAGACAACTTAGACTGTATGAAGAAAATTACCCAACCTATGACTTAGAGTTAGCAGTAGTAGTCTTTGCTTTGAAAATTTGGAGGCATTACCTATATGGAATCAAGTTTGAGGTATACAGTGATCATAAGAGTTTAAAATATATGTTTGACCAAAATAAGTTAAATATGAGATAATATAGATGGATTAAGTTCTTAAAAGACTATGATTTTGAATTGAAATATCATGCTGGTAAAGCCAATGTATTACCTAATGCCTTGAGCAGGAAGTCCTTGCACATGTCCTTGACTATGATAAGGGAACAAAAGTTGTTAGAAAATTTCAGGGACTTGAAGATTTCAATATCTTTGCAACCTCATTGCTCGTATGTCAGTGAACTAAGAATAGAGTGTGATTTAAGAGACCAAGTAAGACAAGCCCAAGAAAATGATAAGCTTTTACAGCCTCTCAAAAGAATTCTAGTAGAACAACTTGAACATTTTCATGTTGATGAAAAATGGGTTATGATGTACGAAGGAAGATTATGTGTGCCCAATGATGAAGAATTGAGAAAGAAGATTTTATCTGAGGCACATTGTAGTAAGTACACTATGCATCCTGGTGCAACCAAAATCATTACAAGAAAAACACATTTTTGCGGCATATTTTTTTGTGGCGGATTCGAATCTATCACAAATTATGATGATTTTTGTGGTGGATTATTGATGTGTGTGAAATAACATCATATTTTGTTCTTGTTTTGCATGCACTCTTAGGCATCTTAGGCATTTTAGTTTCCCTTTTAATTTGTTTTTCCCTTAGTTCGGATAATTGCAGTATTTTTGGTGTTCTTGTGCAGGATTAATATTGAATTGGCCTTGGATTGAATGGAATGCTTGCATTTTTGAAGTTGGAGCTTAATGGATAGCAAAAAGGTGCGAAAAGACCATTTTCGGAGGATCCACTACCGCCCGTGGATTAAACCATGACCATGGATCGAGCAAAGAACTTGAAGGAGGAAAAGAGAGAGGAGTTCCACGGCCTGGTCGTGGAATGATCCACGGGCCATGGTTCCACGGCCGTGGAATGATCCACGATCGTGGATGGCTTTTTAAGTTTTTATTTTTATTTCTTTTGGGAGCTTTTCATCCAATTAAAACCTTAGGTTATAAATAGATGTTCTAAATACAATAATGGGGTTCTAATTTTGGTTTTGGGAGGAGGCACATTGGAGGCTTGGGGTTCTTGATCTTTCTTCCCTCTTCTCTCTTGGATTACGGGTTTGGATGTCGATGAACATGTTTTCTGATTTCTTCTTCTCTATGTCTAAGCAGATTCTTTTGTTTCTAGGATTGGGCAATGCCCTTTGATACATTGATAATGATTAATTGACGTTGTTTCCCCTTTTATTGATCTTGATTGTTCATTGATTCAATTCTTATTGCTCTTATTCATGTGAATTTCCTGGCCACTTATTTGCATCTCATAGGCATTTAGGGATTTAGGGACGTACTGAGAGATGAACCTAAGTGTTAGAACCATAAAATTTGAACTTAAGGTCTAAATCACGAGAGTAGTTTTAGCCTTTCGAGGATTCAATAAATTACCACAAAGCGTAATGGGGCAGATCTTGTATCTTGAGAAAGAACATTAACTAATTTGGATAATTCACCTTCAATTGAATTTTTTCTTGATTTAATAAAAAGTTGAATCTTGTATCATTAATTGTTGTCTTGTATCTTGAGATTCAATAAAGAACATTAACTAATTTGGATAATTCGCAAAGAGGATAATTCACCTTCAATTAGGAATTTGATCATTAGGATTTGTCTTGTATCCATGGTACCCCAATCTTGGAGAATCGAATACCATTCTTTTTATTTTTGTTCAATTCTGTTTTTTATTTTTTTATTTTTTTTAGGAGCTTTTTATCAACAATTATTCCCTTTTAAACCTAAGGTTATAAATAGATGTATTCATGAATACAATCCATGGGGTTCTAATTTTGGTTTTGGGATGAGGCACATTGGAGGCTTGGAGTTCTTGATCTTTCTTCCCTCTTTTTCTTGAATATTAATTTAATTTTGGATGTAATTATTTTAAACATTTTTACCATATTTGTTTTCTTTTTCTCTATGTAATTTCTCTGGTTTATGCAAAGTACGTTTCTTTTGTTTCAAAGGGATTAGGAAATGAACCACCCTTTGATACATTGATAATGATTAATTGACGTTGTTTGCCCTGGGATTTTTATTGATCTTGATTGTTCTATTGATTCAATTCAATTTGGAGGTTTACCCTCGGAGGACCCAAATGATCATGTGGAGATGTTCTTAGAATTCATGGAGACTCTTAAAATTGAAGGTGCCTCGGATGATGCCATTCACCTCAGGTTGTTTCCATTATCATTAAGGAACAAGGCTAGAGCTTGGTTGAAAGATACATTAACCACATGGAATCAATTGGAGCAAGCATTCTTGAATAAGTTCTTTCCTCCTTCCAAGCTTTGTTCGCACATCTTATAACTTAAATAACAAGCTTTGTTCAAAGAGATGGAGAATCATTGGAAGGAAATAGATGCCTAGTGTAAATAGTTTGAAATTGGAAGCTTGCCCGCATCATGGACTAGAAAAGTGGTTAATTATTCACACCTTCTACAATGGATTGGAATATCCTTCAAAGGTGTCTCTTGATTCGATTTGGCGAGCTTTCAGACTTAAGCCTATGATATTATTGAGAATGTCGCTACAAACCATCACCAATGGGCCAATGAAAGAGGTAACAACCCAAGAAAGCTCTTGGGAGGTAAGTTTGAGGTGGACGGTGTTGGTTTAATTATGGCTAAGTTTGACTCATTGAATAAACGTTTTGATAAGCTTGAAAAAGCCAGTGTTAATGCCATAAGTGCTGCTAACATCTTTTGTGAGATTTGTGGAGTACAAGGACATATGAGTGAGGTGAAAATGATTCCTCACAAGTGGAACAAATGGAAACCACAATTTCTATGACATTCCTTAAGGTCTATCCAATCACGACTTACAGAGTTGGAGTCTTTTCTCCTATTTCAAATTCAATGCAAATTACCACTAAACCTTCGTAATGGGTTCAAAAGTTTAAACTAAATCTCCTTGAAAATTTTGTAGAGAGTCAAACCAAGCAAAATGAAGAGTTTAGGAATGGTGGTTTAATTGAGGCTATTAAGGATTTGACATCTAAGGTTGATCTTAGCTATCATAATAAGATGAGAAAAGAACATTAACTAATTTACATAGGTAATTCACCTGAAATAAATCACATTGAATTTTAGATTTAATGGAAAAAAGAAGATTGTGACAGATTGAAGGATATGTCTTGTGAGAAAATCATTATGATACCCCAATCTTGGAAGCTTTCTTGAATCCTTAAGAAATTGTACATTCGATACCATTCTTGTCCTTAAGAAATTACTGCAACAAATGCCTACCTATGCTATTTTTAAGGACATTTTGTCTAATAAGAGAAAGCTATTAGGAGTATGAGGCCGTGCATTTTCTTGATTTTATTTAATTGTTTTATTACTACGTTCTTTTTATAAATAATTATATTCCCTTTTGTTTAAGTTGGAAGTGGATGAGCTAAAATCGACAATAATCTCACTTCAATTAGCGGATCGGTCTATCAATTACCCCATAGGCATCTTGGAGGATGTTCCCATTAAGGTTAGTAAGTTTTACATGCCGGTGGATTTTGTTGTGCTTGATATGGAAGTTGATGCTACAATGCCGATCATACTTGGGCGTCCATTCCTTGCCACTGGAAGGGCGATCATTGATGTCCACGAAGGGAAATTGACTTTGCAATTGAATAATGAGGAAGTAGTTTTTGATGTTTTCAATTCTAAAAAAAATTCTAATTCCTTAAATTCATGTAATCGTATAGATGCTACTAATGTTGTTCGAAAGTGTGCGAGGAATCACCCGATGCTATGCTAGAAAAGACTTTTAACCCTGCGCAAGAAAGAACCTAAGAAGCAAAATGACAATTCGGGGATAAAGTTCTTGTCAATAACTCACTTCTACGTATTTTCAGTAGTTATGGTCGAAATGGTCGGGACCATATGAGTTGTTCGAGTTTTTTCAGAAGGTCATTTGCCTTGTCTTGATAAAGGTGCAGGAGTGGGGACCGATCATTCCATTGACATCATAAAAGCGATCTATCTGACTTTGAAGCGAGTTTTGAGTTTTTCAATTGAAAAAGAATTTAGTTGATAAATTAGATATGTTCTTTCAATTTAACGTGTGCTTTTCTTTGGGGAGGCAACCCAAGTTTCTTTGTTTTTATTTTTCCTTTTAATTTCTTCTTTTTCTTTTGATTTTGTGCATTATTTTGTTGGTTTGATCTTTATCTTATGGATTTTGTCTAGGTTTGACCCATTTTGAAGCTAAATTTAGAAAGAGAATGAAGTGTGAAGTCGAAAGTTCCACACCTGACCCATGGATTGAACACTAGAAGTTTTTCCACCACGCAATGAGTTCTTTTCTTTTATCCCTTCTCTTGTTTTAGATTTTTACATTGGGGACAATGTAAGTTCTAAGCTTGGGGGGTATTTTCATATTTTCATTTTCATTAGTTTCATGCATTTTCATGTCTTGTTTTGCATTGCATTTTCATATCATCATATCTCTCGACTTTTTGGTTGAACTTGTGCCCCTCTCTTTTGAGAATTTTGAGGTGGTATTGATTTGGAACCTAATTTGTTGATTCTTATGGTAGGTAACATGCATTGTTTTAATTGATAGTAGAGGTGATCTCTTGATAGTTGATAATTAGCATATGTTCTTTGAATTTATGCTTCTCATTTTTTAAATCTAAATAAATGGGACTTATGCACTATAAGATTTTTATTAATTCTTTGTGTAAAGTGATAATTGAATAAGTTTCAAATTTGAAAATTTTAATGCTTAAATGAATGCATTTTAGGTAATCGGCCTTCTAAAATTGTTACACTTTCAAGTTGCCCATTTTGAGCCTATTACATAATTGTTTTTCTTGATACCCATAATTTAAAATAAAGCTTCCTCTTTCTCAAATGAAAAAATGAAAAAAAATGGGAAAATAAAAGAAACATCATGAGATGAAAGCTTGAAAAAGAGGAGAAAGAGAGAAGGAAAAGTAAGGAAGAAAATTTTTGAAATTCTTGATTATGTTTTGATTATTGAAACAATTGGCAAATTGGGGAAAGTTGTATTAAATGGAGCAAAGTTATTTGAAAGTGAAAGTTGTGTTGGAAATTATATGTATTTGAGCTTCCTCTTTCTCAAATGAAAAAATGAAAAAAAAATGGGAAAATAAAAGAAACATCATGAGATGAAAGCTTGAAAAAGAGGAGAAAGAGGAGAAGGAAAAGTAAGGAAGAAAATTCTTTGAAATGTGGAGTTATGTTTTAGATTGAAAAATTGCCTTTGCTCCATTTATGTTCTATTGGATTTCTTATGTTTATTGAAAATCTTGATGAACCATTTGTGCAAATCTTCCTTTCTCTACCTTACCTAACATCATTCCCATGGCCCCATTACAATCCTTGAAAGACCTTTTGATTCTTGCATGCATGCTGATTATTAGTGGAAATCTGGTTTCTTGTCAAGCATATGGAAATGCATTTTCTTTGAAGGATTTTGAGCATATGATTTCCACCCTTAAACACTTTGAGTGTGGTTAGTAGAGTGAACTTGATTCAATCAGTGAGGATGCATGATTTCTAAGAACTTAGCCTCTAATTGGACTTGATTTTGATTACCTCTCAGATTCTTGATTTGCCTTAGCCTATT